>JACEFZ010021349.1:0-59960 GCA_014155875.1 Cepaea nemoralis
ACTTTACCATTGTTCTATGACCTAGTATGTTGGAATGTTCCATACTTTACCATTGTACTGTGACCTAGTATGTTGGAATGTTCCATACTTTACCATTGTACTGTGACCTAGTATGTTGGAATGTTCCATACTTTACCATTGTACTGTGACCTAGTATGTTGGAATGTTCCATACTTTACCATTGTTACTGTGACCTAGTATGTTGGAATGTTCCATACTTTACCATTGTTCTGTGACCTAGTATGTTGGAATGTTCCATACTTTACCATTGTTACTGTGACCTAGTATGTTGGAATGTTCCATACTTTACCATTGTTACTGTGACCTAGTATGTTGGAATGTTCCATACTTTACCATTGTTACTGTGACCTAGTATGTTGGAATGTTCCATACTTTACCATTGTTACTGTGACCTAGTATGTTGGAATGTTCCATACTTTACCATTGTTCTGTGACCTAGTATGTTGGAATGTTCCATACTTTACCATTGTACTGTGACCTAGTATGTTGGAATGTTCCATACTTTACCATTGTTCTGTGACCTAGTATGTTGGAATGTTCCATACTTTACCATTGTTACTAGTGACCTAGTATGTTGGAATGTTCCATACTTTACCATTGTTCTGTGACCTAGTATGTTGGAATGTTCCATACTTTACCATTGTTCTGTGACCTAGTATGTTGGAATGTTCCATACTTTACCATTGTTCTGTGACCTAGTATGTTGGAATGTTCCATACTTTACCATTGTTCTGTGACCTAGTATGTTGGAATGTTCCATACTTTACCATTGTTCTATGACCTAGTATGTTGGAATGTTCCATACTTTACCATTGTTCTATGACCTAGTATGTTGGAATGTTCCATACTTTACCATTGTTCTATGACCTAGTATGTTGGAATGTTCCATACTTTACCATTGTTCTATGACCTAGTATGTTGGAATGTTCCATACTTTACCATTGTTCTATGACCTAGTATGTTGGAATGTTCCATACTTTACCATTGTTCTATGACCTAGTATGTTGGAATGTTCCATACTTTACCATTGTTCTAGTGACCTAGTATGTTGGAATGTTCCATACTTTACCATTGTTCTAGTGACCTAGTATGTTGGAATGTTCCATACATTTACCATTGTTCTATGACCTAGTATGTTGGAATGTTCCATACTTTACCATTGTTCTATGACCTAGTATGTTGGAATGTTCCATACATTTACCATTGTTCTATGACCTAGTATGATTGGAATGTTCCATACTTTACCATTGTTCTATGACCTAGTATGTTGGAATGTTCCATACTTTACCATTGTTCTATGACCTAGTATGTTGGAATGTTCCATACTTTACCATTGTTCTATGACCTAGTATGTTGGAATGTTCCATACTTTACCATTGTTCTATGACCTAGTATGTTGGAATGTTCCATACTTTACCATTGTTCTATGACCTAGTATGTTGGAATGTTCCATACTTTACCATTGTTCTATGACCTAGTATGTTGGAATGTTCCATACTTTACCATTGTTCTATGACCTAGTATGTTGGAATGTTCCATACTTTACCATTGTTCTATGACCTAGTATGTTGGAATGTTCCATACTTTACCATTGTTCTATGACCTAGTATGTTGGAATGTTCCATACTTTACCATTGTTCTATGACCTAGTATGTTGGAATGTTCCATACTTTACCATTGTTCTATGACCTAGTATGTTGGAATGTTCCATACTTTACCATTGTTCTATGACCTAGTATGTTGGAATGTTCCATACTTTACCATTGTTCTATGACCTAGTATGTTGGAATGTTCCATACTTTACCATTGTTCTATGACCTAGTATGTTGGAATGTTCCATACTTTACCATTGTTCTATGACCTAGTATGTTGGAATGTTCCATACTTTACCATTGTTCTATGACCTAGTATGTTGGAATGTTCCATACTTTACCATTGTTCTATGACCTAGTATGTTGGAATGTTCCATACTTTACCATTGTTCTATGACCTAGTATGTTGGAATGTTCCATACTTTACCATTGTTCTATGACCTAGTATGTTGGAATGTTCCATACTTTACCATTGCAGCTACAGCCCCAGCACTGACCTTATGAGGTTCACTGTCAACTATGACCTTGACACGGGTGGATACGCCCAGGATGTCACGGCCATCATGACAGCGACTGACAGCAAGGGGGCATCCAGCACTGCCACTGTCATGATCCACGTCAATGACGTCAATGACAACACATGTCAAACCGATCCCGAAGTAAGTTGTTTCTTAGAGGGTTGTCTGTTGAGAGGGTTGTCTGTTGAGAGGGTTGTCTGTTGAAAGGGTTGTCTGTGGAGAGGGTTGTCTGTTGAGAGGGTTGTCTGTGGAGAGGGTTGTCCGTTGAGTGGTTTGTCTGTTGAGAGGGTTGTCTGTTGAGAGGGTTATTTGTTGAGAGGGTTGACTGTTGAGTGGGTTGTCTGTTGAACGGGTTGTAAGGTGAAAGGGTTGTCTTTTGAGAGGGTTGTCTGTTGGTAGGGTTGTCTGTTGAATGGGTTATAGGAAGAGGGGTTGCCTGTTAAGCGGGTTATACGTTTAGAGAGTTGCCTCTTGAGCTGATTATAAGTTGAGAGTATTGTCTGTTGTGCGGGTTGTCTGTTGAAGGATTTGTTTGTTGAGCTGGTTGTAAGTTGAGAGGGTTTTCTGTTGAAAGTGTTGTCTGTTGAGCAGGTTTTAAGTTGAGAGAGGGTTGTCTGTTAAGAGTGTTGCTACAAAAGCATTCCACTCATGAACGAGTATTGAAACCAATAAATATAGTAACGTTTCAAGTGCTTACTATTCCATGTTCCTATCGCGGGTTAGAGTCTGAAGAAGAGAGTCGGAATACTGTGGAAACGTGCCATATTTACTTGTTTTATTACCACGCCCAGTTCAGTATCGCTTTATATGTAAATGTAATCCCATAGCTGATACAGGCGCTGAGATGTGAAGTGGTAGACAGTCACATATTCTAGGGCGCCGAGTCTCCGCACGGTGTGACGTGGTAGACAGTCACATATTCTAGGGCGCCGAGTCCTCCGCACGGTGTGAAGTGGTAGACAGTCACATATTCTAGGGCGCCGAGTCTCCGCACGGTGTGAAGTGGTAGACAGTCACATATTCTAGGGCGCCGAGTCTCCGCACGGTGTGAAGTGGTAGACAGTCACATATTCTAGGGCGCCGAGTCTCCGCACGGTGTGAAGTGGTAGACAGTCACATATTCTAGGGCGCCGAGTCTCCGCACGGTGTGAAGTGGTAGACAGTCACATATTCTAGTGGCGCCGAGTCTCCGCACGGTGTGAAGTGGTAGACAGTCACATATTGTATGGCGCCGAGTCTCCGCACGGTGTGAAGTGGTAGACAGTCACATATTGTATGGCGCCGAGTCTCCGCACGGTGTGAAGTGGTAGACAGTCACATATTCTAGGGCGCCGAGTCTCCGCACGGTGTGAAGTGGTAGACAGTCACATATTCTAGGGCGCCGAGTCTCCGCACGGTGTGAAGTGGTAGACAATCACATAGTCTAGGGCGCCGAGTCTCTGCACGGTGTGAAGTGGTAGACAATCACATATTCTAGGGCGCCGAGTCTCCGCACGGTGTGAAGTGGTAGACGGTCACATATTGTATGGCGCCGAGCCTCCGCACGGTGTGAAGTGGTAGACAATCACATATTCTAGGGCGCCGAGTCTCCGCACTGTGTGAAGTGGCAGACAATCACATATTCTAGGGCGCCGAGTCTCCGCACTGTGTGACGTGGTAGACAGTCACATATTCTAGGGCGCCGAGTCTCCGCACGGTGTGAAGTGGTAGACAATCACATATTCTAGGGCGCCGAGTCTCCGCACGGTGTGAAGTGGTAGACAATCACATATTCTAGGGCGCCGAGTCTCCGCACGGTGTGAAGTGGTAGACAATCACATATTGTA
Organism: Cepaea nemoralis; assembly: GCA_014155875.1. Taxonomy (NCBI): domain Eukaryota; kingdom Metazoa; phylum Mollusca; class Gastropoda; order Stylommatophora; family Helicidae; genus Cepaea; species Cepaea nemoralis. Next base: position 3,958 of record JACEFZ010021349.1, read on the forward strand.
TGGCGCCGAGTCTCTGCACGGTGTGAAGTGGTAGACAATCACATATTCTAGGGCGCCGAGTCTCCGCACGGTGTGAAGTGGTAGACGGTCACATATTCTAGGGCGCCGAGTCTCTGCACGGTGTGAAGTGGTAGGCAGTCACATATTCTAGGGCGCCGAGTCTCCGCACGGTGTGAAGTGGTAGACAGTCACATATTCTAGGGCGCCGAGTCTCCGCACGGTGTGAAGTGGTAGACAGTCACATATTCTAGGGCGTCGAGTCTCCGCACGGTGTGAAGTGGTAGACAGTCACATATTCTAGGGCGCCGAGTCTCCGCACGGTGTGAAGTGGTAGGCAGTCACATATTCTAGGGCGCCGAGTCTCCGCACGGTGTGAAGTGGTAGACAGTCACATATTCTAGGGTGCCGAGTCTCCGCACGGTGTGAAGTGGTAGACAGTCACATATTCTAGGGCGCCGAGTCTCCGCACGGTGTGAAGTGGTAGACAGTCACATATTCTATGGCGCCGAGTCTCCGCACGGTGTGAAGTGGTAGACGGTCACAGATTCTAGGGTGCCGAGTCTCCGCACGGTGTGAAGTGGTAGACAGTCACATATTCTAGGGCGCCGAGTCTCCGCACGGTGTGAAGTGGTAGACAGTCACATATTCTAGGGCGCCGAGTCTCCGCACGGTGTGAAGTGGTAGACAGTCACATATTCTAGGGTGCCGAGTCTCCGCACGGTGTGAAGTGGTAGGCAGTCACATATTCTAGGGCGCCGAGTCTCCGAACAGTATGAAGTGGTAGACAGTCACATAGTCTAGGGCGCCGAGTCTCCGCACGGTGTGAAGTGGTAGACGGTCACATATTCTCCGCGTGAAGTTATCAAGACGCCTGTCTCACGCTGGGAATGTCGTGCGTTCAATTTCAGACCATGTCATTGGGTTTGTCACTTCAATCTTTTCAAAGACCTCTCTATTTCGTCGCTGGAGCTACGAAGTTCATGCTCTGTCAGACGATTTGGACAGCCGATCTAGGGAAAGAAGACCTAGTGATATGACACTGGAATCCATTGCAATGTAGTCGTTACGATTACCTTTAACCCTTGTTCATTCTAGGTCACGATATGTCACTTCCCGTCACCGTCACGCTGCGACCCCAGAAAACTCTCCATAAATTATGGTCATTGACATATTCAGAGTTGTTACTGAGGCCCATCTGACCCGAGAGCTGTGCTAGTATTAAACAAATGGCCCTACCTCTGTCGCGGATTGACCCCAAACCACTTATCTGACAGGAAAGTCTCGTACTTATATATGTCAACAAACAATGCTAACTGTTGACACGTTTGCAGCACCAGTACCAGCTAGACGAGACAGACGAGCTTCAACAACTGGGAGCGGTGTCTGGCACAGACGAAGACCTCACGTCGCCCAACAAGGACATCCACTACGAGGTGGACTCGGCTGACCCCGCCTCTGCCACGGATCACATCCTGGTCACAAGGAGTGGAGAGGTGTTCTATACACGTAAGCAGTCAGTCTGTTGTTATGTTGTTCAGTGCGTTACATTTTGCGACCCAGGACAAATTAGCCGCATCGTTGTCTCTAAAGCGTCAAAAGCCATGTGTTTGTGATCATTAGAGATGAACTTGGCTTCCGTAGCGATTCTGCTGCTCAGGCGTCCAGAGAAAGTCATTCTTCACTTATGATGATATATCTGCATATTTTCTTCACTGAGTACGTTGTGAAGAGACTGAATCTCTATAAATGTAAATAATTAATTTCACTCGATGGGGACACACTGAATCTGTACTTACATCCATAATTTATTGAGCTTCTTGTGGAAACACTGAATCTTTACTTACATCTATAATTTATTGAGCTTGTTGTCGTAACACTGAATCTGTACTTACATCCATAATTTATTGTGCTTGTTGTGGAAACACTGAATCTTTACTTACATCCATATTTATTGAGCTTGTTGTGGAAACACCGAAACTTTACTGACATCCATAATATATTGAGCTTGTTGTGGAAACACTGAATCTTTACAGATGCCCATATTTCACTGAGCATGATGGATATATACTGAATCTCCATATATGTCCATAATGTACCATTCTTTCTTCTAATTTCGTTTTCAAAGTCCAGGTCTCTGCACTCTAATATAATGTACACAGGTTTAAAGGGCAGACTTCATTACACACGGTTTTCTTCTACTAGCTCGCTCTCTACTGGCAGAGCGAACTCGCCAGTACGACCTCCATAGCTCCAGAGACGACCCAAACGAGGCTCTGAGAAAAAGGTATCCGTCAACCGACTAACGGAATCGGGAATCAAACCTACGGCATTCAGAGCGCAAAGCAGGCGGTTTAGCCACTTCACCATGGAGACACCCGATAGTAATGTTGCATATACAAAACACGTGACTACTTTTCCTATTTACACTTAGTGTAAAACAAAAGAAAGAAAGAAAGAAAGAAAGAAAGAAAGAAAGAAAGAAAGAAAGAAAGAAAGAAAGAAAGACAGAAAGAAAGAAAGACAGAAAGAAAGAAAGAAAGAAAGAATACTTGTGATACATTGTTTTGAATCGCACCCCAACAACAGGTCTGTTTCCTGCCAGCACTACCTACGCTTACCTGAAGATGCTGGTGCTGTGTGTGGATGCGGGGACTCCCAGACTGACTTCAACCTCTACAGTGGTGGTTACCTACGGCATCCCACCAACCACCGTCACCAGCACGGCTACAACTACAACCACTGAGAAGAGCATATGGAAATACGACTCTTTCAAGGCCATTTTTGCAACACTCATGGCTCTACTTGGTATGCATGAACAAATGTGGAGTTCAGAGGTCAGGTGTCGGGTTACAACGGATATTTTTTTTTCGCGTATCCTTTACAGGACATCGCTGTCAACATCAGCATCTTTCAGCTGATTGTTGATTTCTTGGCAAGATTACGCTCAGCAGTTTTTCATTGCTTTCTGAGCGAACGGCTCACATACCCCGTAAGTTACCAACGCGGAGAGAACCGCTACCGATTCTCGCGCACATCACGTTACTCACGAGATATACGGGATTACGGAGAAAGTCGTGTAAACCCTAGACCAGGGAGAGCGGATTAAAGAGGATAGAAATAATAAAAATATATTTATAGCTCTATTATTTGAATGACATACAGACAGTAAAGGCCATTTCCCCATGACAGATAGAATGACAGGCAGGATGACATGGCGACAGAGGTCTACGGGTTTAATAAAGATTACACAAGAGTGGATCGACTTCATTGCACCCAGTTTGATCCCACGTGGCCGGGCAGCCCGCCGACAGCGTCGCAGACAGCACGAACCCAGTAGCTCCAGCGACGAACCCCAGGGACCTCTGAGAAAACTGCACTTATGAACCGCATAACAGAATCCGGAGATGAACCCACAACGTTCAGATCGCAAGGCAGACCCTTTAACAGAGGCCACCTGTGACAGGTGTAAGAATGAATACATCGCCTGAGACGTCAGAAGTGGTGTATAGAACAGACCTCAGAGACGTGGGATGCAGCAAAGACTGATAAACGCACCCGGAGTCTGGGAACTATACCTTATGTAGTGCAAATATGTTTGTAAATGAGGATGTGAGATGTTCACTTATGTGATGTTTTATGTCTGTTCACCTGAATCCTTGCACAGTATGTACGTGTGCTGGTGCATGTTGTATCTCCTGATCTATTTAACATACATGATTATTGCATGTTGTACTGTCACAAGCAAGAGCAAAAGGTTCAGCTTCCTTGAGCTGACGGTGGGGTAGTGGGTTCATTCCTTACACCAGGCAGTTGAACTGACATGTTGACTTCTCGTCAGAAAGTAATATTGTCCAGAAAATCTCTATGGCTATCCTGCAACGGATATGAAACTTTGTTGTTTTTTATGTTTAGCCTGCCAGAGCCACGATCTTTGTTAGAATAGGTGAGTGTTGTACTATAGCTACGATCTTTGTTAGAATAACTGAGTGCTGTCCTGCTACAGCCATGATCTTTGTTAGAATAACTGAGTGCTGTCCTGCTACAGCCACGATCTTTGTTAGAATAACTGAGTGCTGTCCTGCTACAGCCACGATCTTTGTTAGAATAGCTGAGTGCTGTCCTGCTACAGCCACGATGTTTGTTAGAATAGCTGAGTGCTGTCCTGCTACAGCCACGATCTTTGTTAGAATAGCTGAGTGCTGTCCTGCTACAGCCACGATCTTTGTTAGAATAACTGAGTGCTGTCCTGCTACAGCTGCGATCTTTGTTAGAATAACTGAGTGTTGTCCTGCTACAGCCACGATCTTTGTTAGAATAGTTGAGCGCTGTCCTGCTATCGCCACGATCTTTGTTAGAATAAGTGGCCACACTTTGTATCCAACAGGGATTGGTGGTGTCCTTCTACTGGGGAGCCTCCTGGCTTGCTGTTGTTCAGGAACCGGGTGCCGGAACTGTTGCTACAAGCCTCCGTGAGTTGTCTGTGCGTGTGCCGTGTCTGTGATTGTGTGTCAGTATCTGGGCTCCTGTGTGAGTCCAGTCTAAGAACGAATACTGGGACATTTCCCAGGACGTAAAGATGGCAGCTCAAAGCCGCGGTAGCGTAGGTGCCAGTCTTACCAGCGGCCTTATGTTTAATCTCGATCGTCTAGGTTTGAAATATTTAAAAATATATTGACCTGGGCACTCAGTTCGTGCCAGCATTACATGAGTACCGGGAAATGTCGTGGCAGTAAAGGCGGTCGGCGTGATACCGCCCACATCAGCCACTGAGTGCCGTTTGATGTATACAACCATGCGTCTAGCGGAATATGACCAATGCGCCTCATGCGTGTACAAGGGACCTTAACTTGTTTACGTGCGGCCTATACAGTTTTGTCCACATCATTCCACATCATACTGGTGGAGAGTGTCTTGTGGTCTGTAGTATTGTCCACATCATACTGGTGGAGAGTGTCTTGTGGTCTGTAGTATTGTCCACATCATACTGGTGGAGAGTGTCTTGTGGTCTGTAGTATTGTCCACATCATACTGGTGGAGAGTGTCTTGTGGTCTGTAGTATTGTCCACATCATACTGGTGGAGAATGTCTTGTGGTCTGTAGTATTGTCCACATCATACTGGTGGAGAGTGTCTTGTGGTCTGTAGTATTGTCCACATCATACTGGTGGAGAGTGTCTTGTGGTCTGTAGTATTGTCCACATCATACTGGTGGAGAGTGTCTTGTGGTCTGTAGTATTGTCCCACATCATACTGGTGGAGAATGTCTTGTGGTCTGTAGTATTGTCCACATCATACTGGTGGAGAATGTCTTGTGGTCTGTAGTATTGTCCACATCATACTGGTGGAGAGTGTCTTGTGGTCTGTAGTATTGTCCACATCATACTGGTGGAGAGTGTCTTGTGGTCTGTAGTATTGTCCACATCATACTGGTGGAGAATGTCTTGTGGTCTGTAGTATTGTCCACATCATACTGGTGGAGAGTGTCTTGTGGTCTGTAGTATTGTCCACATCATACTGGTGGAGAGTGTCTTGTGGTCTGTAGTATTGTCCACATCATACTGGTGGAGAGTGTCTTGTGGTCTGTAGTATTGTCCACATCATACTGGTGGAGAATGTCTTGTGGTCTGTAGTATTGTCCACATCATACTGGTGGAGAAATGTCTTGTGGTCTGTAGTATTGTCCACATCATACTGGTGGAGAGTGTCTTGTGGTCTGTAGTATTGTCCACATCATACTGGTGGAGAATGTCTTGTGGTCTGTAGTATTGTCCACATCATACTGGTGGAGAATGTCTTGTGGTCTGTAGTATTGTCCACATCATACTGGTGGAGAGTGTCTTGTGGTCTGTAGTATTGTCCACATCATACTGGTGGAGAGTGTCTTGTGGTCTGTAGTATTGTCCACATCATACTGGTGGAGAATGTCTTGTGGTCTGTAGTATTGTCCACATCATACTGGTGGAGAGTGTCTTGTGGTCTGTAGTATTGTCCACATCATACTGGTGGAGAGTGTCTTGTGGTCTGTAGTATTGTCCACATCATACTGGTGGAGAGTGTCTTGTGGTCTGTAGTATTGTCCACATCATACTGGTGGAGAGTGTCTTGTGGTCTGTAGTATTGTCCACATCATACTGGTGGAGAGTGTCTTGTGGTCTGTAGTATTGTCCACATCATACTGGTGGAGAATGTCTTGTGGTCTGTAGTATTGTCCACGTCATACTGGTGGAGAATGTCTTGTGGTCTGTAGTATTGTCCACATCATACTGGTGGAGAGTGTCTTGTGGTCTGTAGTATTGTCCACATCATACTGGTGGAGAGTGTCTTGTGGTCTGTAGTATTGTCCACATCATACTGGTGGAGAGTGTCTTGTGGTCTGTAGTATTGTCCACATCATACTGGTGGAGAATGTCTTGTGGTCTGTAGTATTGTCCACGTCATACTGGTGGAGAATGTCTTGTGGTCTGTAGTATTGTCCACATCATACTGGTGGAGAGTGTCTTGTGGTCTGTAGTATTGTCCACATCATACTGGTGGAGAGTGTCTACTGATCTAATACAGCACCATATATCAAAAAAGCCTATTGGCGGGAACACGGGTGCTTGACTTCCTGATACTCGTACTGTCCTGGCCTCCAGACAACACTCGTGTATGTGATGTATCTTGAGAGAAGTGCATTCCCGGTTATTGGTTGACACGTATAGAAGGGGAGCTGGGTTAGTGTAGTGACTAGTCGCTCGCCGGCCGGTCTAGGGGTGATGCGGTCCATCCGCTGATCGATACCTGTAAGAATGTGTGTCCTTGTCTCTCAGGTCATGACACATCTGTTCAGCCTGTCCCGGATAGGACAGAACATTTCGTAGCAGGTGTTTTGTTTCCTTATTATTATTATTATTATTATTATCATCATCATCATCATCATCATCATCATCATCATCATCTTCTTCTTCTTCTTCTTCTTCTTCTGACTGTAGCGACAACAGGCAAATTTGACTGGAACACGGGAAGACAAAGATAACAGGCTGGGATACCTGGCCACATGTCGATGTAGGGACAAGACGACAGAACAGAGTCGAGGCTATTGATCAAGTCATCACGCCATCCGTACTGCATCTTTCTCTCTTGATCGAGTCAACACACCATCCATACTGCATCTTTCTTTCTTGATCAAGTCAGCACAACATCCTTGCTGCATCTTTCTCTCTTGATCAAGTCAGCACAACATCCATGCTGTATCTTTCTCTCTTGATCAAGTCAACACAACATCCATGCTGCATCTTTCTCTCTTGATCGAGTCAACACAACGGTCATGCTGCATCTTTCTCTCTTGATCGAGTCAACACAACATCCATGCTGCATATTTCTCTCTTGATCAAGTCAGCACAACGTTCATGCTGCATCTTTCTCTCTTGATTCCCCCATGGCGACATAGATCCTCAACCAGCTCACTCCAAGACTCACTCCACGTCCTCCCTATATTGTTCACTTCTGTCTCTACTTTTCTTTCCCCATGTTTTTGGGTCTCCCTCTATGTCTGTTGCCTCCTGGGTGAGTGCTGTGATCAATATCCTACCAGCTGCCTTTAACTTGGACTGCCAGAGTAACTAGCAACGACTGCCTGAAAGAAGCTAGTGAAACTAAAATAAACATAGAAACCACAACAATAAGACAGAGATAAACAAGTGTTTGTTTAGTCATGTGATGAGAACAAAGGCATTGGAGACCATCGTGGCAAATAGAAAGATCAATGAGAAGAGAGGCATTGGAGATCATCGTGGCAAATAGAAAGATCAATGAGAAGAGAGGCATTGGAGATCATCGTGGCAAATAGAAAGATCAATGAGAAGAGAGGCATTGGAGACCATCGTGGCAAATAGAAAGATCAATGAGAAGAGAGGCATTGGAGACCATCGTGGCAAATAGAAAGATCAATGAGAAGAGAGGCATTGGAGATCATCGTGGCAAATAGAAAGATCAATGAGAAGAGAGGCATTGGAGATCATCGTGGCAAATAGAAAGATCAATGAGAAGAGAGGCATTGGAGACCATCGTGGCAAATAGAAAGATCAATGAGAAGAGAGGCATTGGAGACCATCGTGGCAAATAGAAAGATCAATGAGAAGAGAGGCATTGGAGGACCATCGTGGCAAATAGAAAGATCAATGAGAAGAGAGGCATTGGAGATCATCGTGGCAAATAGAAAGATCAATGAGAAGAGAGGCATTGGAGATCATCGTGGCAAATAGAAAGATCAATGAGAAGAGAGGCATTGGAGACCATCGTGGCAAATAGAAAGATCAATGAGAAGAGAGGCATTGGAGATCATCGTGGCAAATAGAAAGATCAATGAGAAGAGAGGCATTGGAGATCATCGTGGCAAATAGAAAGATCAATGAGAAGAGAGGCATTGGAGACCATCGTGGCAAATAGAAAGATCAATGAGAAGAGAGGCATTGGAGATCATCGTGGCAAATAGAAAGATCAATGAGAAGAGAGGCATTGGAGATCATCGTGGCAAATAGAAAGATCAATGAGAAGAGAGGCATTGGAGAACATCGTGGCAAATAGAAAGATCAATGAGAAGAGAGGCATTGGAGATCATCGTGGCAAATAGAAAGATCAATGAGAAGAGAGGCATTGGAGATCATCGTGGCAAATAGAAAGATCAATGAGAAGAGAGGCATTGGAGAACATCGTGGCAAATAGAAAGATCAATGAGAAGAGAGGCATTGGAGATCATCGTGGCAAATAGAAAGACAATGAGAAGAGAGGCATTGGAGAACATCGTGGCAAATAGAAAGATCAATGAGAAGAGAGGCATTGGAGATCATCGTGGCAAATAGAAAGATCAATGAGAAGAGAGGCATTGGAGATCATCGTGGCAACTAGAAAGATCAATGAGAAGAGAGGCATTGGAGATCATCGTGGCAAATAGAAAGATCAATGAGAAGAGAGGCATTGGAGACCATCGTGGCAAATAGAAAGATCAATGAGAAGAGAGGCATTGGAGACCATCGTGGCAAATAGAAAGATCAATGAGAAGAGAGGCATTGGAGATCATCGTGGCAAATAGAAAGATCAATGAGAAGAGAGGCATTGGAGACCATCGTGGCAAATAGAAAGATCAATGAGAAGAGAGGCATTGGAGATCATCGTGGCAAATAGAAAGATCAATGAGAAGAGAGGCATTGGAGATCATCGTGGCAAATAGAAAGATCAATGAGAAGAGAGGCATTGGAGATCATCGTGGCAATAGAAAGATCAATGAGAAGAGAGGCATTGGAGACCATCGTGGCAAATAGAAAGATCAATGAGAAGAGAGGCATTGGAGAATCATCGTGGCAAATAGAAAGATCAATGAGAAGAGAGGCATTGGAGATCATCGTGGCAAATAGAAAGGATCAATGAGAAGAGAGGCATTGGAGAATCATCGTGGCAAATAGAAAGATCAATGAGAAGAGAGGCATTGGAGATCATCGTGGCAAATAGAAAGATCAATGAGAAGAGAGGCATTGGAGACCATCGTGGCAAATAGAAAGATCAATGAGAAGAGAGGCATTGGAGATCATCGTGGCAAATAGAAAGATCAATGAGAAGAGAGGCATTGGAGAATCATCGTGGCAAATAGAAAGATCAATGAGAAGAGAGGCATTGGAGACCATCGTGGCAAATAGAAAGATCAATGAGAAGAGAGGCATTGGAGATCATCGTGGCAAATAGAAAGATCAATGAGAAGAGAGGCATTGGAGATCATCGTGGCAAATAGAAAGATCAATGAGAAGAGAGGCATTGGAGACCATCGTGGCAAATAGAAAGATCAATGAGAAGAGAGGCATTGGAGAATCATCGTGGCAAATAGAAAGATCAATGAGAAGAGAGGCATTGGAGATCATCGTGGCAAATAGAAAGATCAATGAGAAGAGAGGCATTGGAGAACCTCGTGGCAAATAGAAAGATCAATGAGAAGAGAGGCATTGGAGATCATCGTGGCAAATAGAAAGATCAATGAGAAGAGAGGCATTGGAGATCATCGTGGCAAATAGAAAGATCAATGAGAAGAGAGGCATTGGAGAACATCGTGGCAAATAGAAAGATCAATGAGAAGAGAGGCATTGGAGATCATCGTGGCAAATAGAAAGATCAATGAGAAGAGAGGCATTGGAGAACATCGTGGCAAATAGAAAGATCAATGAGAAGAGAGGCATTGGAGAACATCGTGGCAAATAGAAAGATCAATGAGAAGAGAGGCATTGGAGATCCATCGTGGCAAATAGAAAGATCAATGAGAAGAGAGGCATTGGAGATCATCGTGGCAAATAGAAAGATCAATGAGAAGAGAGGCATTGGAGACCATCGTGGCAAATAGAAAGATCAATGAGAAGAGAGGCATTGGAGATCATCGTGGCAAATAGAAAGATCAATGAGAAGAGAGGCATTGGAGATCATCGTGGCAAATAGAAAGATCAATGAGAAGAGAGGCATTGGAGACCATCGTGGCAAATAGAAAGATCAATGAGAAGAGAGGCATTGGAGATCATCGTGGCAAATAGAAAGATCAATGAGAAGAGAGGCATTGGAGATCATCGTGGCAAATAGAAAGATCAATGAGAAGAGAGGCATTGGAGAACATCGTGGCAAATAGAAGATCAATGAGAAGAGAGGCATTGGAGATCCATCGTGGCAAATAGAAAGATCAATGAGAAGAGAGGCATTGGAGAACATCGTGGCAAATAGAAAGATCAATGAGAAGAGAGGCATTGGAGACCATCGTGGCAAATAGAAAGATCAATGAGAAGAGAGGCATTGGAGATCATCGTGGCAAATAGAAAGATCAATGAGAAGAGAGGCATTGGAGATCATCGTGGCAAATAGAAAGATCAATGAGAAGAGAGGCATTGGAGATCCATCGTGGCAAATAGAAAGATCAATGAGAAGAGAGGCATTGGAGATCATCGTGGCAAATAGAAAGATCAATGAGAAGAGAGGCATTGGAGATCCATCGTGGCAAATAGAAAGATCAATGAGAAGAGAGGCATTGGAGATCATCGTGGCAAATAGAAAGATCAATGAGAAGAGAGGCATTGGAGACCATCGTGGCAAATAGAAAGATCAATGAGAAGAGAGGCATTGGAGATCATCGTGGCAAATAGAAAGATCAATGAGAAGAGAGGCATTGGAGATCATCGTGGCAAATAGAAAGATCAATGAGAAGAGAGGCATTGGAGATCATCGTGGCAAATAGAAAGATCAATGAGAAGAGAGGCATTGGAGATCATCGTGGCAAATAGAAAGATCAATGAGAAGAGAGGCATTGGAGATCATCGTGGCAAATAGAAAGATCAATGAGAAGAGAGGCATTGGAGATCATCGTGGCAAATAGAAAGATCAATGAGAAGAGAGGCATTGGAGATCATCGTGGCAAATAGAAAGATCAATGAGAAGAGAGGCATTGGAGATCATCGTGGCAAATAGAAAGATCAATGAGAAGAGAGGCATTGGAGATCATCGTGGCAAATAGAAAGATCAATGAGAAGAGAGGCATTGGAGATCATCGTGGCAAATAGAAAGATCAATGAGAAGAGAGGCATTGGAGATCATCGTGGCAATAGAAAGATCAATGAGAAGAGAGCATTGGAGACCATCGTGGCAAATAGAAAGATCAATGAGAAGAGAGGCATTGGAGATCATTCGTGGCAAATAGAAGATCAATGAGAAGAGAGGCATTGGAAGATCATACGTGGCAAATAGAAGAGATCAATGAGAAGCGAGGGCATTAGGGAGAATCAACTCGTGTGCAGATAGAAAGATCATGAGAAAGAGAGGCAATGGGAGATCAGCGTGCAAATAGAAAGATCAATGAGAAGAGAGGCATTGGAGGATCAATCGTGGCAAATAGTAAAGATCAATGAGAAAGAGGGCATGGGAGATCATCGTGGCAAATAGAAAGATCAATGAGAAGAGAGGCATTGGAAGATCCGTAGGGCAAATAGAAAGATCAATGAGAAGAGAGGCATTGGAGAACATCGTGGCAAATAGAAAGATCAATGAGAAGAGAGGCATTGGAGAACATCGTGGCAAATAGAAAGATCAATGAGAAGAGAGGCATTGGAGAACATCGTGGCAAATAGAAAGATCAATGAGAAGAGGCATTGGAGATCATCGTGGCAAATAGAAGATCAATGAGAAGAGAGGCATGGAGATCATCGTGCAATAGAAAGATCAATGAGAAGAGAGGCATTGGAGATCATCGTGCAAATAGAAAGATCAATGAGAAGAGAGGCATTGAGAACAATCGTGGCAAATAGAAAGATCAATGAGAGAGAGGCATTGGAGAACATCGTGGCAAATAGAAAGATCAATGAGAAGAGAGGCATTGGAGATCATCGTGCAAATAGAAAGATCAATGAGAAGAGAGGCATTGGAGATCATCGTGGCAAATAGAAAGATCAATGAGAAGAGAGGCATTGGGAGACATCGTGCAAATAGAAAGATCATGAGAAGAGAGGCATTGGAGAATCATCGGGCAATAGAAAGATCAATGAGAAGAGAGGCATTCGGAGATCATCGTGGCAAATCTGAGAGATCAATGAGAAGAGTAGGCAGTGGAGATCATCGTGGCAAAATAAAAGATCAATGAGAAGAGAGGCATTGGAGACAATCGTGGCAAATAGAAAGATCAATGAGGAAGAGAGTGCATTGAGATCATCGTGGCAAATTAGAAAGATCAATGAAAGGAGGGCATTGGAGATCATCGTGGCAAATAGAAAGATCCAATGAGAAGAGAGGCATTGGAGATCATCGTGGCAAATAGAAAAGATCAATGAGAAGAGAGGCATTGGAGATCAATCGTGGCAAATAGAAAGATCAATGAGAAGAGAGGCATTGGAGGATCAATCGTGGCAAATAGAAAGATCAATGAGAAGAGAGGCATTGGAGATCATCGTGGCAAATAGAAAGATCAATGAGAAGAGAGGCATTGGAGATCATCGTGGCAAATAGAAAGATCAATGAGAAGAGAGGCATTGGAGATCATCGTGGCAAATAGAAAGATCAATGAGAAGAGAGGCATTGGAGATCATCGTGGCAAATAGAAAGATCAATGAGAAGAGAGGCATTGGAGATCATCGTGGCAAATAGAAAGATCAATGAGAAGAGAGGCATTGGAGATCATCGTGGCAAATAGAAAGATCAATGAGAAGAGAGGCATTGGAGATCATCGTGGCAAATAGAAAGATCAATGAGAAGAGAGGCATTGGAGATCATCGTGGCAAATAGAAAGATCAATGAGAAGAGAGGCATTGGAGATCATCGTGGCAAATAGAAAGATCAATGAGAAGAGAGGCATTGGAGACATCGTGGCAAATAGAAAGATCAATGAGAAGAGAGGCATTGGAGATCATCGTGGCAAATAGAAAGATCAATGAGAAGAGAGGCATTGGAGATCATCGTGGCAAATAGAAAGATCAATGAGAAGAGAGGCATTGGAGACCATCGTGGCAAATAGAAAGATCAATGAGAAGAGAGGCATTGGAGATCATCGTGGCAAATAGAAAGATCAATGAGAAGAGAGGCATTGGAGATCATCGTGGCAAATAGAAAGATCAATGAGAAGAGAGGCATTGGAGATCATCGTGGCAAAATAGAAAAGATCAATGAGAAGAGAGGCATTGGAGATCATCGTGGCAACTAGAAAGATCAATGAGAAGAGAGGCATTGGAGATCATCGTGGCAAATAGAAAGATCAATGAGAAGAGAGGCATTGGAGACCATCGTGGCAAATAGAAAGATCAATGAGAAGAGAGGCATTGGGAGACCATCGTGGCAAATAGAAAGATCAATGAGAAGAGAGGCATTGGAGATCATCGTGGCAAATAGAAAGATCAATGAGAAGAGAGGCATTGGAGACCATCGTGGCAAATAGAAAGATCAATGAGAAGAGAGGCATTGGAGATCATCGTGGCAAATAGAAAGATCAATGAGAAGAGAGGCATTGGAGACCATCGTGGCAAATAGAAAGATCAATGAGAAGAGAGGCATTGGAGATCATCGTGGCAAATAGAAAGATCAATGAGAAGAGAGGCATTGGAGATCATCGTGGCAAATAGAAAGATCAATGAGAAGAGAGGCATTGGAGAACATCGTGGCAAATAGAAAGATCAATGAGAAGAGAGGCATTGGAGAACATCGTGGCAAATAGAAAGATCAATGAGAAGAGAGGCATTGGAGAACATCGTGGCAAATAGAAAGATCAATGAGAAGAGAGGCATTGGAGATCATCGTGGCAAATAGAAAGATCAATGAGAAGAGAGGCCATTGGAGATCATCGTGGCAAATAGAAAGATCAATGAGAAGAGAGGCATTGGAGATCATCGTGGCAAATAGAAAGATCAATGAGAAGAGAGGCATTGGAGAACATCGTGGCAAATAGAAGATCAATGAGAAGAGAGGCATTGGAGATCATCGTGGCAAATAGAAAGATCAATGAGAAGAGAGGCATTGGAGATCATCGTGGCAAATAGAAAGATCAATGAGAAGAGAGGCATTGGAGAACATCGTGGCAAATAGAAAGACAATGAGAACAAAGGCATTGGAGACCATCGTGGCAAATAGAAAGACAATGAGAAGAGAGGCATTGGAGAACATCGTGGCAAATAGAAAGATCAATGAGAAGAGAGGCATTGGAGATCATCGTGGCAAATAGAAAGACAATGAGAAGAGAGGCATTGGAGACCATCGTGGCAAATAGAAAGACAATGAGAACAAAGGCATTGGAGACCATCGTGGCAAATAGAAAGATCCAGGGGAAAGATTGCGGTTTACCAAGAGAAGTTATGCTGGTTGGATTGAAGCCACGCGTTGGAGGAATATCATCAGCAGAATTGACCCCGAAAACCAAAGACCGAGATCTTTGAAGAGACAAAAACGCCTACGCCAGCTGACAGCGCACTTGATGATGATTATGATGATGATGATCACACACACACACACACACACACACACACACACACAAAATCCGTATTGATGGAAATTTGAGCAGATGACCAATGGGCGGTAAGGCAAGTCCACAAACCTTCTCTACCCCTGCCGCCATGTCGGAGTGTAACTAGTTTTATTTCCCTTAAAGTGCACTGACTATAAACATCGTTCCCAGAGGAGGAAAGGCGCATTTCATGTGTGCGTAATATTTGAGGAGATGCATGTCGGTGGTTCACAGTCCTTTCTTGATGAAGACGATGTCTTCTGTGAGACTTCCAGACAGACCATGGAACTGCCCGATAATTCTATAGAGGTATGGAACATTTAGGTTCTGTCTGAATGACTCGTCTGATCTAAGTCGGGACTTTGTATCGCCATTTTTGTATAGTTGTGTGTGTGCGCGCGCGTGTGCGTGCGTGTGTGTGTGTGGGGGGGGGAGTGTGTGTGTGTGTGTGAGCGCGCGCGCGCTCTTATTCGTGTTGTATTGTACAGTTGATGGTTTTGCAGCTTACAATAGATTTACTGTTCTTCGTTGTTTCAGATCCAAGGCAGTAATGACGAAAGCTTCTCCATACCAACAGTAAGTGTTTACCTCATTGCAGCAAATAGAGAATGTTTATTTATTTCACTCCAGCTGATGTACAATGTTTATTTATTTCACTCTAGCTGATGTACAATGTTTATTTATTTCACTCCAGCTGATGTACAATGTTTATTTATTTCACTCTAGCTGATGTACAATGTTTATTTATTTCACTCCAGCTGATGTACAATGTTTATTTATTTCACTCCAGCTGATGTACAATGTTTATTTATTTCACTCCAGCTGATGTACAATGTTTATTTATTTCACTCCAGCTGATGTACAATGTTTATTTATTTCACTCCAGCTGATGTACAATGTTTATTTATTTCACTCCAGCTGATGTACAATGTTTATTTATTTCACTCCAGCTGATGTACAATGTTTATTTATTTCACTCCAGCTGATGTACAATGTTTATTTATTTCACTCCAGCTGATGTACAATGTTTATTTATTTCACTCCAGCTGATATTTTTTTCTTTTTTTCCCCGCGTTTCCATCCTGTTTCAGGATATTGCGGTCACCATCAGCATCTTTCAGCTGTATTTTGATTGCTAGGCTAGATTACGCTCATCAGCACGCCACGACTTTCTGAGCGACCGGCTCCATACTCTTATAAGTCACTGGCGCGACTCGAACCACTTCTAATTCTCGTGCGCTCACGTCAACCACGAGAGTATTCGGGGTTAACGGAGAAAGCTGCTACCGGCTCCATACTCTCATAAGTCACTGGCACGACTCGAACCACTTCTAATTCTCGTACGCTCACGTCAACCACGAGAGTATTCGGGGTTAACGGAGAAAGCTGCTAACTCCTCGGCCAGGGAGCCGGCACTGCAGCTGATATACTATGTTTATTTATTTCACTGAAGCTGATATGGAAATTTTATTTATTTCACTGAAGCTGATATAAAATTTTTATTTATTTCACTGAAGCTGATATAAAATGTTTATTTATTTCACTGAAGCTGATATAAAATGTTTATTTATTTCACTGAAGCTGATATAAAATGTTTATTTATTTCACTATAGCAAATATGCAATGTTTATTTATTTCAGTGCAGCAAATAGCGAATGTGTATTTATTTCACTGCAGCAAATATAGAATGTTTAATTATTTCACTGCTCCATTAATCAAATCAGTCAGAAGGCCATTATACCCTACTCAAGATGACTACCACGTTATGGACAGACCAGAACAAGTCATTATTCTGCGTCTCAGAACAGGACACAATAGATTACGCAACCACATGTATACAAAATTCAAGATTGGTGACTCAGCCATGTGCACATGTGGTTATGCGTCGCAGACAGCAGAGCACATACTCCAGGACTGCCCAAAGTACAACATATCCAGGCGAACCTTCTAGCCTAGAGAGACGACAGTGGAAGATAAACTTTTATGGACCGCTGAGTGAACTAAAAAAGGCTGTTAGATTCATACAAGAGACAACATTGCAGTTATAGACATGTTTCAAGCGAACGAAAGAAGAAGCAGAAGAACTGCTCTATTAGACAGCTGCTAGTTACTGTCAATGCATCGCTGTCTTCAATATTAAGATTGTGCACGGTACAAGTTGCTTCTACTGCCCCTTGTAATCTTCTGTACATATGGTTACGTGTCTCTCTGTCCTGCACTATGTTGTTGTCCCAGACTGCTGCTGCAGGAACAGCGTATTTGCTGAGAGCCTGTTCCTAGGTGGAGGAGACTGGGTAGAACGAGAATGCCCTGCTCAGGTAGCAACGACTCCGTGGAGGTTGCTGTACTTGCCTGCCAAGAGAAAGATTGGGTTCAATCCAGAGCAACAGCAGGATTCCCTTCCACTGACCAGTCGATGCTTTAGTACACCCAGTCATATAACATAGATGCCGTTTACAGCGCAGTAGTCGACCCAGTCTCTCAACATAGATACCGGGTACAGCGTAGGTATCACACAGTCTCACAACATGGATACCGGGTACAGCGCGGGGGTTGGTCCAGTCTCACAACATGGATACCGGGTACAGCGCAGGGGTCGGTCCAGTCTCACAACATGGATACCGGGTACAGGGCAGAGGTCGCACAGTCTCACAACATGGATACCGGGTACAGGGCAGAGGTCGCACAGTCTCACAACATGGATACTCGGTAGTTTACGGAGCCGGCTGAGGCATAGCATGAGGGGAAAGACGGCAAGATAAGGACTTCTTAACCCACCTCAATATTCCTTACCTAGAATATGTGAGGGATTTACACATTTGGGAAGATATCCAGAATATTATTCCTTGCATATTCGTTACAAGCGAGTCGTGGAAGTTACACGCTACTTCTAATCTTACCTTTACAACATCAATACTACCTTCAACCCCAGCTTAAACCACACTACAATCACTAAGGAATACACCATTGTCCTGTCCCACAGACAGCTGTACCAGCATACCCCTGTCACACAGACAGCTGTACCAGCATGCACCTGTCACACAGACAGCTGTATCAGCATGCACCTGTCACACAGACAAATGTTCCAGTATGCCACTGTCACACAGACAAATGTTCCAGTATGCCACTATCACACAGACAAATGTTCCAGTATGCCACTGTCACACAGACAAATGTTCCAGCATGCCACTGTCACACAGACAAATGTTCCAGTATGCCACTGTCACACAGACAAATGTTCCAGTATGCCACTGTCACACAGACAAATGTTCCAGTATGCCACTGTCACACAGACAAATGTTCCAGCATGCCACTGTCACACAGACAAATGTTCCAGCATGCCACTGTCACACAGACAAATGTTCCAGTATGCCACTGTCACACAGACAAATGTTCCAGTATGCCACTGTCACACAGACAAATGTTCCAGTATGCCACTGTCACACAGACAAATGTTCCAGCATGCCACTGTCACACAGACAAATGTTCCAGCATGCCACTGTCACACAGACAAATGTTCCAGTATGCCACTGTCGCACAGACAAATGTTCCAGTATGCCACTGTCACACAGACAAATGTTCCAGCATGCACCTGTCACACAGACAAATGTTCCAGTATGCCACTGTCACACAGACAAATGTTCCAGTATGCCACTGTCACACAGACAAATGTTCCAGTATGCCCCTGTCACACAGACAGCTGTACCAGCATGCCCCTGTCACACAGACAACTGTACCAGCATGCCCCTGTGCCACAGACAACTGTACCAGCATGCCCCTGTCCCACACACAACTGTACCAGTATGCCCCTGTGCCACAGACAACTATACCAGCATGCCCCTGTCACACAGACAACTGTACCAGCATGCCCCTGTGCCACAGACAACTGTACCAGCATGCCCCTGTCACACAGACAACTGTACCAGCATGCCCCTGTCACACAGACAACTGTACCAGCATGCCCCTGTGCCACAGACAACTGTACCAGCATGCCCCTGTCACACAGACAACTGTACCAGCATGCCCCTGTGCCACAGACAACTGTACCAGCATGCCCCTGTCACACAGACAACTGTACCAGCATGCCCCTGTCACACAGACAACTGTACCAGCATGCCCCTGTCCCACACACAACTGTACCAGCATGCCCCTGTCCCACAGACAGCTGTACCAGCATGTCCCTGTCCCACAGACAACTGTACCAGCATGCCTCTGTGCCATACACACAGTACACCTTCTGGATATACTGGATGTTGTCATTTAAGAAGATTTCGATCATACATTTCAGAAGTGCAAAGCCACGGTCGCTAACCCCCATAGAATACACTCCCCCAGTAAACAGGGGATGGGAGAACCTGGCCTGGAGTCAGAGTGAGTATTTAACTTCTCCTTGTTGTGTTACCTTGTCTGTTTGGTCCTGACAGAATAAACAGAACACTGACATGCTGTCATGTAAGCAATGGTTCAATTGTCAGTTTCATTGAGGCACATGTTAGCAACTCAACGCTGTGGAGCTGACACGTCGCCGCAACCTGGACGTCAAAGATATGTCTTTTTTTTTATATTCGCATATTCGTTTACAGGACATCGCTGTCAACAGCAGCATCTTTCAGCTATCTGTTGATGTCATCGTCTTGCTCATGTCTAGGTATCTGAGCTCGGGTTCACACAGGCAACAATAACTCCGTTCAAGATAATATCGAACATTTATTGTAGTTTACTATACAGTGCTTTGGCGCAGTGGGTTAACAATCCCGCGCTGTGTTACATATCACAGAGATTAACATCATCATACATCGTTATCACAAACATCCTAGCAAACTATCTAGCATATAGTCTATATATCCCAAATACACATGGGTTTAATCTATTAATCTATTGAGTCCCTCTAAGGCAGGCTCTGTTGCCTCTCTCACAGTCCGTCTGTCCTCTGACGGTCCACACGTGTCCCAATCCGACACGGGTCGCAACTCTGTCCGAGTTCCTCGTGGACCCCGCAATAGGCTGGCCACATCAGTGTCCACGGGACCATGGACTCAATGACCAGTCCTTCGAGAAGGCTCTAGATTACTCTGGCCTTCGAGTGACTCACTTCTATCCCTTGGGCGGGAGTTGCAGCCCTTTAATTAATATCTATAAATGTGAGGCGGTGACAGGATTCCCCCCTCTCCCCTGATATGATGGTTTGTTATAGGGTAATTAGATCTGCTCTAATTCTGTCACCGAATCACCTAAAGTCGGTGTTTGTAGTTTCGTGGACAGTAACCTGGTAACCTACATACTGGCATCAAAACTCATGTATTCACCCATACACCACTTCTCTGATTTGGTGAAGAGATCACTCTCTCTCCTGTGTCCTTAAAAATGCCTATCTGACCGAAGTTACGTGACGTTTAGTAGTTGTTTTTACAACCCGTCCTTCTCATAGTACCCCACTGATACCAAGACAATTAACCTCTGTATTAAAGAGGATTAACAACACCGAAGTCCTGGCTAATTAAGTACACCTTCAAATCTTGATCTGTGTGTGCATTTCAATACATTTTTACTCTCGTATGTTGTATAATGCTAAATATGTAGTTACGTTGTTATTTTATCCCCTCAGACTACATGTGTCCCTGTTGACTTGTTAGTGTGTTGACTAATAAGTTGTTGCTTCTAATAAAGTGACTGTATTTTAAATTGATAGTGTTGAGTTTTAAAGTTTGTGTAAAGTGTGTGCTGAATGTGTGGCTTATTTCCAAGCGTCACGAGTTGGGATAACCTCAATCATGAATTACTCCAATGTGTGCAATATATGATCAGGCATTCCAAGTAGTGGTGCTTAGATGTCTCCTAACTACTAAACTAAGTATATTAAACTAACTACTAAACATGTATCAACAATTTAGACAAGTAATACAATTTACATGGAAGACGCAGACAAATTAAAATAAATACGTTTTGCGTACAATTTGTCCGCTCAGTATATCGTTCTCTCATTTAATCCATTCACGCTGTCATTCACTCACCTTTCATTCAAAATAGTATTTGGTTAAAATATATAATTAAAGTTGAGGTAAGTGTTATTGCCCTTAGAAGAAATGGAATAGGCGATCTTTTCCCTTTAAGAAAATACGTACTATTTGTACGATGAGTCAAAAATGGGTTATAATTTACACAGAGACAATTGCATAGGAAGGTTATTTATCCTATTAATGGAACTACCTGTAATGTTATGGTAGAATATGTACAAATTACAGGTTAACACATTTTATATACAAAATTCAATGCAAATATAATACATATTTAATATTAAATTAATTAATTAAGTAGCTAAATCCAACGATGATGTGCGCGTTGTCCTCCTGTTGTTAGCGTGTTGTGCCATGAATGTTAAAGTTAGTATGGCTGTCTCTTGAGTGTTGTAGTCGACGTCGTTCTGTTTCGGCTGTTTGCAAAGTCTCGTAGCAACAGCAAGTATGGAATGTTCTCAATGTTGCGTATAAAGTGTTCTTTCAATTTTCAGAGCGAATTCACAGGTTGAAATCATTACACTGTTAATGTCTCTCGCTCGGATCGTTCTAGAGCTTGGGCAATTGATAGTATAGCTCTTCACGTATCGTTCATAAAGTATGACTCTTAAAGTTATATGTTCGTGGGTGTCATAAGTAACTTATTTACTGAGGTGTTATTACTATTCACTGGGAGTTCTCTAGCAGGTGTAGAGTTACACTGTTATATGCCACAGACTAAAAGTATCACAGTTTCTAGTATGGCGAATGGTCGATGTGCTAAATGTCATTCAACTGACGCATTCGTTTGCCGTGATAATAGGTCAGCAATAATGTTGTCCGTGCCTCTGATATGGCGGATTTCGAAGTCGAAATCTTGAAGAAGAAGACACCATCTTTGTACCCGATGGTTTTTCGGGGCACCTTGCTTAAGAACCAACAAAGGCGAATTGTCAGTGAGCACAACAAAGTGACTACCTAAGAGGAACTTAGATAATCTTAATACACAAAACAATAGACTTAATGCCTCCAATTCCACTGCAGAATACCGGGTCTCTGCCTTCTTTAGCTTCCGGCTTACATAGAGAATTTGGTGTCTCACTCCATCCACTTCTTGCATTAAACATCCTCCTATTGCGATAGCACTCGAATCTGTGGTCAAAATAAAGGGTAAATTTATGTTGGGTAATCGTAAGACTGGTGGATTAGAAAAAAATACGTTTCAATCTGCTTATTGCATCTTCTAAGCGAGTACTTTTACAAATTTTTGATGGATGATCTTTGGTTAACATATCAGAAAAGACTGAAGTAAGTTCTGCCCAATTTGGTATAAATTTAGAATAATAGTTAATAAGACCTAGTAAACTTCTAATTTGTTTCTTTGTGGTAGGCACTTGTAAATTGAGAATCTTCGACACAATTTTATCATCTGTCAACAATTTGCCTTCAGAAATTCTATGGCCAAGGAAGTCTATTTGTTTATAGCCTATTTCAACCTTGGAAGGTTTGATAGTAAGTCCAAAAAGAGAGATTTGGTTGAAGACTTGTTTGAGGGTAAGTAAGTGAGAAGTCATATTAGAAGAATGGATGCATATATCATCAATATAAGCTTGAACATCTTTAATTCCGTGTAATAACAATCTAATTAATCTAACAAATGTGGCCGGCGCGTTCTTGAGACCAAATGGAAGATATAGCCATTCGTACAAACCAAGGGGTGTTGCGAATGCTGTAATATGTCTAGAATCAGGGTGTAGTGGCACTTGCCAATATCCTTTCGCTAAATCGGTCTTAGAAAATAAGGATGATTGAGCCATATTTAAAATGAGATCTTCACAACTGTTCATTGGCTCTGCATCCGTTGTGGTTCTTGTATTTAATACCCTATAGTCGATGCACAAACGGATTGTCTGGTCCTTCTTTTTCACCAGGACAATCGGTGAAGAATATTGAGACATCAATTTTTGAATTATTCCATTTTTCTCTAAATCTAAAATTTCTTTGTCTAAATTTGCTCTGTAATGGAGAGGAATAGAATATGGTCTACATTTAACCGGTGTCAGATCTGTCAGCACAATTGAATGTGTTATCTTGTCAGTGCGTCCAGGTTTGTTAGAAAAGATAGATTTATACATGTCAAGGAGAGTCAAAATGTCTTGTCGTTGTTGTTGTGTCAAAGTGTCAGAGATATGTATGTCATTTATACTCCCGTCGTCAGTCATAATCGGTACTGGGATT
This sequence comes from Cepaea nemoralis, assembly GCA_014155875.1. NCBI lineage: Eukaryota > Metazoa > Mollusca > Gastropoda > Stylommatophora > Helicidae > Cepaea > Cepaea nemoralis. Next base: position 27,165 of record JACEFZ010021349.1, read on the forward strand.
TCAGTATTGTCTACGTCTGTCTGATTTATCACAGATGCTACTGTTTGTAAATTGTCCTCAATGTCATTGTCGTCGTCGTCGAGATCAATCGTTGTCAATATGTCGTCAAATTGGTCGTCGTTGTCGATATCACAGATTGTCGGTAATGTCCATATGACTTCGTCGTTTTTGTCGTCGTAAGAATGCGTCGTTAACGATGCTTCATTTGTCGAGGTGTCATTCAGTTGGGTAATTGTCGTTTCGTTTATGTCATCAGTTCGTTGCGTCTGCTCACTCGTGTCCGTGTCCTGTCTAGCATAGTATGGTTTCAACATATTTACATGGAATATTTTCAACTTTCCATTTAAAGAGATTTCGTAATCAACTTCCGAAATTCTTCTAATAATCTTAAAAGGTCCCTGCCAAGAGGTTGATAGTAAATCTCTTTTGTCAGGTAGCAGTAGTAAAATATCCTGACCTGGACTTAGTACAATTGTTTTTGCACCTCTGTTGTCGTACTGCCTGTACTTAAAACCTTTCTGTTCATTTCCAAAATTAGTGTTGGTAGAGTTTGGTGCTATAATTTCTAGTGACTCCTGCAGTTGGTCGGTGTTGGTTTTATGGGTTGTCTGTCGTGTTATTGCATTTGTGTGTTGTGTGGTTTGTTGCACATCTACAGGCTTGGTACTTGGTAGATCGGTAGCATCCTCAATTCGAGGTTTTAATTTGGTCGTATCACTCACAGATTCGACCGCCCCTGCATTGTACACCTCGGTGAATTCTTTCTGAATTACTTCAGTGGTTGTCTCCCTTGGTCTTTTGGCAGATTGAGACAAGCATGAATGGTGTTTCTCTTTAGCATCGCTGTTTGGGTGGTGGATACCGTTTCTATGCTCCCAGTCTCTGATTTCCTTTTCAGAGCACGGTTGTATGTTGGGCAGGTTCCCAAGTATAATATCAGCGACCGGATTTTCAAGGACAGCGCATAATACTCGTCCTGATATGAACGGGGTTCGAATTTCGACAAGAGCAAGGGGGTATTTCTCTATAGTGCCTGAGAATGTGCGACAAGTCACATGTTTGTCTGTGTAGTCTTTAGTGTCTATTAATGTTTTCTTAATCCCACAGAGCGTTGCGCCGGAATCCCGAATTAATGTGCACTTTTTGTTACTTACAAACCCTGTTGAAAAAACTAGCTTGCCTGTAGATGACAAGGCAGCGTTGGCTGTTTCATTCGAAATAAGGATAGTGTGGCCACATAGTAATGTTGTGTCAAGTTGGAACTTTGTACAGGTGTTACACTTACTGTCTGTAATGGTGTCAATAATTTGTACAGCATTTCCAAGCTCACTTACATTTTCGTTTTGATTATCACAATCATTCAGTGATTCAATCTCTTCGTCTGATGACGTTTCCACTAGTGCAGCATTGGCCTGTTTCAATAACTTTCGGCCCTCACAGAATATAATAGTGCCCGAAGCTACTGCAAAAAAAACATTTGACCGCTCTCTGGTAAGCATTGCGCTTAGTCTTCTGCTTCTCCGCCATCATTTTGAGGTGGTGAGGATAGTTCGGCGATTTATCGCACATCGCGTATGGGTCGTGATTCAAACTACAATATTGGCATTTAACTGGTTTACTGACATTTGAGCGCGGTTTAAATTTACTCTCCGTTTATTTCGAGTATTTGGTGTTCACTACTGCTGCTGCTGTATCGTTTTGACTTATGTTTAGATGAAAAATGTCTCTGTTTGCTGTGAAAAATGCATTCCCCTTGGACTCGATTTCCTGAATACTTTTACAGTCCATTTGTTTTAAAAACTTAGCAAAAGGTGTAGGGATTGTACTAATTATCTTATCCATAATAATGAGCTCTTTAAGTTTGTCATGGCTGTTGTTAGTTTTAGCCGAGTTAATCCACTTTGTACACACGTCTTGGACTGTACTGACATAATCTATAAAGGTTTGATTTGGTTGTGGAGATAATTTGGCATACTGTTGTTGGTAACCTGCAGTATCTAAAGAAAAATGTTGGAGAATGCGTTGCTTTAAATAGTCATAGTCTTTTCGCATTTCCTGTGGCACTGTCTCTATTACTTTTAAAGGTTCCAGAGCTAAGTTTCTCATTAAGATATATGCCCAATCTGATTTTATGATCTTATGGTAGGACATTAAACACTCAAAATTTTTCAAGTATGCACTGATGGAATCTCCTGAGCAGAATGCCTTCACGAGGCCTTTATACTTGTTATATTTTTGTTCCTCCTCTTTGCTTCTTAGTTTATCACAGATATTTCTACAGTGGACTCAATCTCCATCTGCTTAAGTTTTATTTGTGTATCGGCATTCAATTGGGCTTGTTTGGCCGCCGCCTCAAGCTCCATCTGTTTCTCCTGAGCCTGTAGTTGCATTTTTTCTCTTCAGCTTGTAGTTGCATCTGCATCTTTTTTTCTTCTGCCTCAATTTGCATTTGCATCTTCTTTTCTTCTGCCTGCACTTGCCTTTGTTTTTCTTCTCGTTCTATCGCTCTTTCTTCAGGGGCGATGTTCTCTGCGTGTGTCTTCTGTGCCCATTCTGACAGTTTCTCTTCTTTATAACCTAATTTTATTCCTTGCTCAATGCATTTATCTAAGGTAGACATTTTTTTTTTTTTTTACTTGTAGGTAATTTTAATGAAGTTAAATCCCTTAGAAAAATGTTGGGGAGTAGAAAATTTAGTTATCTCCCTTAATTATTATATGTGCAAATTCCAATGCAAGGTTATGTTGGTTACAAGGTCATGAATATACACACATATCAATGCAAAGCAAAATGATACATGGGTGGATGGTGAGAAGTACCGCTTAGAGTTGCAATGGGCATGGTATGAAACTTAGCTTTTAATCCCAGAACTTGTGGATGTTGTCTTGTACTCTCGCCACTGTTGGAAAGGTTACATAGGTTGCACGCGCCACTATTCGCGGAACAATCTGCTCGTAGAGTGAGAAAACATTAGTAACAGTCAAAAAATGTCACAGTCATGTCAAAAATAGTTTCAATTATTCACATCAATGAGAGACTCACTGCAGAGAGGGACTCATATTACTACTATTTTATCGCTAGATAGCTGCAAATAAGTTTCAAATAAGTTAAACTTGTACAGTTATCAATTTGTTATACAGAAATCAATTTGATATAATAATTTGAAGTTTTACTTGGCAATCTATAGCCGTGTAAAGTTAAAGCTTATGCCAAAACCGGAGAATAAGCCCCCAAAAAGCCTGTCATCGTCTTGCTCATGTCTAGGTATCTGAGCTCGGGGTCACACAGGCAACAATAACTCCGTTCAAGATAATATCGAACATTTATTGTAGTTTACTATACAGTGCTTTGGCGCAGTGGGTTAACAATCCCGCGCTGTGTTACATATCACAGAGATTAACATCATCATACATCGTTATCACAAACATCCTAGCAAACTATCTAGCATATAGTCTATATATCCCAAATACACATGGGTTTAATCTATTAATCTATTGAGTCCCTCTAAGGCAGGCTCGGTTGCCTCTCTCACAGTCCGTCTGTCCTCTGACGGTCCACACGTGTCCCAATCCGACACGTGTCGCAACTCTGTCCGAGTTCCTCGTGGACCCCGCAATAGGCGGGCCACATCAGTGTCCACGGGACCATGGACTCAATGACCAGTCCTTCGAGAAGGCTCTAGATTACTCTGGCCTTCGAGTGACTCACTTCTATCCCTTGGGCGGGAGTTGCAGCCCTTTACTTAATATCTATAAATGTGAGGCGGTGACAGTTGATTTCTTGGCAAGATTACGCTCAGTAGTTTGCCATTGCTTTCTGAGCGACCGGCTCATTATCCCGCAAGTCACCAGAGGGGGACGAACCGCTCCCAGTTCTCGCCCGCTACGAGACTCTGCGTGATAAACGAGATTACGGAGAAAGTGGTGTAACCCCTCGGCCAGAGAGACCGACAAAGATATGTCTAGGAATATGCAATTCACACTTCTCGAATTCAAAGATATATTCTTCTGGGTATCATTGCCACATCTATGAACGTCGATTCTTCTGGGTATCATTGGTACATCTAGGAATGTTAATTTTTCTGGATATCATTTGGGGGAGGGGAGAGAGTTGGTCAATTTTTATATGGAAGGTACAGGTGAGATGGCCATAACGCAAAAGAGGGGAGGATGCGCAAATAAAAAGATAAGAAACGACAAACCAATTAGAGGTGAGAGGATCAGATGTTTAACAAAATGGTTACCAGAAACTGTGTTGGACATTGAGGTCGACAGTCACAAGAGATCGCCAACTGAGAAACATCACGGTGTGATAATGTTGTAGACCATCTCACCGACCCTACTTCTCTTGTTTGTTGTTTTAGTGACTGGACAGAGACAGTGTAGTCAGTTTAAGTGAATTGTTTCTTTTCAGGACAGCTCCATGTGTAGCACTCGTCACTTATCGCTTTTAAACTTGGTTGTCTCCAATCATGGTAGCATGTATTCGTGTCCATTAGATCAGTTTTCTACATTTTCGTTTTTGTATTTCGAAACCACCTAGTAGGCCACATCCGCTGTCTGTGAACAATATATGTTCACCTTTAGAAAAGCACACATATCATTTCAAATAAGGGTCCATGTTTGTACAGATTCGATTTAATTATATCAACAACACATGTTCGACTTTATGTCATTCTGTCAACAACATATGTTCGACTTTATTCTGTCAACAACATATGTTCGATTGTATCCTGTCAACAGTCAACCAATTATGTCTACATTATCCTGTCAACGATATATGTCTACTTTATCCTATCAAAAATATATGTCTACTTTATCTTGTCAACTGAGAGGAGCGGCTGGCCTAGTGTCTAGAATGACGGATTTTCCGTCGGGAGACCTGGCTTCGTATCCTCGGTATGGTGTGGATTTTTTTTCTGTCCCGCGCGAAAAAAAACTCAACTTCTACAGTTTGCGGCGACTGCACTATCCAGGCGGCCCTAATTCCTCAGCCTCAAGACCCCCCTGCCATACACCGCAAGGTACTGACCTTATTGGCAGTAAATGACAGTTTTATTTTACAGTCAAGGATGTATGTCTACTTTATCCTGTCAACGATAAATGTCTACTTTATCCTGTCAACGATATATGTCTACTTTATCCGGTCAACTATATATGTCTACTATATGATGTTATTAAAGTCATCTTAAGTTGCAGTTCATCAGTGATATTCGATCTATCGTATCCCTGTGTGAGATGCGTCACTTTTACCTTGTCAACCAAATATCTTCACCTGTAACCTGTCAACGACATATCGTGGCCTCTATCCTGTCAGTCGTATCTCATCTATTGTGCTGTCTCCGCAGATGAGGACATGGGACCAACAGACACTACTCGCCACCATCACTACCACTGAGGATCGCGTCCATCTGCCACAGTAATTTCCCATTTCATGTTTCTACAGCTTTTCAGATCTGTTTTAACATTAGCAATCATCTATATCTATAAAACAAAGTGTATGTATATGTGTATGTATATATGTATGTATGTAAATATGTATGTCCTTTATTTGTTCGCGAACGGCCCATCCGATTGAGATGAAATTTTCTATACGCCTTCCTTTCATTCCAGAGCTGTCAACTGTCATAGTTTTTTTTTCTTCTTCCTCCTCCTCCCTCCTCCCCCTCCCAAATTACGTACGTAAATATATGATGATGATGATGAAAGAATCCCCGAACCAAACCGCTAGGGAAAGGGAAGAAAATGACGTGACTACACAGAATCGTCACACGGCAATCATCATCATCAAGTGCCGTGCCGGCTGGCGTAGGCGTTCAACTCTGCTGCTGATATATATGCCTCCATGCCACGGCAATATCAATAACAATTCATCTTTTTATGTGTAAGGAAGTTATCTACAGTCGTGTAGAAGGGAAGAACTAGACGAGTATGAATTCGGAATGGCGAACTCTCTCCCCCTCTCTTCTCCTCCCTCTACCTCCTCTCTCCACCCTTCTCCTCTTCCTCCTCCCTCTCATCCCTCTCCCTCCTACCTCCTCCTTCTCCCTCTTCCTTCTCCCTCTTCCTCTCCCCTTCTCCTCCCTCCTACTCCCTCCGCCTCCTCCCCCCTCCTCCCTCATCTTCCCTCCTGCTCCCTCTCCCTCCTCATCCCTCCTCCTCCTGCCTCCCTCCTCCTCCTCCTGCCTCCTTCTCCCTCATCATCCTCCCTCCTCCTTCTCCCTTCTTCTCCCTCTTCCCTCTTCCTCCTCCTACCATCCTCCCTCCTCCTCCTCCTCCACCCTCCTCCTCCCTTCTCCTCCTCTTCCTCCTCCCTTTCCTTCCTCCTCCTCCTCCCTCTACCTCCTCCTCCCCCTACCTCTTTCCTCCTCCCTCCTCCTCCCCTTCCACCTCTCTTCCTTCCTCCCCACCTCATTCTCCCTCCTTCCTCTCAATCCTTCCTCCTCCTCCTTCCTTCTTCTCCCTCCTCCTCCTCCTCCCTCCTCCTTCCTCCTCCTCCCTCTCCTCCTCCTCACTCCTCCTCCTCCCTCCTCCTCCTCCCTCTATCTCCTCCCTCCTCCTCCCTTCACATTCCTCCCCCTCCCTCCTCCTCATCCCTCCTCCTCCCTCCTCCTCATCCCTCCTCCTCCCTTCTCCTCCTCCCTCCTCCTCCTCCCTCCTCCTCCTCCCTCTACCTCCTCCTCCCTTCAACATTCCTCCTCCTTCCTCTTCCTCCTCCTCCCTCCTCCTCCTCATCCCTCCTCCTCCTTCTTCCTCCCTCCTCCTCCTCCTCCCTCCTCCCCTCCTCCTTCCTCCTCCTCCCTCTCCTCCTCCTCACTCCTCCTCCCTCCTCCTCCTCATTCTACCTCCTCCCTCCTCCTCCCTTCACATTCCTCCTCCTCCCTCTTCCTCCTCCTCCTCCCTCCTCCTCCCTCCTCCTCCCTCCTCCTCATCACTCCTCCTCCCTCCTCCTCCTTCTTCCTCCCTCCTCCCCCTCCTCCTTCCTCCTCCTCCCTCTCCGCCTCCTCCCTCCTCCTCATTCCTCCCTTCTTCCTCCTCCTCCTCCTCCCTCTTCTCCCTCCTCCTCCCTTCTCCTCCCTCTACCTCCTCCCCCCTCCTCCCTTCACATTCCTCCTCCTCCCTCTTCCTCCTCCTCCCTTCTCCTCTCTCCGCCTCCCTCCTCCTCCTCTTCCCTCTACCTCCTCCCTCCTCCTCCCTTCACATTCCTCCTCCTCCCTCCTCCTCCCCTCCTCCTCTTCCCTCCTCCTCCTCCCCCTCCTTCTCCTCCTTCTCCCTCCTCCTTCTCCATCTTCCTCCTCCCTCTTCCTTCTCCTTCTCCCTCCTCCTTCTCCCTCCGCCTCCTCCTCTTCCTTCTCCCTCCGCCTCCTCCCTCCTCCTAATCTCTCCTCCTCCTCCCTCCTCCTCTCTCTCCCTCCTCCTCCCTATCCTCCTCCTGCTCCCTTCTCCTCCTGCGTTCTCCTCCTCCCTCCTTCTCCCTCCTCCTCCCTCTTCCTCCTCCCTCCTCCTCGCCTCCTCCTCCACCCTACTCCTCCCTCCTCCTCCTAATCCCTCCTCCTCCCTCCTCCTCCCTCCTCCTCCCTCTACCTCCTCCCCCTCCTCCCTTCACATTCCTCCTCCTCCCTCTTCCTCCTCCTCCCTCCTCCTCTCTCCGCCTCCCTCCTCCTCCTCCCTCTACCTCCTCCCTCCTCCTCCCTTCACATTCCTCCTCCTCCCTCCTCCTCCTCCCCTCCTCCTCTTCCTCCTCCTCCTCCCCCTCCTTCTCCTCCTTCTCCCTCCTCCTTCTCCCTCTTCCTCCTCCCTCTTCCTTCTCCCTCCGCCTCCTCCCTCCTCCTACTCTCTCCTCCTCCTCCCTCCTCCTCCCTCTCCTCCTCCTGCATGGGCGAAATAGAGAACACACTGAACCGTTCAACAGGGATTCATTGTCAAAGAAATGTGGTTATTAAGACAAACGAAAGTGAGGGAAAAGATGTATATGGAGGGAGGCCTAACGAGTAAGCGGACAAGAGGAAAACCCAACATGGATGAGTATATCTTATATATAAAAGGCGATCTCCGTCCGTCTGTCTGTCTGTCTATATGTCCCTAATGCGCTCGCGAACGGCCCATCCCATTGAGATGAAATTTTTTACACGTCTTCCTTTCATTCCAGCGCAGCCCACTGTCATATTTTTTTAGTATGAAAGTTTGAAGATTTTATATTTCTTTACACTGTCGCCAACTCTATGGAACAACCTCAGCCATTATTAAATCTACAGGCATATGCGTTATATTCCTCCTCCTCCTCCTCCTCTCCCCTCCTCCACCTCCTACCCTCTTCCTCTTCTCCTCCCCCTCCTCCCTCTCCCTCCTCCATCCTCCTCTTCTCTCTTTCTCCTCCTCCTCCCTCCTCCTCCCTCTTCCTCCTCCCAGCTCCTACTCCTCCTTTTTCTTCTTCTTCTGCTGCTGCTGCCGCTGCTCCATTTACCCAAGTTAATATATTACCAAGTTGGTCTTCGTTTATCTAAGGTTGTTCTAACTGCAACCAATAAATGATTAGACAGACAGACAGACAGACAGACAGATAGACAGACAGACAGACAGACAGACAGTCAGTCGGGAACGGGAACTTATATGACTACTCATATGAATTAAATGAGATGCTCCCCATCAGGGGCTGGGCGAAGCCGGGCCGGATCAGACAGATAGACAGACAGACAGACAGACAGACAGACAGACAGACAGACAGACAGATAGATAGTCGGGAACGGGAACGTGAGCTTATATGACTACTTATATGAATTAAATGAGATGCTCCACACCAGGAGCTGGGCAATGCCGGGCCGGGTCAGACAGACAGACAGACAGACAGACAGACAGACAGACAGACAGACAGACAGACAGTCGGTAACGGGAACGGGAACTTATATGACTACTTATATGAATTAAATGAGATGCTCCCCACCAAGGACTGGGCGAAGCCGGGCCGGGTCAGCTAGTTAACAATAAAACGGAATTTTCCACACATTTAATAGCATACAAAGCTAAAACAAAGATATGTTGCGATCTTATATATATAAGATTTGTCAAAATCCCGATTCCACACATGCACCCACTGTGAACGGACATTTACAGCGCAAATTGGCCTTATCAGTCACACTCGCTACCGCCATAGTTAAAAGTTATTATGCCTTTTTAAAGCACAAACTATCGTCTGTCAAGACGGCAAGGTGCCAATGGATATATATATATATATATGGATATATATATATATATATATATATAGACACACACGCGCGCGCGCACGCACACACACACACACACACACACACACACACACACACACATGAAACACGGAAACTACATAATTTTTGGTTTTACAAATACAGCAGATTCAAGAATTGTACATATCTTCATTTATCAATACAATGAAGCTACCGTGCCCGTTAGAGATGAAGCTATCACATTTTTTTAGAAAGGGTTGGGAAAGGGGGAGTGGTAAGTGTTATTCTTGAAACGGGTGACGAGGATGGGAGATAATGACATAGGGAATCAGGTGTCCCAGGTAGAATGTAGAGATTATGAAACATATGTCCCAGACGGGCGATTAAAGTGGAGACACTGATGTCCCAGATAGGACTTTATGAAGCGGAGAAAGGGGTATCGGAGATAGCTCACTCTGAGGTGGAGACACAGATCTGGGCTTGATCCAGGAGACCAGGAAAGCGACAGGTGGACGAAGGCTACACTCAGCAAAAATGGACACGGCTCAGCGAAGGCTTGGCATCGGACCTGGGAACACAATCTCAGTCTCGCCACATCTCTACGCTTAACCTCAAATGTGGGTGAGGAAACCAGACAATATCCACGGGAGCCTGCATGGTAGATAATAATAGATTTCTCCTGGCTTCACTAGATGTATTTTCAGGTTTTTCCTCTAAGAATCGTATATATTTTCGCACGGGGTAGTTCTTGTCTTAATTCCTAAACATGGTATACTTTTTTATTTCATTCGTAGTACTAACGTTCACCACAATCTACGCATGTGTCTGCATTCCCGTGTCTATTCAGATTGTTTTCCTCCAGGACAGTTGCCATCTGTCAGCAGTGTTCACCATATTGTCCCCTAGGACAGTTGCCATCTGTCAGCAGTGTTCACCATGTTATCCTCAGGACAGTTGCCATCTGTCAGCAGTGCTTACCATGCTGTCAGTGCTGTCAACATTGCTTACATATCTGTGTCTTTATGCCACCCATCTCATCCCTCTGGGTGGTGGCTTGGTGACCAATGATAATGAAACAATTTCAATCCGTTGAGCAATCATTGCGAACCTCCGCCTAACCTCATCGAGTCTGTATGTACTGTGCCAAACCATGACCTACTTACATGCCGATATCTACTCTGCGTGTGGCACATACCAGTACTAGTCTGCACATCCAGCTGGTTTCTGCGCCTGTAGATGGGAAGACAAGCTCGGCAAAACATCCCACACTGAAATGGCACATTGCTACCGAGACAGGGGGGCCCTATGCAATCCTCATTTAGACAGAGTGCAAGCCTTTGCAGGGTTGAAATAAACTCCAAGGCTAGACATCGAACTAAACGAGCTGACACATCTTCCACAGGATTAGCCAACCGCCCAGCCATCCAACCAGATCCATCTTTAATTTCCTTTCGTAAATTGTCGGCTGTCCCTTGTGTCTGTCCCTCGCATATCTTGCCACCCATAATGAAGTGTGTCCGTTCTGTTCTATCTGCAGCCATATTTTAACTACTTTTGTTGTATATTTTAGCTTTTCAGTTATTAATGCTTTCAACGTCAACTATTATCTTGAGAAAGTTTATTATAGATTGCTCTTTGTATTCTTAGCATCATTTCTGTATGTTTATTTACTTTTTCATATCTGTCTCTGTCTGTCTCTATCTGTCTCTGTCTGTCTGTCTGTCTGTCTCTCTCTCTCTCTCTCTCTTTCTCTCTCTCTCTCTCTCTCTCTCTCTCTCTCTCTCTCTCTCTCTCTCTCTCTCTCTCTCTCTCTCTCACTCTCCCTCTCCTTCTCTCTTCCTCTCCCCTTTCTCTCTCTATTTGTACACTACAACTTCCATATTCATACTATTTTGTTACTAATTATTTTTTTTAAATATTTTTTGTTCAACTACATTGTAACACTTATTCCCACTTGTTTGTAGATACACTAGCTTATCTTTGTTGATAACTTTATGTATATTAGTCTTAGTTTTCTAACCCATTCGTCCTTTTTATGTTTTCCTATATATTTCTAAATTATTGGGCATGATCACATTGCGGTCTGTTTGACATTGGTTCACGTTGTGTACACAACACACATGTGATGTTCTTAGTATGTGATGTGTTCAATGTGTGATGTGTTCAATGTGTGATGTGCTCTGTGTGTGATGTGCTCAGTGTGTGATGTGCTTAGTATGTGATGTGTTCAATGTGTGATGTGTTCAATGTGTGATGTGTTCAATGTGTGATGTGTTCAATGTGTGATGTGCTCAGTGTGTGATGTGCTCAGTGTGTGATGTGCTTAGTATGTGATGTGTTCAATGTGTGATGTGTTCAATGTGTGATGTGTTCAATGTGTGATGTGCTTAATATGTGATGTGTTCAATGTGTGATGTGATCAGTGTGTGATGTGCTCAGTGTGTGATGTGCTTAGTATGTGATGTGTTCAATGTGTGATGTGTTCAATGTGTGATGTGTTCAATGTGTGATGTGCTCAGTGTGTGATGTGTTCAATGTGTGATGTGCTCAGTGTGTGATGTGTTCAATGTGTGATGTGCTCAGTGTGTGATGTGTTCAATGTGTGATGTGCTCAGTGTGTGATGTGCTCAGTGTGTAATGTGCTCAGTGTGTAATGTGTTCAATGTGTGATGTGCTCAGTGTGTGATGTGCTCAGTGTGTGTGCTGTGCTTAGTGTGTGATGTGCTCAGTATGTGATGTGTTCAATTTGTGATGTGCTCAGTATGTGATGTGTTCAATGTGTGATGTGCTCAGTGTGTGATGTGCTTAGTGTGTGATGCTCTCAGTATGTGATGTGTTCAATGTGTGATGTGTTCAGTGTGTGCTGTGCTTAGTGTGTGATGTGCTCAGTATGTGATGTGTTCAATGTGTGATGTGCTCAGTGTGTGATGTGCTTAGTGTGTGATGTGATCAGTATGTGATGTGTTCAATGTGTGATGTGTTCAATGTGTGATGTGCTCAGTGTGTGCTGTGCTTAGTGTGTGATGTGCTCAGTATGTGATGTGCTCAGTGTGTGATGTGCTTAGTGTGTGATGCTCTCAGTATGTGATGTGTTCAATGTGTGATGTGTTCAGTGTGTGCTGTGCTTAGTGTGTGATGTGCTCAGTATGTGATGTGTTCAATATGTGATGTGCTCAGCGTGTGATGTGTTCAATGTGTGATGTGCTCAGTCTCTGTGGCGAAGTGGTTAAGCCGTTTGACTCGTGCTCCAAAGGTTGTGGGTTCGATTCCGGGCCGCGTCCTTCGGTTTACGAGTTAAATGTTTCGGAGACTCCTGTGGGTCGTCGCTTAAAGCTACGGAGTTCGTGCTTTGTGCGACGCTTTCCGAGCTGCGGAAAGAGACCGAGCCATATGGAATAAAACCCGGTGCAATGAAGTCGACCCTGTCGACTTTTAAGCGACTTTTTGTGCTCAGTGTGTGATGTACTCAGTGTGTGATGTGCTCAGACTGTGCTGTGCTCAGTGTGTGATGTGCTCAGTGTGTGATGTGCTCAGTGTGTGATGTACTCAGTGTGCGATGTGCTCAGTATCACATCTTCCGCTTTCACTTCCCAAGTTAACTCCACGTACCCAGGTTACACTGGGTCGATATGGGAGCCCATGTGCATTTTTAAAGTTCGCCTCGATGTGAATTCAAACCTATGGCCACGGGGACGACAAACACGTCTAGCCACTACGCCAGCGAGGCCACCACTTCATATCATACAAGTGTGCCGCAGCATATACTAAATTCTGTGTTTCTCTTAAGAGTATCGTCTAATCCACTGCGCATAACATTCTCATGCATTCACAGATGACAAATACGAAGGCACGATATAACACTCCTGTCCAACAAGTGTCATCATCTGGACGGCATCAAATTATTTCTACACGACCACATTCTATCTACAGTCTTCCAGCTTCTTATGCAGCACGGACAACTAGAACCACCAACTTAGACAAGACGCTCATCAAGATCTGTCATGAATGTTTTGTAACACAACTCTTTGGTCAGCTCCACATACTAGAATCAGCCATGTATACAACACACACACATGTATACCCAGCCCCATCTACAACACGCCCAGACACAACCAGCTCCTTATACAACACACTCATCTATAACCAGTTAATTATACAACACACTCAGCTAGAACCAGTTACTTATACAACACACTCTCCTAGAACCAGTTACTTATACAACACACTCATCTATAACCAGTTAATTATACAACACACTCAGCTAGAACCAGTTACTTATACAACACACTCAGCTAGAACCAGTTACTTATACAATACACTAAGATAGAACCAGTTACTTATACAACACACTCAGCTAGAACCAGCTCCATATACAACACATTCAGCTAGAACCAGCTCCATATACAACACATTCAGCTAGAACCAGTTACTTATACAACACACTCAGCTAGAACCAGTTACTTATACAACACACTCAGCTAGAACCAGCTCCATATACAACACATTCAGCTAGAACCAGCTCCATATACAACACACTCACCTAGAACCAGTTACTTATACAACACACTCAGCTAGAACCAGTTACTTATACAACACACTAAGATAGAACCAGTTACTTATACAACACACTCAGCTAGAACTAGTTACTTATACAACACACTCAGCTAGAACCAATTACGTATACAATACACTAAGATAGAACCAGTTACTTATACAACACACTCAGCTAGAACCAGCTCCATATACAACACACTCAGCTAGAACCAGTTACTTATACAACACACTCAGCTAGAACCAGTTACTTATACAATACACTCAGCTAGAACCAGTTACTTATACAACACACTCAGCTAGAGCCAGTTACTTATACAACACACTCAGCTAGAACCAGTTACTTATACAACACACTCAGCTAGAACCAGCTCCATATACAACACACTCTCCTAGAACCAGTTACTTATACAACACACTCTCCTAGAACCAGTTACTTATACACCACACTCTCCTAGAACCAGTTACTTATACACCACACTCAGATAGAACCAGTTACTTATACACCACACTCAGATAGAACCAGTTACTTAGACACCACACTCAGATAGAACCAGTTACTTATACACCACACTCTCCTAGAACCAGTTACTTAAACACCACACTCAGATAGAACCAGTTACTTAGACACCACACTCAGCTAGAACCAGTTACTTAGACACCACACTCAGCTAGAACCAGTTACTTATACACCACACTCTCCTAGAACCAGTTACTTATACAATACACTCAGCTAGAACCAGTTACTTATACAATACACTCTCCTAGAACCAGTTACTTAGACACCACACTCAGATAGAACCAGTTACTTATACACCACACTCTCCTAGAACCAGTTACTTATACACCACACTCTCCTAGAACCAGTTACTTATACACCACACTCTCCTAGAACCAGTTACTTAGACACCACACTCAGATAGAACCAGTTACTTAGACACCACACTCAGATAGAACCAGTTACTTAGACACCACACTCAGATAGAACCAGTTACTTATACACCACACTCTCCTAGAACCAGTTACTTAGACACCACACTCAGATAGAACCAGTTACTTAGACACCACACTCAGATAGAACCAGTTACTTAGACACCACACTCAGATAGAACCAGTTACTTATACACCACACTCTCCTAGAACCAGTTACTTAGACACCACACTCTCCTAGAACCAGTTACTTAGACACCACACTCAGATAGAACCAGTTACTTAGACACCACACTCAGATAGAACCAGTTACTTAGACACCACACTCAGATAGAACCAGTTACTTAGACACCACACTCAGATAGAACCAGTTACTTATACACCACACTCTCCTAGAACCAGTTACTTAGACACCACACTCAGATAGAACCAGTTACTTAGACACCACACTCAGATAGAACCAGTTACTTATACACCACACTCAGATAGAACCAGTTACTTAGACACCACACTCAGATAGAACCAGTTACGTAGACACCACACTCAGATAGAACCAGTTACTTAGACACCACACTCAGATAGAACCAGTTACGTAGACACCACACTCAGATAGAACCAGTTACTTATACACCACACTCTCCTAGAACCAGTTACTTAGACATCACACTCTCCTAGAACCAGTTACTTAGACAACACACTCAGCTAGACCCAGTTACTTACACAATAAAACATAAAGAACTGTAATGTTGTATTTCTGCGATCGCTCGTTTTGAACTCAAGCGTAGTCCATACACACTACTTCTAGAAGTGCTGGACTGACTGTTGCGCCTAGATTAACTTTCCATATTAACAATGTTCCTTGCCACCAGGCGAATCCACTCCAACTTCAGAGGTACATGTAATTTACGTACCCAGGTCAAGGACGAGAGGTCAACATTTTAGTCCAATTGACCGGTGTAAGCGTTTAACCTCTTACCTCGGCATCAGCGTACCGGATGCTGAAGAACACGTTTTTTTATCCTTTCGGCATTGCTGACCTCCTCACGATTGCTTTGTAACTAACATCCCTAGCTAGCTGCTTATATAACACAAATACACAGACACACACACACAAGTAGGCCTAATAACATATAGAACACACACATGTAGGCCCAATGACATATACAACACACACATGTAGGCCTAATAACATAAACAACACACACATGTAGGCAAAAAAAATAACCGTATAGAAGCTAAAGCACACACATATAAAAATGTTTCTGTCCTGGATATCATGAACGTAGTGACAATCAGACCACATATACATAATTGACTGCAATCAAAGTGGTTTACTGGTTGAGAAGCTGTTAATAAATTACTTATAACATGGAGCTGGCAACCAATGTTTTGCTGTGATTTGTTTCGCGTTGTGTGTGTTCTACTTTGTGGGGGATTTTTGTGGTTGTGTTGAGACAAGAGTCTCCATCCTGTATGTCTTATGTACGGGTAATTTAATACCGGAGACCCACGTTATAAATGTTTCTGGTCTATAAACGAGCCTAACAGACAGCTAGCTGGGTTTGATGTGGGTGTGGGGATATGTGGTGGGTGGGTGATGTGTGCAGGTGGGGGTGGTTGTGGGTTTGGGGGTGTGGGTGAGGGATGTGTATGGGTGTGGGATGTTTGGGTGGATGGGTGGGGAGTGTGTGTGGGTGAGATATGTGTGGGGGATGTATGTGGGTTGGGGAGGGGTGCATCATGGGTGTGGGTGATGGATATGGAGATGTGTGTGTGGGTGGGGGATATGTCTGGCTGGGTGGGGGTGTGTGGCTGGATGGAGGATGTATGTGTGGGTAGTGAGGGTGATTGTAGTTGGGGGATGTGTGGATGGGTAGGAGATGTGTCGGGAGATGTGTGTGTGGGTGAGGGATGTGTCTTTGGGATGTGTATGGGTGTGGTGTTGTGTGGGAGGGGAGCTGGTTGTGGATAAATGATGTGTGTGTGGGTGGGTGAAGGTGTGGTTGGGTTTTCGGGTGGGTGAAGGATGTGTGTGAGGGTGGGGATGTGTGCTTAGATGGGTGGTTGGGGTGTGTGAGTGTGGGTGGGTAGATAGGAGATGTATGTGTTGATGAGTGGGTAAGGGATGTGTGGGTGTTAGTGTTTGAGGGATAAGTACGTGTGTCTGGGGATGAGTGTATGAGTTGGGGATGTGTGTGTGGGTTGTGTGTGCGTGGATGGGAGGTGTGTGTTTGTGAATGGGGGATGTGTTGGTGGGTGGGGATGTGTGGGAGGGATGTGTGTATGGGTGGGGATTGTGCGTGGGTGGGGATGTGTGTGTATGTGGGTAGGGGTGTGTGGTTAAGGGATGTGTGGCTGGGGGATGGGTGGATGGAGGATGTGTGGTTGGGTAGAGGATGTGTGGGTAGATGATTGTATATGAGTAAGGGTGTGTGGTTAAGGGATGTTTGGTTGGGGGATGGGTGGGTAGAGGATGTGTGGGTGGGTAGAGGATAAGTGGGTGGGTGAGTGTGCAGGTTAGGAGATGGTGGGGGATGTTTGTAGGTGTGGGCTCGGGATCTGTGAAGTGGGCTGGGGTAGATGGGAGATTATGTGGGTGGGTGCGGAATTTGTGTGTGGGTAGGTGCGGAATATGTGAGTTGACGGGGAGATGTGTGTGTGGCTGAGGAATGTGTGTTTGGCTGGGTGGGTGGAGGTGTGTGGGTGGAGGAGGATATGTGGGTGAGTGATTGTTGGTGGGTAATGGGACGGGTAGAGGATATGTGAGTGGGTGGGGAGATGTGTGTAGGTGGGGGATGTGTGGGTTATTGAATGTATGTGTGCTTGGGGTGTGGGTGGATGGGATGTGTGGTGGGTGAGAGGTGTGTGTGGGTGGGGAGATGTGTAGGTGTAGGGATGTGGTGGATGGGTGGGGGAATGTATGTGTGTGGGTTATGTGTGTGGTTGGGTGGGGGCGTTGGAGTGAATGGGGGATGTGTGGGTGGGTGGTGGATGTGTCTCATAACATAGTAATATGCATTGTTTATGTTTACAAAATTCATGTGACAATGTTTTTTTCCTATGCACTGTTGATGAAAGAAAGCTGAGTGAGTGGAAGGGCCGAATGTAAGACGGGCCTGCGTGCCCAATTTGTTACCCTTTGAAAATAAAGTCTGTTCGTTCGTTCGTTCGTTCGTTCGTTCCATTGGTGATCTATACACACATGGTGTCACACAGAGTCAATCCGAGCTGAATTCGTTGTCATTAAATAGGTCTGCGTCACGAGCAATCTATTTTATAGGTTTTCCAAAGGAACATTGAGGTCTTTAACGTGCAGTTTGACGTGGAACGAACGTAAAAAGTGCATGATTTTCAGGCTGGCCAAGTACTAGTGACTGTTTCTAGGGAATACATAGACATATAGGTGGACACGTGTGTATAGATACAAGCAGGTGTATGGTTGGATTGACAGGTAGGCATACAAACAGGTAGATAGCTAGGTAGACGGACAAGTGGAATTATTTCAGGAAATAAATAATACTGACAAACGATGGATTCACTGAAATTTAATTTACAATCATTGTTTTAGTAATAAAACAAATCACAACCATAATACCTTATGTAAAATGTTTAGTGACAACACAAACATAATATCTTATCTTAAGTGACATAATAAAGACACAATAACAACATTAATACTGTCACACATCTGAACCATAATGTATCATATCAAACAAACAATGACAGTTTGCCATGAATGTAGATTTTTTTTTTTATTCGCATATCCTTTTTATAGGACATCGCTGTCAACATCAACATCTTTCAGTTGATTGTTGATTTCTTGGCAAGATTACGCTCAGTAGTTTTGAATGTAGATACCAATCAAATTAAGTAAACGCGCCGTTATCAATTACATTGATCACAATATGAAGCCAATGCCATCATAGAAACATGTGTAATTAAATACTGTTTTAAAGAGAAATAATACTTGAAATAAATAAACATGAGGTACAACTAATGAGGGGAATATGGTAAAAATATGCTTCGTGATTTCATTGTTCTGCTTGTTTTTGAAGTAATATGATTAATAAGGCTACTACTTCTATCTGGGGGTCTCTTGGTAGATTCGAGGACATAAGTATATCTCGAGGGACACAGCAGACAGAATAACAAGTGAGCGTTTGAGGCACACACGTTTCCGATGATCATGTCACTGTAGTATTGTAGGTTGCTGAAGGAACAAAGCACATTGCCACTCAAGCAAAATGTTGCAAGCTAGTGGAAAGAATGGCTTGGTTGTGGGTAGCTGGTGGGAAGTCAAACTAAAATGTGGCTTACTAGTTGACAGACAGACACGAATGTGGTTAGCTAGTAGGAACAATGAACTAGCGGATCGCGGGCTGATGAAAAGGCAGACTAGAAGATGACTGGTTGGTTGAAAGACAGACATGAAAATGGTTACCTGGTGGGAACAATGGACTTGAAGGTCGCAGGATGATGGACAGGCAGACTAGAAGGTGGCTGGCTTGTCGATAGACAGAATAGAAGGGAATTAGTTGGTGGACTGACATGAAGGTCGCTAGCTGGCTGAAAGAAGACACCACTTAGAGCTGGTTGAAAGACAGACACGAAAGTGGTTAGCTGGTGGGAAGATTGAACTAGAAGGTGGTTAACTAGTCGCAAGACAAGATTCAAGAGGTTAGCTGGTGGGAAGATTGAACTAGAAGGTGGCAAGCTGGAACACATCATAAATGGTGGCAAGCTAGTGGCATTTTGCAATATAAGGTGGCTAACTGGTGGACAGATAGATTAGAAGCTGGCTGGTTGCTGGACCACAAACACGGTTTTCATTGGCTGATGGACAGGCAGACTTGAAGGTGCAGACAGACTACAAGGTGCAGATAGAGAGATTAATAGGTACGGACAGACAGACTAGAGGGTGCGGATAGACAGATTAAAAGGTGTGGATAGACAGACTAGAAGGTGTCGACAGACAGACTAGACAGAATAGACAAATCCACTAGCTCTTTTGGCGAGAGAACGGAGTCTCCAGTTTGTTGGTTGTTGACAGTCACCAATTTCACACAGTGTGAGGCCGGCCAGTTTTATTACAAGACTCTAGACTTCAGCTACTTAGAGCTACCGATTCATGGCACAGAACATCGCTGCTTCGAAACACGTTTCTTTCAACTACGGCGATACAGGAGCTGGGCGCCTCACCTCGTCAAATAGCCACTTAAGGAGTTTGCTTGTCATACCAGCGTGCTACAGAATAAAGTAGAGTCCAGGGTTTTACTGTGACCTATTTGTGACCTATATTTCGTGTTGTTTTGTTTTCTGACCTGATTACTTAAATGAGCCGGCGGTGTGCCGCAGGGGTTACAAACGCAATTCGCATCCCACAGCAGACAGCCTTCCGCTGGTTTTCATACAATGATATGTGTGTCGGTCATTCAGAAAGAATTAGCAAACTACTGAACGTTAACTTGTCAAGATATCATACAACCCAAAAATTATGGGGTTTAATGTAAAGGGTATGAAAATAACTTCTTGTCAACTGAAGTGATAAAGATGAAGGATTGTATTTATCGTAGCGTCCTCATTGTTTATATCTGCTGCCTATCCTCAACATCAACATTGACCTGCAGACTTCTGGCTCTTCCAGCCACTACATTCTACTGCCGTCAGTATGTTGTATCTGTTACGTAACCCATCGTCGTGCTGTAGTTATTCACCCGAGCGGCTCCCTACCTCACGGCCAGCACGACAGATCCTCAGTCCTGTGCCGAACCCTCAGATCCATGTATGTTCATGCATGAGATGTCTTAAATGTTCTGTGTACATGTTCATGCCTCAGATGTCTTCAATGTTATGTGTCAATGTTCATGCCTGAGGTGTTTTCAATGTCCGGTGTCCATGTTCATGCCTCAGGTGTCATCAATGTCCTGTGTCCATGTTCATGCCTCAGATGTCTTCACCTGGCCTGTTATCATGGGCTATTAATATTGTTAGTCATCTTTATTGCTACATAAGTATGTTAATAAGTTAGTTAGTTAGTTATTAAGTAAGTTATGAAGCAAGTAAGTAAATAAAGCAGAAGGAAAGGACCCTCTTACACGCTGTAAGGCGTTTAAATGATTATTGTTCTTTAGTTAACAGAGAATTTCTTCATAAGAGATGTTGAGTGAAAGAATGTATGAGAGGAAATAGAGAAGAAGGGCAGAATGTCAGACGGGCCTGCGTGCCCAATTCTTAACCCTTTGAAAATAAAGATTTTCGTTCGTTCGTTCGTTGTAATGTGCATTAGATTTATGGTGCTTGGTTCATATTCCTGTAGACCAGATGGCACTCGCTGGGTGGGTCTCCGGCCGCCTTTACTACCCTTGCCATTACCTGGTACCCAGTGTCGGCTGGGTCGCTCTGCGGGAAACAGTTCATATTGTAACACTACTGTAGCCATGTCTGTTGTATCAAATACCCAGTCACAACCTGGAGACCACATCTGAGTGCTCTTGTTGTTGTTGTTGTTGTTGTGGTGGTGGTGGTGGTGGTGGTGGTGGTGGTGGTGGTGGTGGTAGTGGTGGTTGTTAGCTCGTCGACGTTGGCTGCGACTGGAGGGAGTAAGACAGGTGGCAAAAGACAATTGAGATGTTGGAATGTTCAGTTGGTGGCAGTGGAGGTCGTCCTGGGTCAGCTGAGGTTGTACTTATGGTTCACGTTGTGAACTACCAAGGTCAAGGTCAGGATCACGAGGAGAAACTGCAAGTAGAAAAGTGACAGTTGCAAATGAGAAAACGGCATGATTAAAGCGTCTTCTGTCTGTCCGTCCGTCCGTCCATCTATCTCTCTGTCTATGTCTCTCTGTCTGCGTGTCTTGATGACTCTCTGTCTGAGTGTCTGTCTGTCAATCTGCTTTTGTGTATGTCTGCCTTTATGTCAAACTTTCTATCAATTTGCCCGTGTCTATTTAATAAGTCTGATTAACTCTGACAGTCTTTCGTAATATTTGTCTATCTGTATATCAGCCCGTCACAAATTTTATAGGTGTGTCTGCCTGTCTGACTGTCTCTCTGTCTGTCTGTCAGACACGCCAGATAGCCCTGGTATGTCTACATGCATGAGTATAGACCCGTGTCAGTGGAACATCTCGTTAATATGTTCTGGCTTATTTATGTTCTAATCTGTGCTTATTTTCTCGCGTGTTTGGATAACACGCATTCGACAAGAACAGTGGTTCTCAACCGGTGGGGAATTCCCCCCCCCCCAGTGGAAAATATTAGGGTTTCCGGGGGGGGGGGGGGGGGGGTAATTAAGATTATTTCAACATCGCGTTAATACAAGAACCTATTACTTGTTATTGTTTTTCCCTTCATACTGTACGGTTCCGTTCGTCTCACCCTTCTAAAATTCATTTTATAAAGTAAGTAGACCCACAAATCACGTCTTATGTGGACGTCTAGATTTGTTTTAGTATGTGCTATTAAATTTAGCTTCCATTATTACGTATACTGTGTAGGGACGGGGCGGGATTTTTAGGTAGGAAATACGAAAGGGGGAATGACGTTCAGAAAATATGATGAAGGGGGGTACAGGCCAAATTTTTAGGTAGGAAATACGAAAAGGGGGGGGGGGGGGGGAATGACGTTCTGAAAATATTGTGAAGGAGGCACGGGCCAAAAAAGGTTGAGAACCACTGGATTAGAACATACACTTTAGGGTGCTAGAGTGACCCAGCATGTAACACACACACACCAACCTGGAACACAAGCACTGACACAGTGACCCAGCATGTAACACACCCAAACCCACCTGGAACACAAGAACTGACACAGTGACCCAGCATGTAACACACCCAAACCCACCTGAAACACAAGAACTGACACAGTGACCCAGCATGTAACACACCCAAACCCACCTGGAACACAAGAACTGACACAGTGACCCAGCATGTAACACACACACCTGGAACACAAGAACTGACACAGTGACCCAGCATGTAACACACCCAAACCCACCTGGAACACAAGAACTGACACAGTGACTCCAATTATAACCCACTGATAATGTTTCAACTCAGAGGTCACAGCTTGCCGGCAGCCCTGCAAAATACACACATTGAAATATACTGGTACACTCAGCCATCTTCTCATGTATATAAGTTACATTAGCAGATTACCAGAAATGACATGTGAACACACAGATGTCCAGAAGTGACATGTGAACACACTGATGACCAGAAGTGAGATGTGACCACACAGATGGCTATAATTGAGATATAGAAAAGCTGGACGGGAACACGAGTCATATATTGTATTCAATCCTGTCTTGTGGAGTCTCATCAACCAGAAATACATTCAGCTAATGTTGGTGAATTAAGGCACAATTTAGGCCAGCGCCTGGTACAGTCAGTAAAGGACCTTTTCCAGGTTTTGGGGCATACTGCGTACTTGCTACTTGTCGGTTGTATAAACCGATGGGCACTCGATTTGACATGCGGTAAACATCAAACCGATCGCCTTTATCTCGCAGAAAATATCCTGGTGCACGTTTAAAGTTAGTCTTGGCTGGGGGACAAGGCCAGTTATTTAACATGCCACACTCAGTGGGGATCCGAACTCATCACGTACAGCCCGACAGGTAAGCGTGAAAGCTACTGCGGCATCGCAGCTCCCAGCCCACGGCCTATTAGCCGCTAGATGGGAAGATCACATATAAATATCACTGGGGCAGGTGAGATTAGAGGTTGTCCACAAGTCGTGAATTCCAAACGAGATGGAGGTTTATTGTAGGTGACCTTCGGTGTGAAGATGGCAACCAGTCTGATGGAATTTATGATCATCATCATCATCATCATCATCATCATCATCGTCATTATCATCATCTTTATCATCATCATCATCATCATCATCATCATCATCATCATCATCATCATGTTTCCTAAACGTACATAATCCCCACATATCCTGAACACTGGTGTTTTAAATCAATTCTATTGAAGCTACTCCTCCATGAAACTGTCTTAAGTCATCCGTAGGTCAGCATGACCGAATGGATAAGAACACGTGTTCTTAAACATCCGGTGTGCTGATGTCGAGGTAATGGATTCAGCCCCTACACCTGACAGTTGGACTAAAATATTGACCTGTAGTCCATGACATGGGGACGTAAATTACAAGTATCCCTGAAGTCAGAGTGGGTTCGCCTCATGGCGAGGGACACTGTTAACAGGGAA
This sequence comes from Cepaea nemoralis, assembly GCA_014155875.1. Lineage (NCBI taxonomy): Eukaryota > Metazoa > Mollusca > Gastropoda > Stylommatophora > Helicidae > Cepaea > Cepaea nemoralis. The sequence continues at coordinate 51,056 of JACEFZ010021349.1, forward strand.
AGCTAATACACACGCAAAATTCAGTCCAGCACTATTAGAATATAGTGTATGGACTATGCCTGAGTTCAAAGCTTTCGAGTGCAAATAAAAAGTCATCCAACATGATGTCTATGCCTCTGCGACTTCTGTCACTAATCTGTCCACTTGTCATGTCTTCCAATCATTATGTTCTGACCATCAGCTGTGTTTACGGATAATTTTACCTGCGATAACAGCTGGCGTGTTCTATTTTGACTTTATATCTCTTATCCGCCGACCTCCCTGGTCTAGGTGTTAAACGACTTTCTACGTAATCCCGTTTATCCACGTAGGGTAACGCAGCGAGCGAGAATTGGTTGCGGTTCTCGCCGCGTTGGTGACTTGCGGGATATGTGAGCCGGCCGCTCAGAAAGCAATGGCGGACTACTGAGCGTAATCTTGCCAAGAAATCAACGATAGCGATAAAATGCTGGTGTTGACAGCGATGTCCTGTAAAGGATATGCCTCTTATCCAACGTAAATAAACGTTTTTCTTTTCCGAATAATCCATGCAAATGTGTTAATTTACCTTGTGTTAATATACCACACTGTAATGATGGTACGGACCATACGATCATGTCATATGCCCTACGATCAGGTCATCGGCCATATAGTGATGTCAGAGGTGGTATGCGGATGATGACGACGAACAACGACAAAGATGATTGTAATGACCACCACAACCCACCTTAGTATTAAAACCTGTACTGTTGTGAGGACTGACCACACAGTCCGGTAGCCAGGTCACATTCCCCGACATACAGCAGGAGTCCGGAACCTGCCTGTGCTCGCCACTAGCCAATGATGTGTTCCATTGACCGTCGTCCAGCTTGTGGTAATCCTGGCTGCTTTCCCACCCACAGCAATGCAACTGTACATTAAAACAAAACAATTATCCAAAACAGTGTTGTCCGTAGTGAACTTCAATATTGAAAATATAAACAGATTACGCAAGTTATTGTCTGACATATTTCGCTGCATCTCGTCAAGATGATATAAACAATGAGTTTTGCGATTTATTTAACATAGACATTGGACGAATGTTAAAGTTTGCCGAAGCCATTGTTATTCATATGGCAAAGCCAACTTTGTGTAAACAAAATGACATGATAGTCAATTTACAATTGCCGTGGAAGACAATTTAAATTAACGTGAGAATATGTACGTTGTATAAGCAGATCAATCGGTCTCCCTGGCCAAGGGGATAACGACATTGTTTGTAATTCCGTATATCCACGTGGGGGAAAACGGCAGCTGCGAGATTCGGCAGCGGATCGCGCCGCGCTGGTAACTTACGGGGGTATATGAGCCGGTCGTTCAGATAGCAATGGCAAACTACTGAGCGTAAAACTTGCCTAGTACATCAACAGCAGCTGAAAATGCTTGTGTTGACTGCAACGTCCTGTAAGGTATATGCACAAGAAAGATAAAATAAGCAGGTCAAGTGATTGATAGAGACACTGTGATTCATGCTTTGCTTAACATACAAAATGGACGACTGCTACAGTTTGCTGAAGTCATTACTATTCATATTGCGTAATTTGCCAGGCATTGAATTGTTATCTTTTGCATGTGTCTTTGTTATTTAAAAACAGTTTTTAAGACATAGGTCTATCTTTGCTGGTGTCTGGGTACAGTTCTATCTTAGTTCGTTTGCTGATATAGTTCTATCTTTTTTATATATACTTGTATTTTTGTTGATGTGTGGATATATTTGCTCTTTTGTTGGTTATTTGATATAGTGCTAGCGTTGATGGTAATTGGATATAGTTCTAGCATGGTTGGATAAAGTGGTATCTTTGTTGGTGATTGGACATAGTTGTATCTTTGTTGTTGTGTGGATATAGTTCTATCTTTGTTGGTGATAGGAGATAATTGTATCTTTGTTGGTGTGTGGATAAATTTGCATCTTTTTTGTGTGTGGATATAGTTGTATCTCTGTTGGTGTGTGAATATAGTTATGTATTTGTTGATGATTGGATATAGTTGTATCTTTGTTGGTGTATGAATATAGTTGTATCTTTGTTAGTGTGTGGATATAGTTGTATCTTTGTTGGTGTGTGGATAAAGTTGTATCTTTGTTGGTGTGTGGATAAAGTTGTATCTTTGTTGGTGTGTGGATATAGTTGTATCTTTGTTGGTGTGTGGATAAAGTTGCATCTTTTTTTGTGTGTATATAGTTGCATCTTTGTTGGTGTGTAGATAAAGTTGTATCTTTGTTGGTGTGTGGATAAAGTTGTATTTTGTTAGTTAGTTAGTTAGTTAGTTAGGTAGTTAGTTAGTTAGTTAATTAGTTAGCTAGCTAGCCAGTCAGTCAGTCAGTCAGTCAGTCAGTCAGTCAGTCAAGTTTAGTTTAGTTTAGTTTAGTTTAGTTTAGTTTAGTTAGTTAGTTAGTTAGTTAGTTAGTTAGTTAGTTAGTTAGTTAGTTTAGTTTAGTTTAGTTTAGTTTAGTTAGTTAGTTAGTTAGTTAGTTAGTTAGTTAGTTAGTTAGTTAGTTAGTTAGTTAGTTAGTTAGTCGCAGTTCCATCTTCACGGCAACAGGTCGTCCCCATTATGCTCCGCTCCTGTGCCAGTGAATACCACACAAAATGCTCCTCACTGTCCAATGTGAAAAGTGGAACAGACAGGAGTCTCGGCAATCCAACAGCCCGCACAGGTACACTGTGCATAATGCCGCCGTCAGAATGCCAACACAAAAGTCCTCCACAGAAATACAGTTCATTGTCGATGGAAACGGCAGTCACCAGAAAGACTTCATTTACCCGGGTTTTATCCCATATGGCTCGGTCTCTTTCCTCAGGGCGACCCGCCGAAAGTGCCGCACAAAGCACAAACTCTGTAGCTCCAGCGACAACTCACAGGAGTCTCCTGAAAAATGCACTTGTCAACCGAAAAGGGAAATCAGTAAATTCAGCAATAGCCGGCCACCATCGTGGTGATAAAAATAGTTGTAGTAGTAGTAGTAGTACTAGTAGTAGTAATTGTAGCAAAAGTAGTAGTAACAGAAGTAAATGTAGCAGTAGTAGTAGTAGTAGTAATTGTAGCAAAAGTAGTAGTAACAGAAGTAAACGTAGTAGTAGTAGCAGCAGCAGCAGCAGTAGCAGCAGCAGCGGCGGTGGTGGTGGTGGTGGTGGCGGCGGTTGCGGCGGCGGTGGTAGTAGTAGTAGTAGTAGTAGTAGTAGTAGTAGTAGTAGTAGTAGTAGTAGTAGTAGTAGTAGCCAGTCACTAAGAGGAGCTTAAGAGCTTAGGGACGCGATTCCTAAGTCCGCTTACCCGCGTTTGAAACACAACTGCGACCATTTTGGCTGCAGACCGCGTTGCGCTGCGTTTTAACGTGTTGGTATAGCAGCTGGTCGTTCAGAAAGCAATGGTAAACTACTGAACGTAGAACTTGCCAAGACATCAACGCCATCAGTAAAATACTGGTGTTAAAAGCGATGTCCTGTAAATAGAATATGATTTTTAAAAAGTAGTAGTAGTAGTAAAAATAGTAGTAGTAGTAGTAGTAGTAGTAGTAGTAGTAGTAGTAGTAGTAGTAGTAGTAGTAGTAGTAGTAGTAGTAGTAGTAGTAGTAGTAGTAGCAGTAGTAGTAGTAGTAGTAGTAGCAGCAGCAGCAGCAGCAGCAGTATTAGCAGTAGCAATAGTATTAACAGTTATTGTTTATTGTAATAATATATATATTTTTCTACTAACAGTAACATAGTTAACTATGGCCATGGTTGCGTTTATGGTTCTAGTTGTAGCAGTTACTGTTGTTGTAGATGTTACTGTTGTCTTTATAGGCAGCACCATTACAAAGAAAATTAGAAATAGCGGATACCTTCCGCTGGAGGGCATCAAACGACCGTGTGAAGCCGTCTCCGTACACGGAGTCGCCGTAGTGTGTCTTCAGCTTGCCAGTCACAAAATGATCCACACTGGTCTCCCACTGTTGAAGACATGCACATACTGATTGTTACAGAAGCTACCACAATGGTGGAATATAGGAGAGATATTCAAACATCGTATGTTACAGAAGCTCCACAATGGTGGATTATAGAAGAGATATTCAGACACTGTACATTACAGAAGCTACCACAATGGTGGATTATAGAAGAGATATTCAGACACTGTACATTGCAGAAGCTACCACAATGGTGGATTATAGAAGAGATATTCAGACAATGTACATTACAGAAGCTACCACAATGGTGGATTATAGAAGAGATATTCAGACACTGTACATTACAGAAGCTACCACAATGGTGGATTATAGAAGAGATATTCAGACACTGTACATTACAGAAGCTACCACAATGGTGGATTATAGAAGAGATATTCAGACACTGTACATTGCAGAAGCTACCACAATGGTGGATTATAGAAGAGATATTCAGACAATGTACATTACAGAAGCTACCACAATGGTGGATTATAGAAGAGATATTCAGACACTGTACATTACAGAAGCTACCACAAATGGTGGATTATAGAAGAGATATTCAGACACTGTACATTACAGAAGCTACCACAATGGTGGATTATAGAAGAGATATTCAGACACTGTACATTACAGAAGCTACCACAATGGTGGATTATAGAAGAGATATTCAGACATTGTACATTACAGAAGCTACCACAATGGTGGATTATAGAAGAGATATTCAGACACTGTACATTACAGAAGCTACCACAATGGTGGATTATAGAAGAGATATTCAGACACTGTACATTACAGAAGCTACCACAATGGTGGATTATAGAAGAGATATTCACACAGGATGTACAGATGCCATTTTTGCTCTTTGAAAACTTATAGAAAAATCAATCGGATTTAATTAAACACTCTACTTAGCCTTTGTCGACCAAGAAAATGCACTTGATAGAATAAATTGAAACAAGCTGTGGAAATCCCTAAACAATATGGAGTGAGTACACATCTAACAAATCTATGTAGAAGCTTATACAACAACAGTGCATGCATAGTGAGAGCAACTGGAGGACACTCAGAAAGTTTCACCATAAGATCCTGAGTACGACAAGGTTGTGTCCTGTCCCCTCTCTTGTTCATAGCATATATAGACAACATATGTAAAGAAACAAGCCAAACAGAGACCGCAAGAATACCGCATGAAGAAACACATTTGAAAAACGATCTGCAAAATACACCATTAGAGAACTCTTGTATGCGAACGACCAAGCACTAATAGCCAAATCAGATGCTGCATTACAAGACCAGGTGAATAGTCTAAACGAAATGTGTAGGGAAAACAACATGAAAATTAGCACAAGTAAAACAGAGGTAATGACTATAAATAAAGAAGAACAAACAACAACAATTCACCTAAACGAACATCCCCTGAAACAAGTAAAGAGTTTCAAGTACCTAGGAAGTATAATATCATCAAATGGCAAATCAGAAGACGAGATCGAAAATAGGTGCAATAAGGCAAACCAACTCATTGGACAGATGGCACCAATACTAAAGAAGAAACATGTATCAATAACTACTAAGAAAGCACTTTACAACACAATATTTCTACTAACTCTATGTTCCCAATGCCAAACCTGGACAATGACAGTAAAAGAGAACAGAAAAATCACAACAACAAAAATGAGATTCCTGAGAAGAATATTCAATGTATCAAGATGAGATAAGATCAGAAATGAAGACATCAGGACTAAAGTGGGGGTTATAGCTGCATTAGATTTTATTAAAAGGCAGCGAGTAAAATGGTTTGGTAAAATGGTTACCAACTAACAGTATGCCACAACAAGCAATGATGTACAGACCAGAGGGAAGCAGAGGAAAAGGCCAACCATGTAAACGATGGATGCAGGGAATAACAGAGTGCGTGAGAATATAGATACATGAAGCCCATAATAGGGCACTCTCCCGCTGTTTATACTTCACCTCGACACCGCAAGGTACAAGAGGAACATGATTAGATGAGATTCACACATTGTATGTTACAGAAGCTACCACAATGGTGGATTATAGGAGAGTTGTAGATTAATGCCTGGGAAGAGAGGAAGAGAAAGGCCAAAGAGAGGATGGGTGAAGGATGTGGCGGATGATCTCCAGATGGATATATCGGTAGAGGGGCAACTTCCTTATGACCGAGAGGTTTTCCGGAAGGTTGTTATGAGAGCGAGGTTCTGCAAAGGGCATGCTACTGAATGAATCAATGCATGAATGAATAAATTAATGTGTTTTACTCGATGAATGAATAGATTAATGTGTTTTACACGATGAATGAATAGATTAATGTATTTTACTCGATGAGTGAATAGATTATTGCGTTTTACTCGATGGGTGAATAGATTAATATGTTTTACTCGATCACTGATCCCCGAATTTCTTTTTGCGGTCGTTCTTTAAGATACAAAATCTTGCGTCGTCGAAACATTTTCCTCTTGAAATAATATTTCAAGTTGTTGGTAATCCATATATATAAAACAGAATGGTTGTTTGTGTCTTTGTTTGTGTGTCCTTTATGCGTTTCTGAACAGTCCATCCGAGTGAGATGCAATTTTCTACAGATGTTTTTTTCACTCCCGCCGAGCCAACTGGCATAGTTATTTAGTTTACAATCAACAATTTTTCCTCCAGCACGAAAGAAAATGGCACGAGCTTAAGGAAGAGACGAAATAAATGTCCCGCCACCTTGCTGCAAGGGAACTCACTCTCTGATTAAACCAGAAATTAGTTAGGAACAGTTGTTGTTCTCACTCGCTTGGATGCAACTGAAATAGTGAGCTAGTTTAAAATCAATTTTTAATTTTTGGGAATGGGAACGGGAGCAGGGGCCGAATATGAATTAAATGAGACGCCCCCCGCCAGGAGCTGGGCGAAGATGGGCCGGGTCGTCTTTTTTGGGAACAGGAACGGGAGCAGGGGCCGAATATGAATTAAATGAGACGCCCACCGCCTGGAGCTGGGCGAAGCCGGGCCGGGTCGTCTAGTTTATTCATAAATTAGAAGATAATTACTGTTTAATTCGAGAAGTTAATTGGCAGGTATTGATTGTCACTCATAGAATTACACGCCATAGGGTCATTTGGGCATGTAATGCTAGTACCATGTTTGTAGAGACGAGTCGGTTGCTGATGTCAGGTAAATAGTGGTTACTAATATCACTTGCTAGGGAACCATCCATCTAATGTGAGAAATACATTCGTGGTTATTGTTTGTCACTCCTTGTGGAGACAGAGCAGAAGTAGGAATGTTAGGAAACACTAGAAAAGCTGACAGCTGTAGTCAACACAACGAGATTCGAACATTTCCCCTCCAGAGGATGATGGCGCGCACTTGTTGGTAATATACCCATGTTCTTCATCGAAGCGATGTTGTGATTTGGATGTTGTAGATTCGAATCCTTTTATGTCTATAGTTGTCTCTGTTTATACTGTCTGTCGTGTCCATTAATCTCTTCTTCCTTCACTTCCTGTGAATGTGTTCTTCGTGTAAATAGTTTTAATATTTACAATCGGTAGAACAAACATGTCGGCAGGTGTTCATCAACACAGGGTCATCGCAGGAAGTGTGCAGTTTTGAATATCCTCCATCGCTGCTGACTAGCGCTGGGAATGCGGTGACAGAAATCACAAGATGAACAAACAAGAAATCAATATTTAGGAAACTTGGTTAATTCATATTAAAAATTAAGTAAATGAAACATTCTAAGCACATAAAATGGCATGACTCCTTGGACATGATAACTGTTGATGGAAGTGTACAGGGGAAACGACGACGAGGAAGTGGATAGATGTAAAATGTGATAGATAATCTACACGTGAAAGTGACAGAGGTAGGACGTCTGGCTTGAGACAGAGAACGAACGAACGAACGAACAATCTTTATTTTCAAAGGGTTAAGAATTGGGCAAGCAGGCCAGTCTAACATTCTGCCCTTCTTCTCTAATTCCACTTATACATTATTTCATTCAACATCACTTATAAAGGTATCTGCGACAACAAACGAACAATAAGCATTAATACGCATGAAAAATAATCAATAAAACATGACTCACTGAGGCAATGTTTACCATGGTCATTATAAATACCTAAAGAAGGTGTAACGTGCCATACATATGGGAATGTTTATTAACTAGTTGTCCTTTGAGATAATTTATCATTATTATTTTTAGGGGGACATGTAGTCTGTACTGAGGTAGTGTTCAAACATGTTGCGACTGTATGTATAATGATTGGTGGTGTCTTTGATTTCTTGTGGAAGATTGTTCCACAACTGAGTGGTAGAGTAAGTTAAGCTTGTTTTATATAAGAGAAAGGGGGAGCACTGTGACGGGAGTAAATTTCTGAATAGGACACGTGATGATTATGGATAATACAGGTGATGACGTGTGAAGCATGGGAGACACATAACTGCTTCAGATTACACACATAGATAGCTTGTAGATGGCATACGTGTACCAGCAGATTCAGGTGATGGCTCGGACAACAAAAGTACTGTCTCACCTCACACAACAGAAATACTGTCTCACCTCACACAACATAAGTATTGTCTCACCTCACACAACAGAAGTACTGTCTCACCTCACACAACAGAAGTACTGTCTCACCTCACACAACAGAAGTACTGTCTCACCTCACATACTGACTCATCTCACACAACAGAAGTACTGTCTCACCTCACACAACAGAAGTACTGTCTCACCTCAGACAACAGAAGTACTGTCTCACCTCACACAATAGAAGTACTGTCTCATCTCACACAACAGAAGCAGTCACAGCAGTATTCCGCTGGTTAGAGGAGACCACCGCAACACACATTGTCTTCATTACGGACTCCAGGAGTATTGCTTAGTAAGGTGGGGAAAGGAATGTTTCGTGTGGAATGGCTCACATCGCTTCGGAGGTTCACAGATTGTGAAAAAGCCTGGGA
>JACEFZ010021350.1:0-55000 GCA_014155875.1 Cepaea nemoralis
CCGAAAAGGCTCTTTTCAAAAACCCCCCCGGGGTTTTAAAAAAAAAACCCCAAAAAAAATTTTTTTAAAAAAAAAAAAAAACAAAACTTTTTGAAACAAAGCCAAAAAGAAACATTTTCAGGCGTAAATTGACACTATGTGAGTTGAGATGCACAAGAAACGCAGCTGGGGGGAAAAAAGAAAAGATTGAGAGACACATGAGAAACTAAGAACCTGTGTAGGGTTGACACCTGTTACTGACTTTGTAGAATAATAAAAAATTTAATGGTTCGGATATTTTAGTTAGAATGGAACAAGATCAATCAACGGCTAGCGCGTTCTACGCGAGAACATCGGGATACAAAGTCCAGAAAGAGCTGACCAGAAGGAATAAAAGAGGCAGTGAAGAAATGAAATAAGACGTTAGTATAAGCAACAAGCGAAACAGAGACAAGTACATGTGCCTTTTCTTCACGACGCTTCACGGCAAAAGCAGTAGGACAAAAGAAGAAGAAGACTCAAACAGTTGACTTCGACCAAGTAATTCCACATACAATATGTGAAACATCCATCCTTCCCATTTGTTGCCCTCCTGGGATGACAAATCGTCTTTGTGAGACGCCAAACTCAGCAATCCACCCGAGGCTTAGATGGAAATACCACGGAATCAACTCAGATGTCAAGAAGAGCTGGCTAAGCCAACAGAAAACGATGTTTATTGCAGTTTAATTCTTTGAGTTATTGGATACGCTTTCCTTGCAGACGACTTCACTTTGCAGACGTCTGCACATTTATGTTGTTAGAAACACAAAAATAAACACCGACGTCACAGCTGAGGTCTGGAAATGTTTTTCTTTTTAAGGTCGGGAATTTTCTTCATCTGGGAATTGATAAAACGTGACCACGGGAATGTACAAAAGTTAGCTCCTTCTGAGTCATAAAGAATTAACTTCAGAAGTAATTAACATATGGTAGTGGTGAAGTTACACTGAAAGGTTGTACATTACAAAGGCCTTAGTATGAATATCAGAAAAACAGAAGTCGTGGTAAGTACATGAGGTAAGTATGGCCGAGTGGATAAGACCGATCCCTCTTAAACATCCGGTGTGATAATGCCGGGATAGTGGGTTCAACACCTACACGGTCAGTTGGACTAAAATGTTGACTTTTCGTCCTTTACTTGGGGACGTAAATTACAAGTACCCCTGAAGTCGGAGTGGGTTCGCTGGTAGCGAGGGACTCTGGTAATAGGGAAAGCTAATCCACACTCAAAAATCAGTCCCGTGCACTAGAAGTAGTAGTGGAAGCAAAAACATGGTAATAACACAGAAAATAAATCTCCCCAAAAACAACATCACAGTGAATGGAACTAGTATGAAATATGAAATACACCAATGTATTTAACAGATTCCGTGTACAAACAAAAAAGTAGGTTTGGACCAAAGAAAATGGATAGCGAAATATGGGAAGCAGGGGTGTGTCACAGTTATGACTTTAAAAATTGTTAAAATGGTAGTAAATATGTTGTATTTCATATCAAATTAAAGGGATTTTCATAGGGACAACTACTGTATTGATGTTTTAACTATAGTGTGATGTATAAGCCCATGGCAGTTAGAAGTTCTAATAATACGATTTATCATCCAATGGCAGTTAATCAGTAAAGTATTTGGATAACTTTATAAGATCAAATCGCATATGTATTAAAGAATTTACATTTAGAATAGTCCAAGCAAACGAATGCGTTCAGAAGATGAAGAATATACGTGCAGTACATCTTCTCAGTCGAGGTTCGAATGGGGTACCTAACATTTACTTAAACAGCAAAGTGTATACAAGAGACAACACTGCATATATAGACAATACATTTCAAACCAACGAAATAAGATGAATAATATTATGTCCTGCCAAATGTCGTAGGTCTTCATATGTCTCTTCAGATCTCTTAATGCTCTAGATAAACTTTACTGAAGGTATGTCTCGATATTATCATCTTAGACCATCCGGCATCATTTATCTCGGTCTGCCTCTGCCTCTTTCATCGCTGATCTCTCCATTCGACACAATATTATCCTCTGTCTCTGTTTTCAGCATATAGTACTAATGGTCTCTTTCTTATCATCATCATCAAGTGCCATGCCAGCTGGCGTAGGCGTTCATGTCTCTCCACATATCTCTGTCTTTGGTGTTCTGGATCAACTCTGCTGCATGTACTTGTATTCCTCCATGCCACCGTCTCAATCCAATCCAGCGTCATTTCTCTTGGTTGGCCTCTGCCTTTCTTCCCCTCGAACTTCCTAGTCGTCCTGATGTTCTCCAATGCCTCTCGTCTCATCACATGACCAAAGAAAGCTGTTTGTCTCTTTCTTATTGTTGCATATAATGTTCTAGTTTCTTGAGCCGCTGTCAGGCAGTCGTCGTTAGTTACCCTGGCAGTCCAAGGAATTCGAAACATTCGTCTCAGGAACCACATCTCTGTTGGTCTATTTCTTATAGTTGTCTATAATGTTAAAAATCATGCTTCGAAACAATATTGATCAAGATAACGACGTTAAGAGAGATTTCAGTGGAGTCTCTTCGTCCGGTAGGGAGCATAATGTGCTACAGGTCATGCTCGATCGTCATCAGGCAACTGTATGCAAAGTAAATGTTAAAAATACTCTAAACGTTGGTACATGGAATGTCAAAATTAGTTAGTTAGTTAGTTAGTCGCAGTTCCAACTTCACAGCAACGGGTCGTCCCCATTATGCTCCGTTCCTGTGCCAGTGAATATCACACAAAACGCTCCCCACTGCCCAATGTGAAAAGTGGAAAAGACAGGAGTCTCGACAAACAACAGCCCGCACAGATACACTGTGCATAATGCCGCCGCTAGAACGTCAACACAATAGTCCCCCACGAAACACCCAGTTCATCTCTGATGGAATTGGCAGTCATTTTCCCATCTAGATGTTCCTAGATGTTCACCTACACAGTCCATGAAATACAGTTCATCTTCGACGGCAGTAGCAGTCAACCAGAAGCCCAGCAGCCACGCATTTCTGCATAAGGCAAAAACCGGTCAACTCTGGGACATAGCCATCTGCCATCACTCTGAACATGCAGTCACGTTCCAAAAAACCTCGGGCAGATTCAAAAGCATTTCACACGAAACTCACAGCTCACAGTGTCGCGCTACGCACTCACTCAGTAGCAGGGCGACGGAACCATCAAGCCTCCTTAGTCGCCTCTTACGACATGCGTGGTAGGCTACAGTGTTGCTATTCTTTGCTTCCCTTATGGGCCCCGGCAACACACGGGAGGAATGTCAAAATACTTAACCAGATTGAAAAATTAGATAATATCAAGAAAGAGATGAAGAATGAAGATAAATATATTAGGGATTAGTGAAATGCGATGGTCAGTAGCGGGGAAACAATATTTAAGTACAATTAAGTATTTAGGGGCAAGTGCAGAAATTCAGATATATAGGCACATGGGTAACATCAGATGGAAGATGCATCACTGAGATAAAGAGGCGAATAGGACAAGCAAAAACTGCATTCTATCACAAGAAGAACGTTTTGTGCAATAAGTCACTGTCCTTGAAAGTTAGAAAAAGAGTTCTTGCATGTTACAGAGAACCTGTTTTAGCAAACGGCTACGAGTCCTTGACAATTAGTAAACAGGCGCAAAAATCCGTGGAAGCCTTGGAGATGTGGTTTCATAGAAGAATGCTGAAAATTAAATGGACAGCAATCATGATGTTTTAAGGGAAGCTGAGTGGCAAAGACAACTTACCACAAACATCAGAAAGAGGCACTCATCGTTTGTTTTTTTTTGGCAATGTTATGAGAAAACAAAAACTGGAACATGTGACAACCGGAAAGATTTGCGGAAAGAGAGATCGAGGAAGACAGCGTGATAATATTCTTGACAGTCTAGTGTCATAGCACGGAAGGGAGTCAATACACGAATTGATCCATGACGTCGGAGATCGTAATTTGTGGAGAGGCATGATCGCCCACGCCAGCCGGCAAGGCACTGGATGATGCTACTGTTCTACATTCACTAGTCTCTTCGAGAAAGTATTATTAGTACTAAAACGAGAGGTAGTTGATATTTTTTCCAGGACTTAGCATTCAACTCCAGCATTGTTTTACTGTTTGTTATTCCTGGGCAAATTTACGTGCAGTAGTTCGCCATTGTTTTCTGAACGATCGGCACTCATACCATTATGTGGAAACCATCGCAAGACGGTTTGCTTTCAAATTGCCTGCAGCTGTGTTTCGAACGCGGTATGAGGGATTACGAATTGCATTCGTAACCCCTTCGCAATAGAGCCGATTAAACACAGTTAACCATAGAAACCATAAACAATATGTTGCACGATTTATTGCCTGGTATATTTCGCTGCATATCGTCAAGTGCATACTGCATAGTTGTATATCATATGAAGTAAATGAATGTTATCCTATTATCCCCACGGTAATTTCAAATTGACCACGAACTCTTTCTATTTTAGACGCTCCACATTCGAACAATATGAGTGCTTTCTGAACGACCGGCACTCATATTATTGTATGAAAACCAGCGCAAGGTGATCAGCTTCCAAATCGTCCGCAGCTGTGTTTCGATAGCGGAATGCCTGATTGCGAATTGCATTTGTAACTCCTTCACCACAAGCGACGGCTAGAGTGCCGTAGACATCGTGTTAAAGATCCTATTGAATTGAATCAGGACAACTCTCATGTCGGTGTAGCATACTAACCACTTTGTCACCGCGCGAAAAATGTTCAGTCCGAGCATGTAATCGAGACAGAAAAAACTCGTTGCAATCACCATCCAAAACAAGCTACAATAATACACAAATCATGTGACGCTCGTTAACAGAGCCGACGGCTTTTGCTAGCCTGAGACCACTGAGAAATATGGTGTCACGGAGAAAGGATGAGTGAACCCGTGCACTTTCAACCAAATTGCGTTATTTCTGACACTGGAGAAATTTGACCCCGGGGACCGCTCGTTAATTCCAATAATTAATGATATGTCGTTGTCGTTTGGTAAAGTACTCGGCGATAATTGCTGAACTACAGGGGTGTGTCTCTCGTGGGTGGGTTAGCTTGAAGCTACGCTCTACGATATATCTAAAAACATCTCTGAAGTCGGAGTGGGTTCTCCTGATTGCGGGGATACTGATAATAAGGAAAGCTAATCCACACGCAAAAATCAGTCCAGTGCACTAGAAGTAATAGCAAGTGTATGGACTACGTTTGAGTTCAAAGCGATCGAGCACACACACACACACACACACACACACACACACAGTTCTAAAACTAAGGTGTCTCCGTAGTTACGCCGCCTTTCTTGCGCTCCGGTGGTTATGGGTTTGATTCCGGGCTACGACACTCGGTTAACGAGTGTAAGATTGTCGGTGACTCCTGGGGGGGGGGGGAGATCGTCGCTGGAGCTACGGAGTTCGTGCTTTGTAAGACGCTTTCACCAGGCCGCCCTGAGTAAAGAGATTTATCCATATGGGATTAAACCCAGTGCAACGAAGCCGATCCTCTTGACTTTCAAACTCTTGAAAGTTTGTTTGTTTTTTTGTTTTTTTTAATTGAGCAGAATTGTGGTTTTCCTTTACGTATGTGATATGATGCTACTATTAGACGTAACCTTAAAAGAATTTAGACGCAGATTGGCCCTAGCATTGCAAGTATTCAACAGTTTTAAGAATCTATGGCGAACCAGCAAACAAGTTAAATTAAAATTATTTAACAACATGCATTTCTTCTGTGGCAAGATATGGAAGCTAGTCATGGACAACTTCGCAATCACCAAAGTAGAAAAGTGGGGCTTGTGAGCTCAAATGCCCTTGGTCAAGGAAGTGCAAAGATTAATCCGTATTAAGAACATGTGAAAAAAAAACAACAAACAGGTTACGGTTAAATTTGGGAGAGCATGCATGTTTCCTGCGGCAAAATATGGATGTGAGTCATCAACAATTTCGCAATCACTAAAGATGAAGATTTTAGCTTTTTAGAATATCGTGGACAAAAGGGAAAAATTATGAAATTCTACAAGACACAAATATCGAAGAAAACGGGGTCATAAAGAGTGTTATCTCAGGGAAATTAAGATATGTTGGCCGTATTAAACTCTCATAGCTTGGTAAGAACGGTGTAGGAAGGCATGAATTCTGGGAGACGAGGCAGAGGTCTATCATCCCAAAGATTGACACAGGACACCTTAGGTATGACGATGTACGAAGCAAGCGAAATGGCATGATGATCGAGAGGCTTCTCGATGCGGCGTGATGACAACCACGTTGTGCACGGGCTCTGCGACGTGATGAAGACTGGACATAAGGACGGAGATGGTCCTTTGTAAGCAACGTACAGGATAAGCATAAATGAATGTTCTGGATAGCTATGGTATCAGGCAATCTGAATAAGAGAGTGTTGGTGGTATAATGATTAGCGCTTTAGACTATCAAGACAGTTTCTCAGATATGGCTAATGTGTATCGTACATGTATGGATGATATTCTTCATTGTCACCGTCTCAATCCACCCAGCATCATTTCTCTTGGTCTGCCTCTGGATCTCTTCCCCTCAATCTTTCTAATTGTCACGATGTTCTCCAAAGTGTCTCTTCTCATCACATGACCAAAGAAAGCTATTTGTCTCTTTCTTATTGTTGTATATAATGTTCTAGTTTCATTAGCCTCTTTCATGAAATCGTTGTTAGTGAACGCTAAAAAAAAAGTTGATTTCTTTGTAACTTCTGGTTACTGCGGCCCATTTAATACTAAAAACATAATTCCGAACTGCCTTTCACGATCTTCTTTATACAAAAATTGATAGCAATAGACCAAGCCACGTGCACACAACGCATTGATCCCCAAACCAATGCACTTTTGCATGCACTACCTGCTTCTGTTAGCGCCGAATGTTGGGCAGCGATCATCAAACCTGACAGCGGAAATTTTGCCAACGGCTCGGGCGGATGTGCGCAATTAGGAGGGTACAAGCCTTAGCTTGTGAAACCTGGACTGTTTATCAGCGACACGCTAGGAAATTAAACCACTTCCACACAGTCTGCCTAAGGAAGCCACTGAAGATTAAATGGCAAGACAAGATTCCAGACACTGAAGTCCTAGAAAGAGTATCCATGCCCAGTATCCACACTCTACTGATGAAGAATCAGATTCGCTGGGCTGGTCACTTGACTCGCATGCCAGATCACAGGCTCCCTAAACGAATTTTTTACAGCGAACTGCGTTGTTGTAAACGCTCCCAAGGTGGCCAGAGGAAACGCTTTAAAGACACTCTGAAAATTTCACTGAAGGCTTTTGGAATTCATCATGACACCTGGGAGGCTGCAGCCAGAGACCGAAATTCGTGGCGTGCATCATTACGCAAGGGTGCAGTCATATGTGAGGCAACCAGGACTGCTAGAGCTGTGAAGAAAAGGCAGGACAGAAAAACCACTGCAGGAAATCCTCCTCCAGAAACGTCAAGCATTCCTTGCCCACATTGTCAAAGAACATTTCGAGCCAAAATAGGCCTATCAGCCATCTTAGAACCCACGGCTCCATACCTTCAACCCCACAGGATGAAAAGAATGGTCATCATCATTCTTGATGGACAAACAACAACAACAACAAAACAAGCCTTACCCTAGTGCGAGGAAATGCAACCTAAAGACTAAATGTCCAGGCCGGACAAACCATGTCCTACGTCTTGGTCGGCAACTGGTTTAGGGTTGAAGCTCCGACAGGCGGACAGTTAGAGAATCCCTTTGCTAATCCGGCAACTTCTGCAGCTTGTCTTGTTTCAGATGCATTGGTGTGACCTTTCCTCTTAAGTAAACTAGACAGGCCAAGAAAGGGGCCATGCTACATGGGCAACACGTGGTCTCTAAATTCATCCCAGACTTTGTGCTAAGGAGAGGTTATTATAACTCTTTTCAAAGCACAATAACTATCGTCTGTCAAGACGGCAAGGTGTAGTGAAGGTGACTACACCATCTCTGTCACAGTAACCATGCCGTGCTGTAGTGCATCTGTCACAGTAACCTTGCTCTGTTTGAGGGCAGGACATTTGTGATAAATACTTAACATTGAGTGCCTTTAGAAATCATCACAGCAGCATCGCGTGCGGATTGGCTATACACATTAACATCATGTACCCAATAGGCGTAGACAAATTATCTTTACTTTTACATTACTTTTACAACAAACTCAATAAACCTCACTGCGTAGAAAATACTCCTTACTTTTCCTGTACTCTATCATAATCTCATAAGGATGTTTACGGTAATTTAAAAAAAACACCTAGCTTCATTTGGCTGATCTCTTTATTTCTCTTTAACATATTTTAATTTGTTTTCCAGCGCTCATCAGACACATCATTTCATTGATCTTCTTAGTCATCATGCATTCCCTTAGGAGCCCACAGACATTTATATTACACAAGACGTAATTGCGTGTAATGAAAGTCGCAATGTTCTGAAAGCCGCACTCTTTTTCACTGAATTATGAGTTTTTCTATCCGATCAATTTCTTTTCTCCTATTTGCAAGAATATATCTTTTTTTATCGCCCATGCACTGATTAGATTGCATGCATTGATTTGCAAAGGAGTAAAAGGCAGGTGTTCTAGGAACTCGGGGGGAACTAGATACTCCAACAATTAAACCGACTGGCCTGAGATGTCATTGAAGAATATCATGAGTCAGATTTCACAGTGTCAAAAACTCAGAGACGTCTCGGTATCCTTGATATAATCATCTTACTGACATTTCTTCTTCTTCTTCTTCTTCGTTCATCCGGAGTTTTTTTTTTTCCGGATGTGATTGCGTTGTGCCTGTTTACAGCAGAGCTGCGTTCTTGCGCCGTTAGGCCGACACATCCGACTTCTGCGGGCATTTGTTGACCGGGTTAACCTTCCCGGTTACTGACATTTAATAATTGTATATTAATCAATAAATCAGTCAGTCAATCAATAACCACATCATTCAGCTATCTATCTCCATATCAATCAGCTATCTATCTATCTATCTATCTATCTATCTATCTATCTATCTATCTATCTATCTATCTATCTGTCTATCTATCTATCTGTCTATCTATCTATCTATCTATCTATCTATCTGTCTATCTGTCTGTCTGTCTGTCTGTCTGTCTGTCTGTATGTCTGTCTGTCTGTCTGTCTGTCTGTCTGTCTGTCTGTCTGTCTATCTATCTGTCTGTCTGTCTGTCTGTCTGTCTGTCTGTCTGTCTATCTATCTATCTATAGGACCATAGGGAATGTGTGTTTGGGTGGGTGAATGGGTGTGTAGGAGATTGTGTGGGTTAGGGGATGAGTGTGTAATGGGTGTGGGGGATGAGTGTGGGGGTGTCTGTGAATGGGATATGTCTGTGTGGGTGGGAGTGTGTGAGTGTGGATGGGGTAAATGTGAGTGGGTGGAGGATGTATGTGTGGGCTGTGAGAATGTTTGTAGGTGGAGGAAGTGTGAGTGGGTCTGGAGATGTATGGGCGGGGATGTGCATGGGGAATGTATGTGGGGGATGTGTGTGTGTGGGGATATGTTTATGGGTGGAGTTTTGTGTGGGAGGGGAGATGTGTGAGAGGTGGGTTAGGTGTGGGATGTGCAGGTGATTGAAGGATGCATGCGAGGATGGGGGATGTGTGTTTGTCTGGGTGGTTGGGGTGTGTGTGGGTGGGTGGGTGGGTAGATGAGAGATGCATGTGTTGATGAAAAGACCAACCAGAAACAGGAAGCTAAAGCCGGCAGTCCAACCACGATGTCCAAGTATCTCAAGGGGAAACCAGAATCCCGCCAGACACCTGAAGAAATCCCAGAGGAGGAATCCGACACACGTGAAGACAACCGGAGCTCAGACGAGAAAGACGAAACAACCTTAACTCAAGAAGAGCAGTGGGCAATATGCCATGTGACGGGCACATACCAGAAGAAGATACATAAAAGGAGAAAAGGGATTTTTCATAAGGACACGCCAAACTGAACGATCAACACGGAAACCAAGGGAAACCTTAGACGTCAGAGGACAAGTAAACTGACATTGTGAGATGCTGCTACGGCGCGGATGTATCTTCGTGAAGCCCGTGTTTGGTGAAGAGCTGGATGCAATGAGTGCGAGGTTCGGCAAGTAAATAACAGGAGGAGGCATCTAGTGACAAGGAAACTATCAATATAAGGACCAAACCTAGACCAATCCTGAATTTCGGAACGGCGAAATAGAAGTCTTCGCTTCAAGGTGAAATGGATAAAATAGGGCACCTAGTCATAGACAATAGGTAAACACCGACCCTGTTTAAAAGGGCAGTTTACAGTCTAGGAGGCTATAGCCTATTATTGTTATCAAGCACATTAATAAATGTGTGATATTGTTCGCTGGATTGCGTCAGTCTGTTTCCACATTTGTTCCCGAAATTAAGGTGAGAAGTTTATTATTCTATATTGACGAGTTCAAAAGCAATTGATGTTAATTTCCATGTTCAATATTAATGGAGTTACGTCAAGGCATAATACTGTCTGAGAGGGAACGGCAAAGAAGACTACGAGCCGGCAAATCAAACAAAGAGTCCTTATAAGGACTGCAACCAATCAAACCAGAGCCTTCATTGACCAAATAAACCACCAGAGGAGACGAGCACAAAGGATAACTCGCCGACCAATTCCCCAGCTAACGTCACAGACACAGACGCTTATATAACCAATCCGAGTTAGGACTCACTCGTAAGAGCGCACAGACAGAAACAGGATAAACCCCACAAAAACCACGGATCTCAAATTTAACCAAGGCTGAAGAAGCAAGTTGAACAAGTCCGAATTTGGAATTTTTGTTTTTGAATCAAGCAAGCAAGCAAGAACACGGTCTAACAATCTTAACTGTCCATATCTACATAAGCTAGCTCTACATAGAACACGGTCTGTCTTAGCTGTTCATGGCTACATAAGCTAGCCTTAAATAGAACACAGTTTATCTTAACTGTCCACATCTACATAAGCTGGTCCTACATAGAACACTGTCTAACTGTCTTGACTGTCCATATTTACATAAGCTAGCCGTACATAAAACACGGTCTGTCTTAATTGTCCATATCTACATGAGCTAGCCGTACATAAAACGGGGGGGGGGCTGAGTGGTCTCGAGGTATGGTGTCCGCCTCGAGTGCTGGAGGTCCCGGGTTCAGGCCCCGGTGAGGACAGGGATTTATTTAAAAAATCCACCTGGACTTCTAGTAACAAAATGTCCCCTGATCTCTGGGTAGTGAGATCGGACGTCCGTGTGTATTGTTGCGCACGTAAAAAATACCCTTGGCAGTTGGAAATCGAAAAAGAGTAGCCTAACGGCGCTGCCCGGGCAAAATTTCGAGTTAAAAATCTACCCAAAGTATTTCAGGATCCTCGCTGATGCAACGGAGTTCGTGCATTGAGCTGAGTTTCTCCAGACTCAAGTTTGAGTTAGGAGGAAAACGGAGCACTTATGGGTTAAACCGTGTGCCGTGATGTTGATCCAACGACTAAACTAAACTAAACTAAACTAAACTAAAACAGGGTCTGTCTTAACTGTCCATATTTACATAAGCTAGCCGTACATAGAACACGGTTTGTCCTAACTGTCCTTATCTACATACGCTAGCCAAACCTACGTCTAACTATCTTAACTGTACATATCTACATAAGCTAGTCGTATATAGAACACGGTCTGTCTTAACTGTCCATATCTACATAAGCTAGCCATAAATAGAGCACGTCTAACTGTCTTAACTGTCCATATCTACATAAGCTAGCCATAAATAGAGCACGTCTAACCGTCTTAACTGTATATATCTACATAAGCTAGCCATACATAGAGCATGTCTGTTTTAACTGTTCATATCTACATAAGCTAGTCGTACATAAAACACGGTCGTTCCATCTACAACTACACACAAAGTGATGACGCCAGCTAAACGGCCGAATAATCTCGGTATAAACTCCACCACGGGGATTAGAAGCCCACAAATTAACTGCCAGCATGGAGCCGCAACTCGCATGAATACTCAATCATCATTATAGTAGTACCTCATACTCCACATCCCCCCGCTAAGCAATTTCGTTGTATAATATTTATTTGCATATTGGGTCAATATTATCTTTCTCCCGGCCAATTATATTTTCCCACGCGCACTATAAACAAGATCAGCTACTATTTCACGTCTGTACTTCCACCAAGATAGAAAACAGTTGGGGAATATAATGATGGCGGGAGCTTTTCAACAGACAATTGGACTTAAGAGGTCTTCATTGGAAATTTTCGGGAATTGGGGAATGGCGCTGATATCATGGTTGAAAACTGAGAATTTATTACCATAAATATTAAAGGGCGGTGGCTTTGTGGTTAGTCAACGTCCCGCCATTAACGTCTGGTAAAGTTCTAATTATAGCTGTAAAATGTATTATTCAAAAGCCGGTCTTTTCCCAAATGGCTTCCTTCGGTGAATATTTTATCTTGCTGTTTAATTTTTTTATAACGTCATTTAACGAAAGTAACCAATCATATCTAAACTGTAAATGGTCGTTATTTTTAGAAAGTCTTCTTTTTCTGCTTTGTCCACCTTCTGGCGTCAATATGAATGAAAGCAAAGAAAGCAGCAGTTAACTTAAGCTTGATGTCATCAACATAGAGTTTGTCATCAAATGGAGCGGATGTATGCCAAATTAGTTTTCTTTGTTCTACATATGATTAGTTTAGTTTAGTTTAGTTTAGTTTAGTTTAGTCGAGGATCAATGTCACAGCACACTGGTGTAACCCATAAATGCTCCCTTCTACTTCTAACTCAAGCCTGAGACAGGAGAATCTCAGCTCAGTGCACGAACTAAGTAGCACCGGCGAGGATCCTGACATACTTTGGGTAGATGTTTAACTCGAAATTTTGCCCGGGCAGCGCCGTTAGGCTACTCTTTTTCGATTTCCAACTGCGCACCAATACACACGGGCGTCCGATCTCACTTCCCAGAGACCAGGAAACATTTTGTTACTAGTCCACGTGAACAACTCCAGGCCCTCACCGGGGCTTGAACCCGGGACCTCCAGCAATCTCGGCGGACACCATATCACGAGACCACTCAGCCCCCTGTTCTGCATATGTTGGACACCACTGCAACACATGCTTAGTCGTCATTTTAGCAGTTTCACACTTGCACTCCTCAGTATCTCCTTTCTTTAATATATTAAACATGTGTTACGCAGCCTGTTGTGTTCTATGCGGAGTCTGAAGGTTGTAACTTATTCTTTTCGGTTGAGTAGGTAATATTCAAGGCTGAATATTGAAGAATGTTGGCTATTAAAGACGATTTTTAAAAAAAAAATTGAAATATTTCGGCCACTTGAAACGTCATGAAAGTTCGGCGAGAACAATAGTGGATGGGGCATATGCCTGGGAAGAGAGGAAAGGGAAGGCCAAAGAGAAGATGGGTGCAGGATGTATCGGATGTGGAGCATCTTGTTTATGGTCGAGAGGTTTTCTGGAAGGTTGTTATGGGAGCAAGGTTCTGCAAGGGACGTGCTACTGAATGAATGAATGAATGAATGAATGAATGAATGAATGAATGAATGAATGAGGTCATATGCATCATCTGTCTGGTGTCCAGAATGCTTTGAATTCCATTTGGTTCTATAATTGCTTTTGATGCTTGCTTGCTTGGGTTAGCTGGCTGTGAACTCCAGCGTGAAGTCCTGTATGTCGGATGAAGACATCCTGTTGTCCAACATCAATGTGATGTCATACCGGACCTGAGGTTTGCGTGAGTATCCGTTATCCCATGTCTGGCTTATTGGTGTGCAGACTGGTGGTTCCTCGCCGTGCAGGCAGATACTCTCCGACTTCGGAAGAATCAGCAATCCTACTACGTTGCCAGGACCCCGAAGGACCTGTTGCCCAGGACCCGCGACGAGGACGTGTCAGTAGGTCTTGGCCAGCATAGAAACTGGCCCTGGTGCCTTGGAAACACCTCTGCGTCTCATTGCTGCTGATAAATTTCCTAGTCTCATAATAGGTTATGTCTATACCACGCTGAGGTAATCGTCCACCTTCCATTGCAGTCTTTCGGTTTCTTCATTTCCAGGAATATTGCAAAGAGAAGGGATCCAAAATATTACAATCCTGTTGGATTTCTGGCACAACTCATGTAGTGATGCCATTAGGTCTGCTAGCTCTGCACTGTTTCTGTTCTTCAGTATTGAAACAACTGACATTTCATCAGTAAAGAGAGCTATTTCCTCCTCTTTAATTTTCTCTGTAAATGTTTCTGCTGCATTTTTCAAAGCATCAATCTCGACTCTGAGGTTACTTGAGAACTCTCAAGTAGCTACTGTCTGTGTATTATTCAAAATGGTTTCCTTAAATGAAGAGTTCTTCTTGTTGCTTAGTTTTCTTATAATGTCATTAAACGAAAACAACAATCATATCTGATATGATCTCATCTCATCTCCTCCCATCTCATCTCATCTTATCTCATTTTATCTCATCTCATTTCATCTTGTTCCTCTTGTACCTTGTGAGGTCGAGCTGCATAAACAGCGTGATAGTGCCAGTTTATGGGCTTCATATTTTGAGATTCCAATAGACTCTGTTATCCCCTCTGTCCCCTCTATGTACATAATATCTGAGCTTTTAATGAGTATTTTTAGCAATGTTAAACTGACTGCAGTTTTCTAAATGTTAACAAAGATGGTCAGAATTGTTTTATCTAGCTATTCCTTTATTTCTTGATGATGTTGTGTTACATACTTGGCCATGCTGACACATTATCTGTAGTTATTCCAAAACCGTGAGTATCTTTACTTCAGGTTATTGGACAAAAACGTTATGTATACAGCATCATCATCATCATCATATGCCATGCCGATATGCATGGAAGTCATGGTTCGCCATTTCATGCGATCATCAGAATCTTCGATCAGGTCTGTGTTCTTGTCTCTATCATGCCATTTGGCCAAGCTATCGGATATTTATCTCTCTGTCTTCCCCTTGCTCATTTCAAATCAATTGTGCCAGTTGTCACTAAGTTTTCTAGTTTATTTCCTCCCAAAACATGCCTAAAATTATCCAGACTACATCTGTGTGGCCAGGGGGTTACATATGCGTTCAAAACACAGCTGCAGGAGATCTGGTAGCATTCAGCCTTGCGTTGGTTTTCAAACAATGGTATGAGTGCCGGTTGTTCAGAAATCAATGCTAAACTACTGAACGTAAACTTGCCAAGAAATCACGAACAACTAAAAAATAATGGAGTTGACTACGACGTCCTGTAAAGTATAAGTGACTAGCTTAACTACATTTAATTTCTCTAGTAAGTTTACGATTTTCATTTATTTCTTTTAGATCTGTCTAGTTCATTTCTCTATCCAACCAAGGTTTACTTCGCACTCTCCTCCTAAACCACATTTCCACTTCCAGTACATGTTTCTCAGCATGTCTGCTTATCGTCCGTCTGGGAATTGACAAATTACGATATTCCAGCACATGTAAAGAAGGTGGTCTTGTCACTGGCTTCCATCTTGGCAGTGACTGTACGGGTAGGCGATGTTATTGTCTACTCATAGAAATCATCTGCCTACCGTCGTAAAACTTGAGACCACGACCAACAACTATCTCTCGGCTCGCCAGCTCCACCCGTCATCTGCTCCCATGGTTTCACATTAACCTGGTCGGGGTATGAAGGAGGAGGGTAAAAATGCCCCTCATCTTGCCACACACACACACCCACACCCACACACACACACACATATATATATATATATATATATATATATATATATATATATATATATATATATATATATGTGTGTGTATGTGTGTGTGTGTGTGGGTGTGGGTGTGTGTGTGTTGGTGTGAGTGGGTGTGTGTGTGTGTAAACAGTAACGAGAAGTTATTAATTACATGTCCCCAACAGAATCTAATAATGGCAGCAGATATTAATTGAAGATATGAGTAGATTTAGAATTTGAAACAGCCTTATAAAAATAACAGATCCTAAAGAAGGTGAAGAAATGATGTAAGTGCAATGAGCATAGCACATGTCAGCATCTTAAGAAGTAGCAGCAGACAATGTGGCTTGCACTCTAGACAGAAACCGATAGAGACAGACAAACAGACATACAGACAAACTGACAGACACACAGACAGAGGATAGAAACAGAGAGCGTAATGGGCAAAGAGAGTGGGGGAGAGGATGGAGACAGATATGTGTGTGTGTGTGTGTGTGTGTGTGTGTCTGTGTGTGTGTGTGTGAAGAGCAGAGAGAGAGAGAGAGAGAGAGAGAGAGAGAGAGAGAGAGAGAGAGAGGAGAGAGAGAGAGAGAGAGAAACAGTCAGATTGAACGAATAAACAAAGGAACTTTATTTTCAGTGAACTGACCCTTGCAGGCCCGACTTTCACTCTGCCCCTGTTATAAATTATCTGTCTGTCTACGTGAGTCATTGTATCCACAAATTTCTTATTTAACAGCACCAACAACAATAATAATACATTGTACGGGTGAAGAACAAATAATGATCATATGTCTAGCTAATTATCGCTATGGTAATTGTGATACAGCTGAGAGAAATACACCACAGAAGAAGATTAAAGAATACTTAGTGCGCCAGGATTTGTTAAGAGTGGGAGGAGAGAGAGAACGAACGAACAAACGAACGGACTTTATTTTCAAAGAGTAACAAATTTATGCACGCAGGCCCGTGTTACATTCGGTCCTTCGGAGAGAGAGAGAGAGAGAGAGAGAGAGAGAGAGAGAGAGAGAGAGAGAGAGAGAGAGAGAGAGAGAGAGAGAGAGAGAGAGAGAGAGAGAGACCAAAAGAAGGAGTAGGATTTATTTTGGAATCATGTACAGTTAGACAATAAATTAAAATGAACTGTGATCTTCAGAATGTCAAAAACAAGTTAAACTTGCAACCCACACCCATATTTTTGCAATATTCAATGCTAGAAAACACAAAGAAGAGCATGAAGAATTACTGCACAAGCCGAATAATACACTAAACAATAAAATAGACGAGCATAATGTTTTAGCTCCGACTGGACTAAAAGGCAAAAACCCAGGCTGTGACACAACAGAAGCAGAAAATGACTTAAGGGACCTTGGGGCTAAACATTGTGTGAGCCATGAAAATGGCAGCAGACATTGCTGCATCTGGACAGACCACGTGATCTATTCATAACAAACACATTCCTCCATTGTAAAGGGCCACAAATGCATTCATGGTAAACCTGGATCTATTCAAGCTATAGAAATCAGGTCGATTTCATATCTGGTTGGATATTAGCGGGGGATGTTTGTATATAACACCACATAAATCCTGATGCTAGGTGCATATCTAGGTACATATATCAGGTGTTTATAAAGTCTCACTACACTTCGTATGTAGGACAAATATGAAAAATTCTTTCTTACGTTCATAACACTATTCTATTTGTAGCGCAAAATATTATTCCAGCAGACAACAGCAATTCGCATATTGCTACATGATGGACTGTGGAGTACATTTTTTTAAAAATGAAATTTTTGTACTTCATTTTGCAAATTTGCTCTTCATACAAAGTGGGGTACTACTGGGGTTCATCGCCTACATCGGTCAGTTGAACTTACATGTTGACTGGGGTACTACTGGGGTTCATCGCCTACATCGGTCAGTTGAACTTACTTGTTGACTTCTCGTTCAGAAAGCGATGGCAAACTACTGAATGTAAAATTCTCTAGAAGATCAACCTGGGATCGGGGTAGATCGCAACGTCCTGCAATGGACATGTAATATCTTTCGGTAGTGCTACTTCATGAGCGGGTATGAAATCTGTCTGTACTCTACAGATAGGACTAGAGTTCTCTAGCCGTTCCCTATCTAAAGGAAAGGCTGTTTACATAATCCCCTATGCATCAGGCCTCCAAATGTGAGGTATTTTTTTTTTTAACGTTCGTTCGTTTTGAAATGAAGCATAGTCCATACACGTGCTACTATTTCATGCGCACTGAAATGATTATTTTCGTGTGGATTAACTTTCGCTGTTAACAGTGTCGCTCGCCATCAGGTGAACCCACTCCGACTTCAGAGGTACTTGTAATTTACGTCCCCATGCTCAGGACGAGAAATCAACATTTTAGTTCAACTGACTGGTGTAGGGGTTGAACCCGCTTCCTTGGCATCAGCACACACTTCACATACCCACAGTCTGTTCCTGCTCCGGCACTTTTTGTGTTACAATAAAAGTCATGTTGAAGGACACTCTCCAGTTCGGTTTGATCTAATTCTATGTGTTAGTGAACTTCCAGGACGGTATAGCCACCTCTGCTGTTATTGTCGCCAGCGGGTGTAGAGATACTTTCCCATGGTGTTTTATTATGGCATAAGTGCACACACAATTATCTCGGAACAGTAATAACATCTGATGGAAGATGCCTTGAAGAGATTAGAACAAGAATCGCCACGGCGAATGTAGCCTTTTGCAAGATGGAAAACATATTGACCAATAAAAATATTTAATTTGCAATGAGGACAAGAGTGTTGAGGTGCTACATAGGACCTGTACTTGTGTATGGATGGGAAGCATGGACAATGAGAGGAAAATGCAAAGAATACCATGGACAGATAGAAAAACAAATGACCAAGTTCTACAAGAAACAAATGAAAACAGTACGCTGATTACAGAAATTAGACGTAACAGTCAAAATATTTTTGGGTCACGTTATAAGAAGAAATAAACTGGAGAACATGGTGACAACTGGCAAGATTGAGTTGAGAAAAGAACAAGGGGAAGACAGAGAAGTAAATACCTGGATGGCTTGTCCATGTGGTATGGTCGAGTCAAGAACACAGAGCTAATCCACGACTCTGATAATCGCGTGAGATGGCGAAACATGATCGCCCACGATTATCGGCATGGCACATGATGACATGATGCACACACTGGCTGTCATAAATTCTGGCATTCTGAAACAAGGCCAAGGGGACCAAGCCCTGTATCTACATTGCCGGGGATATGTATGTTAAGTTAGCGCTACAACTGTATGTTCACTACTGGCGAGCTCAAACGAGAGCGAAACTCGAGTCTAGTGTTTCCAAACTGACGTGGACAAGGCCTTAGGTTCGTAGTGGAATATGATAGCGTTGCCAGTAGTGGGTTGTTCTCAATCTTGAAACCTCAATTCCCGAAACAACCAAATAAATCAATTTGATTATTGATCGCTGGACTTTAGGAATATCTTGGATAAAGAAAAGAACAAATGCATCCATACTTCAAGTGCTGAATATTGAAGAGGGTTGGCTGTTAAAGACGATAAAACAAAGAAAGTTGAAATATTTTGGTCACTTAAAACGTCATGAAAGTTTGGAGAGAACAATAATGGAGGGGTATATGCCTAGGAAGAGAGGAAGAGGAAGGCCAAAGAGTAGATGGGTGCAGGATGTGGTTGATGATCTCCAGATGAGTGTATCGGACGCGGGACATCTTTCTTGTGATCGAGAACATTTCCGGAAGGTTGTTACGGGAGTGAGGTTTTGCAAAGGACATGCTACTGAATGAATGAATGGACTTTAGGCGTCCTTGTGTGCCTTGCCGGATCGAGAAGACCTGATCATTCGGGGCCACATCAATTGACGAACGTCAGTCGCGGTGATCGGACAAATTTTGAGCTATAGCCTACGATGAGTGACGTTGTGATATTCTAGTGTGATAATTTGGTCGCGTCTAGCGTAAGCCGCGTGGTCTATTGGTTACACATCCGCCTCACACGCCAGTGATCCAGGGTTCGATCCCGGTCCAGTTAAGGATATGCACTGCTGACGAGCTCAAATGAGAGCGAAATTCGAGTCTAGTGCTTCCAATTTGACGTTTTCAAGGCCTTAGGTTCGTACCGGAATACGATCAGCGTTGGCAGTAGTGGGTTGTGCTCAATCTTTAAACAACGGTATATATCAATACCAATATAATCGAGTGTGTCCTCTATTCTCTGGTCTTCCTGTACATCTAACAGTGCCGATGGATGCCTGACAATGTATTTATAATTCTGCTGCTTAATGTAAACGCGGAGATCAGGAATGAGTATGACGTCACCGGGTTCGTATGAAAATAACGTCCAAAGAATAATGTGGTTCCCAGTTGAATAGTGACCCCACGATTGTGTAGTTTTTGACTTAAGTCTTCCCAGATTCAGTGCCAAACAAAAAATAGTTTTGGACCTAACAAATATGGATGGTGGAAAATGGGAAGTAGGGGTGTGTCACAGTTATGACTTAAAAGTTGTTAATATGGTAGCAGGTATGTTGCATTATATATCAAATCAACGGGGGGTTTCAGTGGGAAAGCTACTTTTTATATTGTCCCATGGCAGATATGTGAAGTCGCTTAGGACGAATGATCATCCCATGGCACATAATTATTTATCTACGCATGGTTCCGGTGTATGTTTAATTCTGAATAAAACCAGCTGAAAAACATCTAATGGCAGCGGAAATGTGGTTTCAGGGGGAAATGCAAAGAATACCATGAATAGACAGAATTTAAAAAAAAAAAAACGAGTAAGACCTACAAGAAACAAATTAAAACCATAAATTGATCAGAGAAATTAGACGCATAGTCAATATTGTTTTTGGTACGTTACGAGAAGGAATAAACTTGAGAACAGAGAGACAAGTGGCAAGATTGAGGGGAAGAGAACGCGGGGGTGGCAGGGGGCATAATATCTGAATGACTTGACCACGTGGCATGGTCGATGCAAGAACACAGTGCTGATCCACGACTCTGGTGATCGTGAGAGATGGCAAAACATGACCGTCCTCGCTTATCTGCATGGCACATGTTGATGACGAAACGGTGGTCATTGATTCGTCTTTCATTGTAACACCTCGCCTCTGTCCATCAAGGTATGCGTGAGTGTACGGTATTTATTAACGAGTATGCGTAATCTTGACAATGTGTTTGTCTGTGCAAGCGCGCACGCCCGTCTGTCATTCACTCAAAATAAACAAATCAAGATATCGCGTTAATAGTACAATTCTGATAATGAAAGGGCTGTCTCGCTGGCTGCACTTCCTTCCTATCGCTGGGCAGTCTAACCTCGAATGTCAAGTTTTGTTTAATGCTTCTAAAACACATCACTCGCATACACACACTCACACACAACGAATCCAAGTACGCCGGTTAATGACATGTAATTGCAAAACGCGGCCCTGTCTAAAGTCAGTCCACGTACAATGTGAAATCTGAGAACATCCACAGTCCAAGTTTGAAAACAAAGCCGTGGAACAAGGACCTAGAAAGTGATACGGCCAAGACAGGCGTTCGGTGGATATGCTGTGTGCTTGACGTCTGGACACGGGCGAGAATGGAAACCGTGAAGGCTTTGTTTCCTGTCCCTGATTAATTGCACATGCAAGCGTGCATAGGTTTGGGGATCAATGCGCGGTGCGCATGCGGCTTGGTCTGTAGCTATCAATGTTTGCATAAGGAAGATCATGAAAGGCTCGTCGGGATTTTGGTTTTAGTATTTAATGGGCCGTAGTAGTAATCAGAAGTTACAAAGAACGATATAAATATTATTACAAGCAAAGAAATGAACTTTTTTTTTTTTTTGCGTTCGCTAACAACGATTATCTGAAAGAGGTGAATGAAACCAGAACATTATATACAACAATAAAAAAGAGACAAACAGCTTTCTTTGATCATGTGATGAGAAGAGAGGCATTGGAGAACATCGCGACAACTGGAAAGATCGAGGGGAAGAGAGGCCAAGAGAAATGATGCTGGATGGGCTAAGACGGCGGCATGGAAGAATAATAAATATCTTCAGCAGAGTTGTTCCAGAAAACTACGGACCGAGATCTGTGGAGAGTCATGAACGCCTACGCCAGCTGGCAGGGCACTTGATGATTATGGTGAGCTTTTAACTCAAGAGTAGTCCACACGCGAACCACTACTTCTAGCTCCCTAGATTGATTGTTGCGTGTGGATTAGCTTTCCCTATTACCAGTGTCTCTCACCATCAGGCGAGCCCACTCTCATTTCTGATGTATAACAATTAACGAGTACATTTCTGACATGCTAAACAATGTATTCCCTTGGTGAATTTAAACACAGAAGCCTCAAACAATATTTATTGCCTGGAGCGATTTATTGCCTGGTTTATCTCGCTGCATCTCGTCAAGTGGATGCTGCAGAGTTATATATCATATGAAGAGAATGGATGAATCATATTTTGGCAAAAATACACAAAGCACACAGTCGCTGATACCTGTCGAATGTAGAACAGTGATATCCCCACGGTAAACATTAAACATTGGCTCTGCGATTATCTTACGAATAACAGTTGCACATTCAAACAGTTAGTTAGTCAGTCAGTCAGTCAGTCAGTCAGTCAGTCAGTCAGTCAGTCGGTCGGTCAGTCGGTCAGTCAGTCAGTCGGTCGGTCAGTCAGTCAGTCAGTCGGTCGGTCAGTCGGTCAGTCAGTCAGTCAGTCAGTCAGTCAGTTAGTTAGTTAGTTAGTTGGTTATTTAGTTAGTTAGTTAGTTAGTTAGTTAGTTAGTTGGTTAGTTAGTTAGTTGGTTAGTTAGTTAGTTAGTTAGTTAGTTAGTTAGTTACTTAGCTGTTGGTTGGTTGCTTGCTTGCTTAATTGCTTGCTTGCTTACTTGGTTGGTTGGTTAGTTGGTTAGTGGGCTAGTTGGTTAGTTGGTTAGTTGGTTAGTTGGTTTGTTGGTTGGTTGGTTGGTTTGTTGGTTAGTTAGTTAGTTAGTTAGTTAGTTAGTTAGTTGGTTGGTTGGTTGGTTGGTTGGTTGGTTGGTTGGTTGGTTGGTTGGTTGGTTAGTCGACAGATCATCCTCATTGCACATCGAACCATTCAGTCCATAAGCACTCGAATCCCCTCCTCGACACATCCCGCAGCGTGTAGCGGCTAACAACACCAGTTCTGTGTTGGTTTATTTATCTTCTTTGACTTCCCGCATGGTGTTCTTGTTTGGCAACACCTCTTGTAATGTGCTGTTCTGGCAGTCTGACCATGGATGTAAATTAACAGTCATCACATGGTTCTCACAAACAACTTACTTCTCGTAGAGCATTCAGTATATCAGCCTGGTCCTAGGCTCGCTCGCCCTCCACAATCCTGCAAGCCTGTCAGCCTGTCCATTTCCTTGTAAACCTGCATCCCCTGGCATGAAAATGAAACTAATCTTTGCCAGCCGTGACCGTTCCATTTTCCACATTCTAACGGTTTCAGATACTTTTTGTGTGAGTGTTTTTTTTTTTCGTTCGCTTGCTTTAAACTCGATTGCAGTCCACACTGGGCTGATTTTTGCGCGTATATTAATTAGCTTTCCCTATTACCAGTGTCCCTGGCCATCAGGCGATCCCAATCCGACTTCTTAGATACTTGTAATTTACGTCTCCAAGTCAGGGACGAGAAATCAACGTTTAAGTACAACTGACCGGTATTAGAGAGAGAACTTATTACTCAGCCATCCCGCACCGTATAGTTAAGAGCGAGCGCGCGAGTGAGGGAGATGGAAGTGAGGAAGATGGAAGTGACGGAGATGGAAGTGACGGAGTTGGGAGTGAGGAACTTGGGAGTGAAGGAGATGGGAGTGACGGAGTTGGGAGTGAGGGAGATGGGAGTGACGGAGATTGGAATGATGGAGATGGGAGTGACGGAGTTTGGAGTGAAGGAGTTGGGAGTGACGGAGTTTGGAGTGAGGGAGATGCGAGTGAGGGAGTTTGTAGTGACAGAGTTGAGAATGAGGGAGATGGGAGTGACGGAGTTTGGGAGAGAGGGAGATTGGAGTGAGGGAGATGGGAGTGACAGAGTTGGGAGTGACGGAGATGGGAATGGGGAAGATGTGAAGGAGGTAGTTGGGAGGGAGGGAGTTGGGAGTGAGGGAGATGGGAGTGAGGTAGATGGGAGTGAGGGAGATGGGAGTGAGGGAGATGGGGGGAAGAGAGAGTGCTTTTAACTTTTCGGCGGCGCGACTTTTAGCCAAAATATGATTCATACATTCACTTTATGCGATATACAACTCTGTAGTCTGCACCTGACGAGATGCCTCGAATATGATTCTTTTTTTAATTGTTCAAACCTAATTTCCAAGTCATGAGATGACGCTAATTGCTATTGTGTGATCTGGTATCTCTGATTCCGTGGGTGCTGTGAGATCGATGTCAATAGGACACCGTAGAATCAACAGTTTCAGAACATCAATAAGATAGGATATGCAGAGGTTACAGTATTGACTGCAGGCAATGAACGTAATCTGCAGCACTCACTGTCCACAGTAAGTAAGTAGGATAAGACTTAAACTGTAAGAAAGCAGAAATGATGGTCATCTCCAAGAAGAAAGAAATAACACAATAATTTTTTTTTCTTTTAAGTTAGTTGCACATCCTTTACAGGAAGTTACAGTTAACAACAGCATTTTTAGCTGTTTGTGATCTCTCGGCAAGTTTACATTCAGTTGTTTCATACCGAGTTGAGTTGAGTTGAGTTGAGTTAAGAACCGACATCACTGCACTCAAGACATTCCCATACGTGCTCCTTCCCCTCGTTCAACAGCCAACGAAGAGTCATACTACTAATAGTTCCAGCCGCTATCTGATTAAAAGTTCTCCTGGTCTTCCCTCTCAGTTTTGAGATTCTTCCAGAATCCCTGCCGATCCCCCGCAATCTCATTCTTTCCACATATGGGTTCTCAATCTGTTCCTCCGCCTTCTCCACCTGGTCCCACAAGCGCACGACCACCTCCCCCTTGTCCATAGGCAAGATACCACCAAGAGGTGCATTCCCTGCTAGTCTATCAGCCTGTTCATTCCCCAGTAAGGTGATTCTTACTAATCTCTAATGAGCGCCACTGTAGCGCAAAGACTGAGACACTTGCTGGCGGTCCGGTGGCCATGTGCTCGAAACCCCATCCAGGCAAGTTTTCGTGTACTTGACCTGGGCCTAAAAATGAGCACCAGGAAATGACCCTTCGGCTGCTCCACAAAATATATCGCTGTTAAGTGAAAGTGTCCGATGTGATAGTGACAACATGACCCTTCGTCTGCTCCACAAAATATATCACTGTTAAGTGAAAGTGTCCGATCTGATACTGACAACATGACCCTTCGACTGCTCCACAAATTATGTCGCTGTTAAGTGAAAGTGTCCGATGTGATATTGACAACATGACCCTTCGACTGCTCCACAAAATATGTCGATGTTAAGTGAAAGTGTCTGATGTGATACTGACAACATGACCCTTCGACTGCTCCACAAACTATGTCGCTGTTAAGTGAAAGTGTCCGATGTGATACTGACAACACGACTCTTAGACTGCTCCACAAAATATGCCACTGTTAAGTGAAAGTGTCCGATGTGATACTGACAACGTGACCCTTCGACTGCTCCACAAATTATGTCGCAGTTAAGTGAAAGTGTCCGATGTGATACTGACAACACGACTCTTCGACTGCTCCACAAAATATGCCACTGTTAAGTGAAAGTGTCTGATGTGATACTGACAACATGACCCTTCGACTGCTCCACAAATTATGTCGCTGTTAAGTGAAAGTGTCCGATGTGATACTGACAACACGACTCTTCGACTGCTCCACAAAATATGCCGCTGTTAAGTGAAAGTGTCTGATGTGATACTGACAACATGACCCTTCGACTGCTCCACAAATTATGTCGCTGTTAAGTGAAAGTGTCTGATGTGATACTGACAACATGACCCTTCGACTGCTCCACAAATTATGTCGCTGTTAAGTTAAAGTGTCGGATGTGGTACCGACAACATGACCCTTCGACTGCTCCACAAACTATGTCGCTGTTAAGTGAAAGTGTCTGATGTGATACTGACAACATGACCCTTCGACTGCTCCACAAACTATGTCGCTGTTAAGTGAAAGTGTCTGATGTGATACTGACAACATGACCCTTCGACTGCTCCACAAATTATGTCGCTGTTAAGTGAAAGTGTCCGATGTGATACTGACAACACGACTCTTCGACTGCTCCACAAAATATGCCACTGTTAAGTGAAAGTGTCTGATGTGGTACTGACAACATGACCCTTCGACTGCTCCACAAACTATGTCGCTGTTAAGTGAAAGTGTCCTATATGGTACTGACAACATGACCCTTCGACTGCTCCACAAAACATGTCGCTAGCACCAAACGCCCAGAACACATCAAGGAAGGTTTTTTTAAAAAAACCTTTACTTTCCTTAGAATATTATTATTATTATTATTAGTATTATTATTATTAGTATTATTATTATTATTATTATTATTAAAGTTGCATATCCCTTACAGAACGTTGCAGTCAACACCAGCATTTTACTGCCGTTGTTGATGTTTTGGCAAGTTTTCACGTTCAGTAGATTGCCATTGCTTTCTGAACGACCGGCTCCCATACCAACACGTTAAAATCAGCGCCACACTGTCTGCTGCCAAATCGGTCACCGCTGTGTTTCGAACGCGGGTAAGCGGCATTACGAATCGTGCCCGCTATTATGATTATTAGTATTATTATTATTATTATTATTATTATTATTATTATTATTATTATTATTATTAGAGATTAGGAGGAGCGGCTGGCCGAATGACTAGAATGTGATGATGAAGTGATGATGATGTGATGATGATGTGATAATGATGACATCATCATCACATCATCATCATCACGTCGTCGTCATTATCATCACCATCATCATTACATCATCATTACATCATCAGCATCACGTCATCAGCATCACGTCATCAGCATATCATCACATCATCACATCATCATCACATCAACATCACATCATAAACACATCATGATCACATCATCATAATATCATCATCACATCAACATCACATAACATCAACATCATATCAACATCACATCAACATCACATCATCACATCATCATCACATCATCAGCACATCATCGGCAAATCATCACATCATCACATGAGCATCACATCAACATCACATCATTATCACATCATCGACGCATCATCATCACATCAACATCACATCATTGTAACATCATCATCACATCATCACATCATGATCACATTATCATCACATCATCGGCAAATCATCACATCATCATCACATGATCATCACATCAACATCACATCATTATCACATCGTCATCGCATCATCATCACATCATCATCATCATCATCATCACGTCATCATCACAACATCATCACATCATCATCACATCATCATTCGTTCGTCTACCATGCACCAAGAACGATGCCCGTGCGCAGTGACGATGCAAACAAACAACCACGAGATAATTGCGCCACCTTCACAGGACGTCACATTCAATACCGATCATTTTTATGGCAATTTATGATTTACTAGGCAAGAATACGTTCTGTAGTTGGTCATTGTTTAGTGAACAACAGATGCTCGTATCATTTTTAAAAATCAACACAAGCCGCGTCTGCTTCCAAATCTCCTGCAACTTGCTTGGAACCTGGGGTTGCCAATCTCATTCACTACTCCTTCGCCACAGGTTCCGACTGTTGATGCAAGCAAACAGAAAAAGAGGAGGAGGGAAAATTAACAGTCTGTCTGACAACCGCAACTATATATTAATGTTCTGTTTTCAGGATTATAAAGATAGTGCACAATAAACACAAAATGGTATCTATAAATGACGATACCCGTGCGATATAAAGAATTTATAATGATAGCTTTCAGAAACAAACCGACATATGAAGACATATTTCTTTCCGTTGAAACATGTGAATATATAATTTCAGGTTTCTGTGAACATTCGCCCAGATTTATGGTGAAACCCCTGGGGAAGTAGATTGTGAACTCTGTGACGCGCCTTGCCATGCACACGGATGCCCTCTGCCACTATCTGAAATATTCCGTTTGTAATCGGGGAAATGTTTTCTGTTGGAATGGATTGCTATAAATAAAAATTTTACTGTGCTGTAGTAATACAGAGTGTAAAAAATGGACTTTCCTTAGATATCAAGAAAACAGAAAAAACTGGTTATATCAAAGAAAAAAGATAGCACCTGAATGTGCTATAACAATAGAAGAGAAAATGTTTATCCTAGTTGATGCATGTACATTCTTACGTGCAGTAATAACAGATGGAAAACGTACGACAGAGATTAAGAACAGAATCGGTCAAGCAAAAAGCTGCATTCTAAAAACGAAAAAGTATCTTATGCAATAAGTCACTATTACTGAATATAAGAAAGAAAGTGCTGGAATGTTATATAGAACCTGTTTTGCTCTATGGCAGCGGATCAAGGAACGGTATCCTTGTTGTGTGGTAACGAAGAGGGATTCACTGTAAGCTCTTGTCGTTCGCTACGGGATGGAAAGACTGAACCCCCTGCTTTGACCCAGGAGTTCAAAATGTGAACGTCCTAACCATTCCCTATATAAATGTTGCATGTTCTTTACAGGAGGTTGCGATCAAACCCAGGTTGATTCTCTATGCAAGTGTACGGTCAGTAGTTTGCCATTGCGTTCTGAACGAGAAGTCAACATTTAAGTCGAACTTAGTAGGTCAGCATGGCCGAATGGATAAGAATACGTGTTCTTAAACATCCGGTGTGCTGTTGCCGAGGTCAGGGGTTCATCCCCTACACCGATCAGTTGGACTAAAATGTTGACCTATCGTCCTTAACTTCATCATCATCATCAAGTGCCGTGCCGGCTGGCGTAGGCGTTCATGGCTCTCCACAGATCTCGGTCTTTGGTTTTCTGGATCAACTCTGCTGCTGATATTCCTCCATGCCACCGTCTCAATCCATCCAGCATCATTTCTCTTGGTCTGCCTCTGCCTCTCTTCCCCTCGATCTTTGCAGTTGTTACGATGTTCTCCAATGCCTCTCTTCTCATCACGTGACCGAAGAAAGATGTTTGTCTCTGTCTTATTGTTGTATATAATGTTCTAGTTTCATTAGCCTGTTGCAGGCAGTCATCGTTAGTTACTCTGGCAGTCCAAGGAATTCGCAACATTCGTCTCAGGAACCACATCTCTGTTGCTTCTAATTTCTTCTTACTTTGTTCATTTACATTCCAAGATTCACTGCCATACAGCAAAACTGGTTCTACATAGCATTTCAGCAATCTCTTTCTTACATTCAGTGATAGTGACTTATTGCACAAGATACTCTTCATTTTCTGAAATGCGGCTTTTGCCTGCCCTATTCTGCTCCTAATCTCTGTTGTACATCTTCCATCTGATGTTATAAATGCCCCTAGGTATCTAAAATTATCCACTTGGTTAAGGATTTTTCCTTCTATTTCTATGTCACAT
Organism: Cepaea nemoralis; assembly: GCA_014155875.1. Classification (NCBI taxonomy): domain Eukaryota; kingdom Metazoa; phylum Mollusca; class Gastropoda; order Stylommatophora; family Helicidae; genus Cepaea; species Cepaea nemoralis. The sequence goes on from JACEFZ010021350.1 coordinate 29,284, forward strand.
TTTGGTGTCACCATTTTCTTTGATATTACCATTGTTACTGTTTTCTTGATATTCAAGGAGAGTCCTTTCCTTGCACTCTCTGTTACTACAACGTCTAATAATTGTTGTAGGTCTGTTGAATTATCCGCCACCAATACTGTGTCATCTGCATAGCGTATATTATTTATATTATAACCTCCAACTAGTATTCCTGGCATCTCTTTGATCTCTCTCATTATTACTTCGCTATACAGGGAGAAAAGATCTGGTGACAAGACACACCCCTGTCGTACTCCTAGCTTTATCTGTTCGTAACTACCCTCTTTATTTCCCATTTTAATTGCTGCTACTTGGTTCCAGTAAACATTCTTTATTATTCTTAAATCTTTTCCATCAATGTTGATATCTTCCAACATTTTAATCAGTTCATCATGTTTTACTTTATCAAATGCCTTAGTATAATCTATGAAGCACAAATATAGTCTCTTTGTTTCTCTATTGACCTTTCTATTAGTGTCCGTAATGTATAAATTGCATTGTTTGTGCCCTTTCCTTCCACAAATCCATACTGTTCTTCACTAATTTCCATTTTTATTTTCTTTTTGATTCTTCTCATTATGATTCTGAGTAAAGCTTAGTGATATGGTTTATGAGGTTAATTGTACGAAAATCTTCACAATCAATTGCTCCTGGTCTTTTTGGTATAGCTATAAATACAGATTTCACCATATCACTGGGTAAATATCCACTACTGTAAATATCATTCAACATTTTGATTAATATATCTACTCCAAATTCTCCCAACACTTCTAATTCTTCTATTGTGATTTCATCTGGCCCAGCTGTTTTTCCTTTTTTCATATGTTTCATAGCGTCAGCGACTTCTTCTTTCAGAATAGGTGGACCTTCTAAGTTACTATCTTCTGATAATTCTTCCCTTTCTCCGTCATATAATTCTCTTATATACTCATTCCACCTCTTCATTATAGCACCTTCCTCTAATAATATCTTTCCTGTTTTTGATTTCAAACACCCTGTATTTATTCTTATTTTTCTTCATGTAAGCTCACTGATTTGTCTGTACATATTTTTTGTATCATTAATGGAATTTAATTCAATTTTTTTGCATTGCTCGTTTAACCAACTTTCTTTAGCCTTCCCACATTTATCTTTTATTTCTTTATTTATCTTAGCGTATTCTTGTTTGTCATTTTTACTCTGTTTTCTTTTGTCCATCAGTTTTAAGATTTCTTCATTCATCCATTTTTTCTTAGCTATTTTGCCTCTCTCCGGTAATACTTCTTTGCTAGTTTGATGAATGGAGTCCCTTAACATTTCCCATTGTTCATTTATATTCTGTATTTTAGCTATCGCATTGTACCTATTTTTCACAGTCACTCTGTATTGTTCTTGCAGTTCGTTATCTATTTTCAGAACCTCTTTATTAAGTCTCATGTTCTTAACCATTTTTTTCCCTCTCTTTAATCTTACTTTTATTTGTCCACATAGTGGTACATGATCACTATTACAGTCAGCACCAGGCATTGTCTTTACATTAATTAAAGCATTTCTAAATCTTTTATTAATTAGTATGTAGTCAATTTGGTTGCGTATTTTCTTATCAGGGCTTTTCCATGTGTACAGTCGTCTTTTATGGTGTTTAAACCATGTGTTTACAATTATCATATCATTGATATTTGCCCATTCTATTAGCTTTTCCCCTCTTTCATTTCTTGTACCTAAACCATAATTCCCTACTACATCCTCCATTTTCCCCTTTCCTACTTTTGCATTAAAATCACCAAGTATTATTTTTATTTCTTGTGATCCAATTTGAGCCATCACCATTTCTATTTCGTCGTTAAAGTGTTGTATTTCTTCATCACTACTGCTTGTTGTTGGTGCATATACCTGTATAATATTTATGTCTATTGGTTTGCCTTTGATTTTTACCATAATAACTCTATCTGAAATACACCAGTATGCATTAATTGACATGGCTGTTTTTTCGTCTAATATTATTCCTACACCTATTTCATGTGTATCCCCTCCAGAATAAATTATTGTGTGATTTTCAGCTATAATTTTGCCCGATCCCTTCCACCTCATCTCACTAACGCCTAGTATATTCATTTTCATGCTATCCATCTCTCTTAGAACATTGGTCAACTTTCCTAGCTCATTTAATGTCCTAACATTCCATGTTCCTACTCTAAATTTATTTATTTTAGTTATGATTTTGCCATCAGTAGTTGGATGATGGTCTGGTGTCACCTGTGGCTCATGACTGTCCCTACCGGACGAGGATGTCCTAAGACAGCCATCAACGTCGTTCACTAACTCTGATATATGTTTGCCATGAAGTCTTGGGAAGATAATGTGGTGGTTTCCCCTTGCCTTCCACGTTCACATGGTGGTCTTTTAACTCTGCCTTTGACAGCCATTTCCGACTGTCAGGACAAGTGAGTGCCCTGCTCTGCTCAGCTGCAGAGTTGTCCACTTATTCCCGTGGATACTCGGTCCCCAGAGCTGTGTTAGCCACACCGTGGTGTGTTTCCATCCTCTACCACGGGTAGGTGCAGTTGGGATTTTCCCTTCCTAAAGTTATGGTCTTATTCCGGTTGATACTCGGTCCCCAGAGCTGTGTTAGCCACACCGTGGTGTGTTTCCATCCTCTACCACGGAAAGGTGCAGTTGGGATTTTCCCTTCCTAAAGTTATGGTCTATGACCAAAACTCTCCAGTACTTTTAGAGGACGTCACTAACTTGGGAATGTAAATTACAAGTACCTATGAAATCGGAGTGGGTTCGCATGATGGCGAAGGACATTGGTAATAATGAGAGCTAATCCACACGCAAAATTAAGTCCAGCACTACTAGAAGTAGTGTGTGTGTGTGTGTGTGTGTGTGAGTGTGTGTGTGTGTGTGTGTGTGTGTGTGTGTGTGTGTGTGTGTGTGTGTGTGTGTGTGTGTGTGTGTGTGTGTGTGTGTGTGTGGACAATCTTTGAGTTCAAAGCGAGCGAGCGCGCCCCTCCCCCCCCCCCAAAAAAAAGTCGAACTAAATACCCATGTAGGCTTGAACCGCCTACGTCGCCATGAGTGAACAGGAACTTTAAGAGCTAGCGGTCTTGTCCGTTCAACCAGATACTTCAAGAACACAGTAAATTCCTGTTACAGGACTTCGTAGTTCTAATCTTCCGTCTACTTCAAGATTCAAACATGTTTTCAGCATAGTCTTATGGGTAACGCATGGGCCCTACACCGGTCAGTGGGACTAATATGTTGACTTACCATCATTGACCTGGGGACGTAAATTACCAGTACGTCAGAAGTCGGAGTGGGTTCGTCTGATGGCGAAGGACACTGGTAATGCAGAAAGCTGATCCACACACAACAATTAGTCCAGTGCACTTGAAGCAGTATCACGTATATGGACCACGCTTGCGCCCCCCCACCCCCCCCCCCCCCCCCCCAACCTTCCATCCATCCCCTAGTAATAATATGTTTAAAATACTTGAAAACATGTTATTTCAAATAGATCATTCAACAAAAATTACAAATCTTTGAAATTCAAGCCAGACCGTTGTCTGCGCACACACTTCTTTTCAGTGGTTTGTTTTAAGTATCTTCCTTGCCACTTCTATCCCCAAGGTTCAAGTGAAGATGTAATCTTTTGTGCAGCGCAGCCATTAAAAACCTCGTTGCGAGCTCGTGTTTTCCCATGATACCTGGCTAAAGAAATCACGAGTTCACAACTTGTTGATGCAAGTGGTTCAGTTAATGAAAATGAACTTCCAGACAGTGGTAGGAAAATCTGGCATGAGGGTGAGACGAGTTATAATCTGCATCTTTAGTCGGTGTCTTTTTACTATCTGATGTTAGTCCTTGTCTGTTTTTGAATGTATTTAGTAGAATGTGTTATAGATGAAATGAGTATACTGAGTTATTATCAATTCATCTCATCTCATCTCACCATGTTCCTCTTGTACTTTTTGGTGTCGAGGTGAAGTATAAACAGCGGGAGAGTGCCCGCTTATGGGCTTCATGTATCGATATTCCCATGGACTCTGTTATTCCCTGCGACCATCGTTTACGTGGTCGGCCTCTTCCTCTGCTTCTCTCTGGTCTGTACATCATTGCTTGTTGTGGTATACTGTTAGTTGGTAACCTACTTGCATGGCCGAACCATTTCTAATAAAATCAAGTGCAGCTATAACCCCCACTTTAGTCCTGATTTATTCATTTCTGATCTTATCTCTTCTTGAAACATTGGGTATTCTTCTCAGGAATCAATTATCAATTAGGTTTATAAATATGAACTTTCAGACAGTTATAATTACATCTTTAGTCGGTTTTTTCTTCTATCAGGCACAAACTACTTTGTTAGTCTTGTCTATTTGTTAGTATATTTTTAGAATGTGTCATAAAAGAACTGAAAATGAGAATGCTGAGTTATTATCAAGTGTCGTCTCCGCACTTTGAAGAGCTTCCAGCACCCGCTGTCTTGCGTTTTCAGTGTGCGCTCATAAGGCTTCACCAGGTCGAACTTTTGATGTTGTGCGCTTACATGTAACATCCTCCTCATTATTGTTTCCCCTCAGATTTTCCCTTCTGTGCTGCTTGTAACAAAGTGTTGTGTCGCTTAACTCCGTCGTAGAAGTAAAAATGTGAAAGACATTATATAGGGTGTAATTTTAATGATTGTGCAGTGTTTGAAAATATTGCCGGTCCAAGGTTTGTATTCACCCTCTGTAAAGTTCATGCAGCATAATAAGTAAATACAAAACTTGGACCGGCAATATTTTCAAACACTGCACAGTCGTTAGAAATACACCATGCATATCGTATATTAGGTATATGGTGCCAGTCAAATATTACACGATTAAAGTACCTTAGTTACCTGCCTTTGATGTCACAGAAAAGGGCAATGCAAAACCGAGCGTTAAATATAACTATAATAAAGAGGCAAATATTGGTATTTGGTGAGGTAATGAGACGAGAAGCATTGGGTAATATCGTGATGGCCGGAAAAACCAGCTCCACTTAAAGGGGCCAAATCAGATGGAATAACACCCTGTGCAATATTGTAGATTATCTTGCCTTTAAACCTTCTTCTTCTTCTTCTTCTTCTTCTTCTTCTTCTTCTTCTTCTTCTTCTTCTTCTTCTTTGTCTTTATTCTCATCATACTCCTCCTCCTTCTTCTTATTTTCTTTTACTCCTCCTCCTCCTCCTCCTCCTTCTTCTTCTTCTTCTTCTTCTTCTTCTTCTTCTTCTTCTTCTTCTTCTTCTTCTTCTTTGCCTTCTTTCTCCTATTCTTCCTCCTCCTCCTCTTGCTCCCTTTCCTTCTCCTCCTCTTCCTCGTCCTCCTCCTCCTCCTCCTTCTTCTTCTTCTTCTTCTTCTTCTTCTTCTTCTTCTTCTTCTTCTTCTTCGTTGCCTTCTTTCTCCTCTTCTTCTTTCTCCTCCTCCTCCCCCTGCTCCCCCTTCTTCTTCTTCTTTGCCTTCTTTCTCCTCTTCTTCCTTCTCCTCCTCTTGCTCCCTTTCCTTTTCCTCCTCCTCCCCCTGCTCCCCCTTCTTCTTCTTCTTCTTCTTTGCCTTCTTCTTTGCCTTCTTTCTCCTCTTCTTCCTCCTCCTCCTCCTCTTCCTCCTCCTCCTCCTCCTCCTCCTCCTCCTTCTTCTTCTTCTTCTTCTTCTTCTTCTTCTTCTTCTTCTTCTTCTTCTTCTCTACTTCTTTTTTTTTCTTTTTCTTTCTCCTCCTCCACTACTTCTTCTTCTTTCTCCTCCTCCTCGTCTTCTTCTTCATTCTTCTTCTTCTTCTTCTTCTTCTTCTTCTTCTTCTTCTTCTTCTTCTTCTTCTTCTTCTTCTTCTTCTTCTTCTTCTTCTTCTTCCTCTACTTCTTCTTCCTTCTCCTCCTCCTCGTCCTCCTCCTCTTCTTCTGCTTGTCCTCAAGGATAAACACCCCCATAAATTATCGAAGCACTGTTACGAATAAGACACAAGAAAAAAAAAAAACATGCAACTCCATACAATGCCATTACAGAGAATTATCAGAAAGCAAACCAAAGACTAAGCCCGCAAGAGACCAAGCCACCGACCTGGATCCAATAATTACAGCCTCTTTCCAGTGTTATGAACTGCATGTCAGTGCCCGGTGTTAGTGTCATTTCTCTTCCTCTTATGACCTTTGACACGACTCGGTTTCTTCCCACCCGCCCTTTGTTTCACTCTGGTCACAGCGGCAAGTACCAATGTGCATTGTCTCGTGCTTGTAATTCGCCGCTTGGTGGCGATGTGAGTCATCACCGCACGTCCAGTCTTCGGCTTCCTTGCTGTTTGGTTAAGAGTAGTTTCTTTGTACAATATCTGCTTGCTTGTTGTTAGTTTAATTACGATTAATTTCTGCGTACAATCTTTCGCTTGCTTTTTGTTGGTTTAATTACGAGTAGTTTCTGTGTACAGTCTTTCACTTGCTTGTTTTTGGTTTAATTACGGGTAGTTTCTGTGTGCAATCTTTGGCTTGCTTGTTCTTGGGTGTTTTTTCTTTCCTCGCATTTCCTATTAGAGGAAATCGCTGTCAACACCAGCATTTTACCGCTGTTGTTAATTTCTTGGAAAGATTACGCTCAGTAGTTGTCCATTGTGTTTTGAACGGCCGGCTCACATATCCCGTAAGTAATGGGCCCAACGAGAACCTCTACCAATTGTCGCGCAGATGCGTTTGCTCACATGGATAAACGGGATTATGGAGAAAGTCAATAACTCCTAGGCCAGGGAGCCGACTGTTCTTGGGTTAGTTACGGGCAATTTCTTTTTACAATCTTTCGTTTGCCTGCTGTTGGTTTAGTTACCAGTATTTTCTTTGTGCAATCTTTCGTTTTCTTGTTGTTGTAGTTTCTGTGTACAATCTGTCGAGTAGTTTCTTTGTGCAATATTTCGCTTGCTTGATGTTGGTTTAACTACGAGTAGTTTCATTGAATACCTAGAAGCCCTGGAGAACTGGCTTCATAGATGAATGCTGAAAATTCATTGGACAGCCAAAATGAGCAATCTGGGCATTTTGAGGGAGACTTAGTCACAAAGACAGCTTATCACAAACATCAGTCAGAGGCAATGATCATTTGTTAGCCACATTATGAGAAGACAAAAACTGGAACATGTGACAAGCGGAACGATTTGTAGAAAGAGAGGTTCAGAGAGATCGTTCAGAAAGCAAAGGCAAACTACTGAACGTGACCTTGCAAATATTTTTTCTAAAGCCGACAAAAAAAAGCTGGGGTTTGAATGCGACGTCCTGTAAAGGATATGCATCTAAGTTGAACTTTGGAAACAGAAGGCCTAACACAAATCGCAACATCTAAATTTTTGTTTTCAATTATCGAGGAGCAGTTTCCTGCTACGAGAATGTGATGTGATAAGGCCCGCACATTTTGTAGGCCTGGATACCCAGGGGGATAGGTGGCCAGCCGATCGTTCCCTTACTTTAGCGGGTGACGAGCCCAAGCATCGAACGGCCGACCGTGCTTGTGGCATTAGGAGCCCAGGTATGTTTTTTTTTAACCAACGTTCTTAATGCGACCGCTGTCTTCCAATTTTCTACCTGCCTTAAAAAAAGTCGCTTAAAAGTCGACAGGGTCGACTTCATTGCACCGGGTTTTATCCCATATGGCTCAGTCTCTTTCCACAGCGAACTGCCGAAAGCGTCGCACAAATCACGAAATCTATAGCTCTAGCGACGCCCCCAAGAGTCTCCGAAAAAGATAACTCGTGATCCGAAGGACGTGGCCCGGAATCGAACCCACAACCTCCGGAGCCCGAGTCAGACGGCATGACTGCTTCGCCACGGAGACTACCTTTATAAACAATCACACATACACTTACACAATACACAGAAATGCACTCATACATACATACATATAAATTCACACACACACACGCACAAACACACACACTCATGCAGACACACACACATAAGCCCTCAAAACAAAACAAACTGCATGTCACGCGTAGGTACCTGCACCATCCATTTCAGAAACCAGATCCCCGATGCCTCCAAGCTCTAACCGATTGTAAGACAAGATGTTTTAGTGAAATCTGGTCGTGATTGTAAGACAAATGTTTTTGTGAAATATGGTCGTGATTGTACGACAAGATGTTTTAGCGAAATATGGTTACAATCAACCCCAGGTTGGTTTTTCCAGGCAATTTTACCTTCAGTAACTTGGCATGGCTTTCTGAACAAGACGACAGCCTTAAAGTCTAACTGACCGGCGTAAGGAATGATATTCCTTCCCACCACAAACGCATCGGAAGTTTAAGGGTTAAAGCGCTTTAATCCTTTCCTCCCCGTCGACGTCTACCAATCAAATAACAGTATTTATTTCGCGAAAATGCATCTTTCCTGTGGTAACAGCCGGATCTGAATCATAGGCTATTTCACACTCATGTTAAACAAAAGGTATAATCTGAGGTTTTTAAAAGTTAAAGTTACAGAACAATTCCTACAATATTCTTGATAAACCGCCGCTGTGGAGAAGGTGTTGACAACGAGATTCGCAATCCCGCATACCGCGTTTGAAATACAGCTGCGGGCGATTTGGAAGCATGCCCTTATTGTTGATTTTCATACAATGGTATGAGCGTCAGTCGTTCAGAAAGCAATGTCAAGCTACTGAACGTAAACTTGCCAAGTAAATCACAAACAGCCAACGAATTCTGGGGTTGTCTACCACGTCCTGTAATAGTGCCTAGTAAATTACAACAGCCAAAAGATACTGGTGTTGATTGCTGCGTCCTGTTAAAGGATATGCCACTTACTGTCCGGAATGCAATACTTGCCATACTTTATGAGGATGTGTTGCCGAAATGGCATGATTCAAGACTTCTTTTTTTTTTTCCGGAGATTAAACACCCGGTCTGCGTGAGAGAGAGACCGATAATTGACGCCCGCGAAACACAAAGCTCTTGTTGGAATGTTGGTCATCCATTCTCATTTCCCATCCTGGGTCGGTTGTCGACGAATATTAAAGCCCAGTTGGAAGTCGACTTTGGTCGACTTTGGTCGACTTTGGTGGCAACCCAGTACTTGCACCGAGACTTATAATCGCCGCTGATGGCCCTGGGTCGTCTCCCATCTGTACCCAATAATCACTAGAGTTAGCCTTACTGGGGCTATTTGTTCGGGCGTGGCTATCGCCTTTTGACTTCTTTGCCATCATAAATGGTGTTACTAAATCGAGTGTTTCTATTGAATTCATCATATGTAGGACTTGTGTTTTCTCTTTGCCAATATTTGCGTTTCTTGTTTGTGTGGGTCTTATTTACTACTCTATGATCTAGCTAGAGTCTAGAGGGACGGTGGGTGTTAATGTCCTGTTTAATTTGCATAAGTACACATAAACTGTCTGCTGCTTGGCGATGGAGTTACGGACGCAGTTCGTAATCCCGCATACGCACGTTCGAAACACAGCTGTGTTGGTTTTTATGAAATGGTATGGGTGTTGGTCGTTCAGAAAGCAATGGCAAACTACTGAACGTAAACATGCTCAGGAATCACGAACAGCCAAAACATGCTGAGGTTGACTGCTATGTCCGTAAAGAATATGCAACTAACTTTTTAACACATACTGCCGGCTCTGTGGCGAATGTGTAACGGTCGCAGTTCATAATCCGGCATACCGCATTCGAAACACAAATGCAGGAGATTTGGCAGTAGGCCACCTTACGTTGGGTTTTCTTACAAACTGGTATGGATGTCGGTCGTTGGGAAAGCAACGACAAACTACTGAACGTAAACTTGCCAAGAGATTACAAACAGCCAGATAAAGTTGTGGTTGACTGCAACGTCCTTTAAAGGATATGCAATTATCTTTAACGACTAAAGAGTCATTAACATGTTAAATATTTTAATAACGAAGACGCAAACAATAGACTGCATGATTTATTGCCTGGTACATTTCGCTGCATCTCGTCAGGTACATTCTGCAGAAATCACACATCATAAAGTAAAGTGATCAGATAAATCCTTCAAGATGAAGTTTACATTTTCCACTTCAGTTCGACAGTCAGGCAATAAATCGTGCAATCTACTGTTTGTGTCTTTGTTATTCAAATTCTCTACGGGAAAACATTGTTTTGAATTTTAAATATTGTCTGATGTTTAAGGGGGCTACACTTCAACAGGTGCCCAAGAGTCCCACTTACCACCAGGCAGGTTGACATCGTGGAGTGTCCGTTACAGATTCGAAATACTGGTGACTGGGAGATGGCGAAGGCACAGGCGCACTTATAGACAGACAGACAGGCAGACACAGACACACACAGGTGGTGATGATGATGGCGATGATGATTATGGCAGTGGCGGCAATACTGATAATGAGGATGAGGATGATGGCATTGACTATTGATAATGATTGTAAAGGTGATGATAACGATAATAGTGTTGTTTATAAATATGTTTGTTGTGGTGGCTTTGTGATAATGCTGATTGTGTTAGTGGTAGTGTAGCCTGTGGTAATGATGATCATGATGACTACGACGACGACGACGATGATGATGATGATGATGATGATGATGATGATGATGATGATGATGATGATGATGATGATGATGATGATGATGATATGATGATGATGATGATGATGATGATGATGATGATGATATTCGTGCAGCTGGTGGTAATGATTATGATGAAGACAAAACCGATAACAGTACACAGGTTTGTGCTGCGGCTCACCACATGTATTCAGACCTGATTACCTCATCGTCCCAGCAGCCGGCAAACGGTTGAGAAAACACCAGATACTTCTTGCTATTAATTTGGCCGGCAAACAGCTCGTGATATTGTAGAAGCCAGTTTTCAAATCTGTTGGCAATCCGATCCGAGATAAAACCGAGGTATAACGAGTGTCAAATTTTTTCACACGTCAAGATGTCAGACATCTTGACTTGCCTGAATCACAACTCAAGCGCCCCTGTTTGTTCCTCCGTGCCACAAGGCGCCCTTTTCTGCTCTTTCATGCCAATGAAGGTTCAGGGTAACGTCATTTTTATATGCTCCGAAAGCCAGCATCATAAACAGAAGAAATAGTCTCCTAGATTATATAAAGGGCGCCAAGTTTTCTTTTCAAGAGTTGAATCAGCTCCCCGCATCTGCTTACCAGGAAATATCACTGCAATACTTGAGAGTTCCATGTTTGAGATAAAACTTGTGAGGGGTTAGGTAATGGTCACAAACATATCCAGATTAAAAAATGGTATCTCCGTCTTCTGCATTTTATACCCCATTGAAGAATGAGCCTTCAATCAACTCTAGAAAAACAGTCCTCTCATTTGCTATCTCCTCTAGCTCCCTCCATGTTCTTCGTATATAATTCATCTATGTCTTTAATGATCTTCTTCGTGTGTTTTTAGAATTACCTCTAATGTTTTTTCCCCACTGTGAATCCCATAAGAAGGTCTTTCTAGTTATACAATGAGGGGGCTTCAAAGGAAAACAATACTAGATATTCTAATGAGACGTAGAGCAGACGGCACAATTCAAAGATCGGTGTACCGCAAAGGAACATGGACTGGCCAATACCTAAATTTTCAGAGCTTCACACCTGTCCAGTACAAACGAGGCTTAGTACGGACCCTGTTTGACCGTGCTAGAAAGATATGCACCCTGGACACACTGACAGAGGAATTTGAAACTCTGAAGAATGTCTTAAATCTGAATGGGTACTCCACAGGATTTATAAAGCGCCACTGCCAACAGCCCAAACCTAAACCAGACGTAACTACAGTCCCTAAACTCAAGGTATTCATCCAGCTAACTTTTCGAGGGGATGACGTAATGCAACGTCTACAAGACCGGCTTACTACAGCAGTAGTCCGACCATTCTGTGCTGCAACTCCAGTCATTAGATATAAAACCGTACCGATTCCTACACCAGCAGTCGAAGAGCCTGTTCCTCTGTACGCCACAAACAATTGTATTTACCAATTCACATGTAGATGCCAGGCCTTCTACATTGGTAGAACAGAGAGACAGCTTAACAAACGAGTGTCAGAACACATACCTCAATGGGTCAACAAGATACAACACATAGGAGATGCTAGCCTCGTGGGGCCAACACACCGGAAGCTCTCGGCGTCTTCAATTGGTAGGCACATTATCGAAAGCGGCCATGTGGTTGACAGAGACACTGCATTTCGCGTGTTGTTTAACACACACAAAATACTCGCTTGTTAAAATTTGCAGAAGCAATTATGATCAATCAACGCAAGCCAGAATTGTGCAAACAGAAAGACATGTTAGTCAGCTTAAAATTACTGTGTAGATAATTGACATTACTGTGCGAATATGTGTATATTTCAACTTGAAGGATTTATCTAGTTAATTCACGTAAGTTGTGTGATTTCTGCAGTATGTACCTGACGAGATGCAGCGAAATATGCCAGGCAATAATTTTTAGTTATTTTTTTTAATCATTTTTTATTTTTTTTTTTTTTTTGTATTTTTATGAACATATTCTGAAAAATTAAAAGAACACATGTAACCTTTTTTGATGTAGTCAACATCGTATTCAATGAAAGTCGTTGAACGCCATTAAAGTGCTTGGATCCAGTGCCTAATCCGGTCGTGAACAATCTGCCACAGAAGTCACCCGTTTTGAAACTTCCCACTACACTCATAAACTTGCTGGACTGACAGGCAGGCATCACCATACTGGACCTTCATTTGCCGATGAATGTTTATAGGTTTCACCCCTTCACTGATCTAAAAAAAATGGATAACAGAACGCTGATCCCCTTTGGTGCACGTCAAAAGTGGGGCGGCCATCTTTAAAATGTCATTTCGGCATCACTGTATGCCTCTCCATCGTGATGTAATATGCTGAACACACTTGACATTCTTAACAACAATATTGACAGGTTACAAGACAATGGTAAACGTATTGTAATTTCTATCATACTTTTAAAGTTTTCACATGAACCCCCTCGTATATTCATGTTTTCTCAACGTGTATCCCTTCCAGGGTGGGCTTCTTTTCCTCACTTCTCTATTCGTTGTAATCTGTTTAATTCTGTAACTAAGCTACACATTAATGATTCTTAGATACACTTTTAGTCTTTTTATTCTGGGCAGGCACCAGTTGTTGTGATTTTGTAGTTTCTTAGTGACTGCTTTAGTCGTTCTTCATGTTTCTAATACATGCAGCAGTAATGATGTAACGTCTGAGTTAACTTTTGTAAGTGTCGAACTAGATTTCATTTAATTTGTATGTGTCGAACTATGTTTCATTTCATTTAACTTGTACAAGATTGTTATCTATGGGAGGTGAACTAGCTTAGTTAAGTTTATACAGGATCCTAATCATTACACGCGGATACCTTTCTTACGAACTCGCCCTCCTCCTACAGATCACGCAAGGATAAATTTAGTACAGCGCACGAATTCCATGGCACCGGCAAGGATATAAATTTGTGTATACCAGAAACAGATGCGATGAATATTCTTTGACGGCTGATTTTTCTCACTTGAAATGTGACTTAGACAGTGGCAAGTTGACACCTTAGCCAGTCCGTCACTGATTCGAGACACTGATGATTGTGTGAGATTACCAGCGTACGTATGTGCTTACTGGCAGACAGACACAGACACACATAAAGACACACACACACACACACACACACACACGCGCACGCACGCACGCGCGCACAGACACACACACACACACATAATTCAACTCTGTATAACTCAAGATGTTTTCTCTTAGACATGGAGCTCTCAAGTATACCAGTGAAATCTCCTGGCAAGGATGCCGGGGGTTGATTCAACTCTTGAAAAGAAAACATGGCGCCCTTTATATAATCTAGGAGCCTATTTCTTCTGTTTATGGTGCTGGCTTTCGGAGCATATAAAATTAACTTCACCCTGAACCTGCATTGGCATGAAAGAGCAGAAAAGGGCGCCTTGTGGCACGGAGGAACAGACAGGGGCGCTTGAGTTGTGATTCATGCAAGTCAAGATGTCTGACATCTTGACGTGTAAAAACATTTGACACTCGTTATACCTCGGTTTTATCTCGGATCGGATTGCCAACAGATTTGAAAACTGGCTTCTAAAATATCACGAGCTATTTGCCGACCAAATTAATAGCAAGAAGTATCTGGTGTTTTCTCAACCGTTTGCCGGCTGCTAGGACGATGAGGTAATCAGGTCTGAATACATGTGGTGAGCTGCAGCACAAACTTGTGTACTGTTATCGGTTTTGTCTTCATCATCATCATTACCACCAGCTGCACGAATATCATCATCATCACAACAATCTTCATCATCATTAGCACAAGCTACACTACCATAACCCCATCATCATCACCATCAAAATTACCGCCAGCTGCACTACCACCACCATCTTCATCATCATAAAGCCGCCACCACCACCAACGCCAGTAATAACAACACTATTATCTTTATCATGATTATTATCACCACCCCTAATATCATTATCAACAATCAAAGCCAACATCATAATCATCCTCAACCACATCTCCACCACCATAATCATTATCATCATCACCATCGTTAACAACACTGTGATATATATTTTCACAAGAGTAACATGCACTAAATAATTCCAGGCAATGAAAATAGTTTGACACCGCTCATTCCCGGCAGCGGTAATCCGACTTTTTCATCAACCCATTGTGACATCACCACCGGAACACTAAAACAGAATAAATAGCAGAAAACCACCGGAACACAGTCTGTTTGTGTGAACCAGCCCAGCACAAGACGAGGAGAAGATCGTAGGCGAAGGGAATGATGAAATATATCTAAATATAAGATTTAAATATAAGTATTTTAAATTAAGATAGGAAACATCAGCCTACAACATCGCACCCAGATTCTGAAACCTGACGCTGAAGTGTTGGAAGTCGTGTTTTGATGAGGTAAATATAATTTAGTTTAAATCTTAGATTAAGTGTGAGCCTATTTTTTCCTAGAAGTAGATTTGGTAAGTAGACTCGGTGAACACTTGTGGTGAATTCTTAAGGAGTTAATTATTATTAATGGTTATAGTTTATAGATAAACTATTAATTAAGAATACCCATAGTGAATGTTATTTTCTCCCAAAAGTAAACACCTGATTTAATGTATAAAAAGCATTAATCCAAGTTGTACATTTAATTCTTAAGCAACTCAATCTACAATGATTGGAATGGTGAGTTCTTAAATAATTTAATTTAGTACAAACTAAATAATATTATACTCAGTTATTATAGGCATAAGATAAACTGTACATTTGGAGAAAACTACAGTGTTTATTTTCTCCCAGCTAAACAACTTAGTTAATGTATAAAGCATTAGACACATGTTGTAAATTTTATTTCTTAAGCAACTCAATCTACAATGATTTAGAGTAACTTAAGACTTAAGGAAACTATTGTAAATGTGTAAACACTGGTAAGTCAAACTAGTGTAATGTGTAATTAATCAGTAGATTTAATTGTGACATGAGCACATGGACAACCAAATAGTTTTCTTATAATTCATGAACCCATGAGAACCAGATTCTACAGGTATCATAATTTTGTGTGTGTGGAGTTAAAACACCAAAGCGGTGAGTCAAATGTATTTTCAATGTTGTAAACATATGGAATTAATGTTTGTGCCACACAATAATAATACTGAGTCAACCTGCATGGTATAATGCTTAAGAGTCATAATGCCTGAATGTAGACTGAGTAGATCACATAAATCTATGAGAATAAGGGGGGGGGGAGAACTCCTGTGCATTTTATTATTGCTACACACGAGGCAGTATCCTTTGAGAATCTCATAATTATGTCTAATGATCACAATGATCACTATGTCATTGCTGATAACATGCCTGTGAGGATTCATGTGTGATTTCATCATTGTTAAACAGATGTGAATGTATCATTTCATAAAACCCACCAGCATGCATGACTATAAGTTAGGTTGAAGGATGAGATTTAATTGTAATGTCATTCTTGTGAATCTGTGAATATATTCTGGATAAAGCACCTACATATGCATGATTGTCATCCATACAGATATGATTGTCTGATGAATGGGTGAGATCTCATTGTGATGTCAATGGTGTTAACATTTAAGGTTATCATTGGGAAATCACATAAGTACCCACCTTACATGACAGTATGAAGGATGTGTGATGAATGATTCCTATATGATTCCCCATACCAATATGAATGTGTCTATGGACTGAGTGAAATTATCATCCATACATATGAATGATGTCAGAGAGAGTGAAGTGACCTCACATGCACAGAGGGATATGTTGACTGATGCATGAGGAAATTGAGTGAGTGAGTGAAGTTACATGCTGAGAGAGAGAGGGAGTATAAGCCAACAGTCAATCTCATGATAGCCGGCAACTTTGATGTGGAATGCCATGCCTATCACCAGAGAAATGCTTCGGTGTAACCCATAAACTAAAAAATAATTTAGTACACTCCGGCGCGTAACACCACTATGTATAAAATATCATTCTTCTTCCTATCATCTAGTTTTGTGCGCTAAGCACGACACAAACCATATCATACATTACACATAGCACCAGCATCTGTGTTTGTAATTTAAGCAAAATCCCACTTTGTAGTTCATGTTAACAAATATGGTCTATTGTGATGATAACAATGTACTACCAAGATAATGATGATGACTGTAATGTAATGAAAATGATATAACAATGATTATGATGATAATGTAAGAATAATGTAATGATTTCTAATGTCATAAGCATGATAATAATGATGATGATTGTAATGACAATGTAATAATTATGATAATAATGATAAGGATTGTAATTACAATGATGTAAGGAAACGATGATGATGATGATGATGATGATGATGATGATGATGATGATGATGATGATGATGATGATGATGATGATGATGATGATGATGATGATGATGATGATGATGATGATGATGATGATGATGATGATGATGATGATGATGATGATGATGATGATGATGATGATGATGATGATGATGATGATGATGATGATGATGATGATGATGATGATGATGATGATGATGATGATGATGATGATGATGATGATGATGATGATGGTGATGATGATGATGATGATGATGATGATGATGATGATGATGATGATGATGATGATGATGATGATGATGATGATGATGATGATGATGATGATGATGATGATTGTGACATGTTTGATTGAGTTGCCAGAGGACCTAGTTTGTAGTGTTCTCTGGAGATATATCTTGAATAATAAATAACAAGATAAAGGATATGATTTAGCACGTTTTGTCTAGAGGTCACTCAAATGAGCTAATCATTCCCGCAATAGCCTTTTTGGAGAACATTTTTCTTTGGCTCAAACCCCCACTGTGAGACCACTATGTATCTACACAGAAATTTATAAAAGAAGTAACTAGTTCACCCAAGGCCAGAGAAGATCTGAACTATTAGCGCCTGTACAACTGAGGATCCCTCTCACTCATTATACTGTTGACAGTGTGCTGTTCGTCCGTCACATAGATCTTCTATATATTTTGTCATTATGACCTATATCAGTTCAAGTAATCCTTCAATTTTTGCAGACAAACAAACTTCAACAATAACTGTACATTACATCTGTTGGACAGGACATCTACATGACAGTTTCTTGACAAAAGTGGAACATACATTCACAAGGAATTGTTTACACCACAAGTGTACAAGATAGACATCATGAGATACCTGACAACATCTATACAGGACTTTTCACAATATGTATAACCAACCACAGCACTTAAGACAGTCACCAGAGACAACACTTGACAGCAACTGTACAAGAAATTCACTGGGGACATGTACTTGAAACACTGGTTCATTGAATACACAATTTATTGAGTTGATGGTAAGTAGAGTGGTGACCATTGCCTCATCTCCTGTCATGTCAACATTTCAATGATTGCATAGAAAATGCATAAAATATGTCACACATGCAGGTTGATAAACAAGATACAACACTTCTTATTTACTCCACCACCCAACAACTACTCCACTCCTCCTCTCCTCTCTAATCACCACTACACAATTGACTTTTATCCTTTCCTCTACTGTTACTGAGGGAAAAGCCAGGTAAGCCATAACCTGGGGCAAGCATAGGGACCTTCTGCTCCACTGGTCTGTTTAATCCTTTTAGCACCTATGATGGGTGTTGGACAGCTCAGGTTGCAGTTTTCCCCCATGATGATTTTCCAAGTCTGACTAATTATCCCCTACTGTCACAGTTTGAAGAAAAGCTACAGCCTTGTCTTTCACTGGTGAGTTGACTGTTTATGAAGTTGAGACTTAGGACTTTGCTCTCCTTTTCCTGTAGAGGAAGATCTAAGATACAAACATGTCCCAGTCTTCTTCCTTCTCCTCAGTCTATCTCACGTACTCTGACTGTTCATGAAGTTGACACTTAGGAATTTGTTCTACTTTTCCTGTAGAGGAAGATCTAAGATACAAATATGTCCCAGCGTTCTTCCTTCTCAGTCTATCTCAAGTCTTCATTCTGAAAACACTGTGTGAGCACCAGGCTGGAGATTAACTAAGATAAGTCCTAGCTAAACAATCCATTGCACCAGTCATTTCACAAGTTGTCCTGAATGGGGTTAACAACCAGACTTGTTGTTTTCATTCTCAGATGATTCTGATAATTATGATCACTGGAGTCCTTCAGAACTATTTTTCTCCCTTATTTATATCCAGCTGTTTGAGAGCTGAGCTGAAAGTCTCTAGGAAATTCCCATATTGTGGGTTCTAGAAGATTTCACTTGTAGAGAGTTGGTTCTGGATTCTGGGACCACTGGTTAGTTTTCCCAGATGATATATGGATGCCTCTCCTCCATCCTCCTGTTCTCTGTTGATATATAGAATGGCACAACATCTCTTCACATGTGTTAAAAGATGATGTTATCATACATTAACATACACAGATGGAGATGGGGAAGGTTAAGGTTGATGATGTAGTGAATTTCACTCTGATGTACTGTGGTAATCACAAGACCATATGCTGAGACAGGGTAGCTTAACACAATTACAAGCATTTATGTGGTCTAAGTTCCACCATGTTTGAACCACAGTAGACCTGGGCACAAGGAGGACCAGACACAGTACAGCAATCATTGTGACATAGCAACATGGGACAGGCATTGTGAAGGGAAATGGAAAATAGGCATTTACAACTGCAATATGCATTATGTATTAACTAATGGCATTTACCAAATTAGCAGACCAGACATCCATTCCTATGGCTGTGATGTTGGTGCATGAATGTCCTATTCCATATTCACACAGCAATGCCAGACCTCACCCCTTTTCTCAGACAGACCTGACTCACAGGTACATCATCTTCATCATCATCATGTGCTCTTTCCCCACTGAGTAATTTTCATGTCTACTACAGTAGGTAACAGAAGCTCAATTGCATAACAACTGTTCACATATGCACCAAGCACATATGTGGAAAAACATGTTTAGTCCTTGTAAGTTTGCATGAGCCATACATTATATTCAGCCAACTGAGACACAGGTTCACACACCTATGGTTCTCTTAGGAACTAGTTTATATGAACCATCCAACAGTAGAGGTAATAGTGTAATACTTCAGGGAGAAATTGTATTAATTCTCCTGAGCATATAGCTACCAGGCATCACATGGACTTAGCAATTCTGGCGTGCCACATACAACCTGTTTACATATGGATATTGAAGCATCTTTCCTTCCACTAGATGTGAGAGGCTATTTATTAAATCACCAACTCACTCACTCCATCATTCTCTGCGTTTTACAAAGGAACTTGTACATGTTTACACCACTTATTCTAATTCAAACTGCCATAGGTTAACTCGCGAGAGCGAAGGTACAGTTGATTTTAAGAATAAGTCATCCTAGGCATGGAGAATGCACAAGGGGTTTGGGTTTGCGAATCTGCATGAGTGTACTACATTCCTCAAGCATACGCAACCAGTCACAACAAGGGATTGATATGCACTTGGAGTATACAGCGTGAAAGACGTGTCAAGGTTGA
The DNA here is from genome assembly GCA_014155875.1 of Cepaea nemoralis. Taxonomy (NCBI): domain Eukaryota; kingdom Metazoa; phylum Mollusca; class Gastropoda; order Stylommatophora; family Helicidae; genus Cepaea; species Cepaea nemoralis. The sequence continues at coordinate 49,337 of JACEFZ010021350.1, forward strand.
AGAAGCAGTATTCAGAATACTGGCGCACAGAAGTTAGGTTTTCCACTTTCACATTTTATTCATAAAATACTCTTATATTCTTCTCATTCGTACATTAGGTCTAGCCACAACATCAAAGTATGTTTTAAAGTGGTACCTGCTGTCCAGAGAACAATATTATTGAATCATTAAGGGCATTGTTGGGTCATCACATCACACTAGCGACCGCTCCTGGTGAGATCCCCGCTCAAACTAATTAGATTTTAAAATATGGCCCAGGAATAGCGTGGGCTCATTACTTATGAACCAATCAAAAGACAAGTGCATACCGCCGCCTCCCCCAACTCGTTCTAGAACATACGATCTAAGAATAGCCCTTATATTTGGGATGGTCCCCGTTAAGACTTAAAGTATATTTATGAAATGTGTCGGACTGGAAATGGGGATTCTGTTCCATCATGCTACAATGATGATGATGATGATGATGATGATGATGATGATGATGATGATGATGATGATGATGATGATGATGATGATGATGATGATGATGATGATGATGATGATGATGATGATGATGATGATGATGATGATGATGATGATGATGATGATGATGATGATGATGATGATGATGATGATGATGATGATGATGATGATGATGATGATGATGATGATGATGATGATGATGATGATGATGATGATGATGATGATGATGATGATGATGATGATGATGATGATGATGATGATGATGATGATGATGATGATGATGATGATGATGATGATGATGATGATGATGATGATGATGATGATGATGATGATGATGATGATGATGATGATGATGATGATGATGATGATGATGATGATGATGATGATGATGATGATGATGATGATGATCATGATGATGATGATGATGATGATGATGATGATGATGATGATGATGATGATGATAAATATTACATCCATGAGAATGGAAGAAATCTTCTCACTTGAAGCATTTAATGAAGAAGAATACACCTGAATGCTATACATGAATAATACCAGAATGTACTTATCTTGTTTATAAGCAAATACTCATGGAAATGGGAACTGATTTTTAAAAGCCCTTAATGTCTGAGACCCTTTTTCTTGAATAGGAAAAGATGAAGTAGAGAACAAAACTAGATACAGAAGAGAATAGTCAACATAATTGTTAAATACCCAATCACTCCAGGTATTCCTTCTATAAACCTGAGGACAGGCATAGGTGATGATGAAACTGCACATCTGCTAGTTAAACCTTGAACCCCTGATAGTGGAAGATTGGAGTGAGAGCAAACAACTATGTTGGTGATAACCCCATGAGAACACCATGACTGTCTTTCTTCTATGTTTATTTTCTCTAAGAACAGGATTCATTTTATTGTTGTCACTGGTTATGTTCTTAGGCTTTTACATGTAAATTCTAATGTCATATTTATGATATTATTAGAATTATGTGATTGATGGAATTTCAGGTAGTGGTCTTATTCATGTCAATCCAGACCTGACTTGGTGAAGATTGAATGCAGCACCTGTTGAGTGAGTACATGGTTGAGTGATGCCCTTGATAGAGTAGCGCAGAAACTTATCTACCTGCAACCATTCCATTTGTCTCATAGGAGAGGTAATCTTTATTTAAACAATTACCCGCCAAACCAAAGGAAAACCAAGAGCCAACTTATGTTCTACTACGCCTTGGAACACTAAGACTACAGCAATTAGATAGCCAAAGGGATTCCCAAAGCTGGAAGTGGATAATTCTAAAGTATAAACAGTTCTTTTTTTTTCCAGATCATCCAGGCCAGTAAAAGATTAGCATTACAGGCCCCTGGAAAAAAATATAGCTGTTAATATATACATTATAATTGGCACATCAATTCTGTTTAATTCTGTATATGTATATGTCCTTATTTTATGACAGGAAATTGTAATTTTGAATGCAATTTACAAAATCCATATTTGTGTTTATTAAATCATAACAACTGAGGTCATGTCATGTATTGATTGTATTTTACTTGTCATAGTCAAATTGTTTTAAATTACCCTAGATATAATTAATTAGTTGGTAGAGGAGAGGCAAAGAACCACTTAAAGTATATTTTGGGTATAAAAAGGAATACAACTTTGTCAGTTATTTCCTGAAGGTATTCCTTGGTTCTCTAAAACTCTATTCCTGGTCTCAAACAATTGAGGCCTTAGGTTCGTGCCGGAATGCGATCGGCGTTGCCAGTAGTGGGTTGTGCTCAAAAGTTAAATTTCAAATCCCGATACAACCAAATAATCAAACAATTGAGTCAGCACAGCTAAATTAATTAAACGGGCAGGATCACATTGGGAGAAAGGATTCTGTATCGTTTACCTCTTTGGGGTTGAGAAATCAATCACAACATATCCGACAAACACCATCATCTTCGCCACTATAAAGAACAGTGTATCTACTAGTATCGTCATCATCATCAAGATCGTCGTCACCCCCGCCATCTTAACTAGCATTTTTGTTTTCTTACGACTATCAACAAACATCATTATCACCACTATCAGCTTCATCATAAACCAGTATCATCATGAATGATACCATCATTATTATCATAACCACCACATTATTCACTGTCACCTGTTTTCCCGGGAGGAACGTGGAATGAACAAACACACCTTATTACTTCTTCTTCTTTGGGATTCTTGACTGACTTCTGTCTACACTCCTCCCTTCTGTCTTCCCTTCCATATATCTATTCCTTTCTCTCTCTCTATTATTCCTCCATCACATACTCCGACAACAGCTTCCTTCAACAATAATAAAATATTTATTAATAAAAAATATGTCTGGTGTATGTATGGACTGTGTAGGTGTAGTATGTAGTGTATTCTATTGTTGGTGCAAGAATGAACTCGGAATGTCTGGTCTTTGTATCACCTCTCGCCCATTCAATCGGCCAAACTACCGGACATCACATAAAACAGGACAGGTCTCACCCTGGATGTTCCGTAGGCTTGAGTCTGAAGGTAAATCCGTTATTGAACGAAACAAAACTGTTCACCACTGGATCACCGTAAAGTAATAATATTCCAGTAAGTCTATGACTTCGCCAGAATCTGTTTCACGAAATTAATAATCCAACACCGGAAAAACCACATTACCACAGTCCTGCATATTGTCTCTAACGACTAGCAATGTTCTGAATTGTCTATTGTTTCTTCACTATGAGTCTACAGTATAAACGTATGTAGTTTTATTTGGCTTGGCTTTCCGCCAGATTATCTTCCTTTTTCATTGTTACTTTGGTTATCTGGATATCCTTTGCTTCTTTTTCAAAGTTCATTTAATGCTATATTTTATTTGGTCTCCCTATTTGACCTTGTCTATGTTCTTCCTTGGTTTATTGAGGTATTTGCTCTTCCCCCAAATGAAATGCCTTGAGTTTATCAACCAAGCTTTTTCTGTACACAAGACGTATGTGTCTATCTTCTCTGATATGTCAGTATGAGAATTGGAACCTGTGAGATGTAAAGTAAATCACGTGATATGCGTCTGCCACTTAATACTACTTATGTAAGTGTCCTTCTCCAGCCATAATGAAAAGGCTTTCGAAGGATACACCGACATAAGACATATGAATTCACCAACGTCTAAACTATTCACTAATAGAAAGCAATGGTAAACGCTATGCACACACATCTATTTCCCTACGCTTAAACTATTACGCCAAGGATATAATACCTTATATATTCACTTCTCATCCTGGAATTGAAATACACTAGCGAATAAAACACTAATATCCCATATTCTTTCAACCATTAGGGACGTGTATTTCTTTCCCCACTCAGGATGCATAGATAATTCAGCCCAGTTTGGAACACACACTAAACAGAAAACCCCGTTTCTACTATTTATATTGAGTGTCCAATCCTCCGTTATTGTTTGATGTTCATACCTCAACACTCGTCTCTTGACGTATCCTGCACATCAAAAGGCGGTGAAATCACGTAGTGGTTAGTTGCTCGTTTCTTTCCGTTGTTACGCTGTTTCCCTGGGTCCCCTTACGCTAATACTTCAAAGCATCCGAACCCGTTGATCGTTTTCTCCGTTCATTTTTCCCCAACGCGATCTCCCCGGTTCCCGTGTCCGTACGATCCGATCGTCTGGCAATGACCTCTGCGAACACCTGTATCCTATTTTTATATCTGTCGGTCAATGATCTTTCCTTTATCCTCCTCTCAGTCTGAAGTACACGAGTGTTAACCCTCCTCCTACATTGTAGTTTTATATGTAAGTTATCAAGGAATCACTAAACTGCAGTTTTCCCGTGACATTCACTACCGCCGCCACAATCATCATTATTCCTGCAATGTGGTTTAGTGAATCTGGCTAACAGGCACCACGGAGCGACTGATTTTTGCGTATGGATTAGCTTATTATCAGTGATATTATCAGCTTATTATTAGTTTATTATCAGTGTCGCTCGCCATTAGGCGAACCCACTCCGACTTCAGACGTGCTTGTAATTTACGTCCTCAAGTCAAGGACGAGAATTCAACAATGGGTCCAGCTGACCGGCGAAGGGGTTGAACCTGCTACCTCGGTATCAGTACACCGGAAGTTAAAGAGCAAGCGTTCTTATCTATTCAGCCATGCTGTCTTCTGAGGTACTTGTAAGTTGCGTCCCCAAGTCAAGGACGAGAAGTCAACATCTTTCCGGTGTAGGGGTTGAACCCGTTACCTCGGCATCAGCGCATCGGATGTCTAAGAACGCGCGTCCTTAACCATTCGGCCACGCTGAACTCAGGTTTAATATTGTATATGAGCGAAATACATCTCTCTAAAGGTGTGATGTCAACGTTAGATTATATCTGAGCTGTCGATCTGGTAGGCGGGACAGGATAAATGGAGGAATGTTCACACTGGTCGGTGCTGTCGATCTGGTAGGCGGGGAGGATAAGTGTAGGAATGCTCACATTGGTTGTTGCTATTGATCTGGTAGGCGGGACAGGATAAATGTAGGAATGCTCACATTGGTTGGTGCTATTGATCTGGTAAGCGGGACAGGATAAATGTAGGAATGCTCACATTGGTTGGTGCTATTGATCTGGTAAGCGGGACAGGATAAATGTAGGAATGCTCACATTGGTTGGTGCTATTGATCTGGTAGGCGGGACAGGATAAATGGAGGAATGCTCGCATTGGTTGGTGCTATTGATCTGGTAGGCGGGACAGGATAAATGTAGGAATGCTCGCATTGGTTCGATGCCGTCGATCTGGTAGGCGGGCATGACAATTGGAGAAATGCTCACATTCGTTAGTTAGTTAGTCTAACTAACTAACTAATGTGAGCAGTGGTCGGTGCTATCGATCTGGTAGGCGGGACAGAATAAATGGAGGAATGCTTACATTGCTCGGTGCTGTCGATCTGGTAGGTGGGGCAGAATAAATAGAGGAACTGCGTGCTCTGTTTTCTAAACCACGTTTTCACTTCACATTCAACTTCGGCGTCACTAGCGAAATGTCTCCCGCCAAGGTGGGTTTTCAGTGGACTTAGCCCCTAGTGATTTCCCGTAAAGCGGTGCATAGCTGGGTAGAAAAAGTTACGAGGGCGAGTCAATAAGTAAGTCACACAGTTCTGTTGGATGGCAGGCAAATGAAAACAGGGCACGCAGATTTATGCAGCTGGTTTG
>JACEFZ010021350.1:57500-60123 GCA_014155875.1 Cepaea nemoralis
ACCGATGCAATCACCAACAGCCAAATAATGATGGGGTTGATTGCGACGTCAGATAAAGGACTTTCAACTAACATTAACATACCGATATAGGTAGCGCCGGTCGTTAGGCTGACAATGGTGAGATCGCGGCTTGGTAAGGGTTCGAAGTCATTCCTCAACGTTCGCTACGGGAGGTAAAGACTGACCACCTATTCCACCGTGCACTCCGCCTACAAACTGTGATGATCCCAACACTTCACATACCCCATAGAAAACTGTGATGATCCCAACACTTCACATACCCCATAGAAAACTGTGATGATCCCAACACTTCACATACCCCATAGAAAACTGTGATGATCCCAACACTTCACATACCCCATAGAAAACTGTGATGATCCCAACACTTCACATACCCCATAGAAAACTGTGATGATCCCAACACTTCACATACCCCATAGAAAACTGTGATGATCCCAACACTTCACATACCCCATAGAAAACTGTGATGATCCCAACACTTCACATACCCCATAGAAAACTGTGATGATCCCAACACTTCACATACCCCATAGAAAACTGTGATGATCCCAACACTTCACATATCTCATAGAGGTTCCTGCTATATGGCTCTATTATTATAAATACCGACCTGCCTGCCTGCTTGTCTGTTCATATATCTATCTACCTACATAAACTAACCAGGGGGATGAGTGGTCTCGAAGTATGGTGTCCGCCTCGAGTGCTGGATGTCACGGGTTCAAGCTCCGGTGAGTGTCGTGATATTTTCATGTGGACTTCTAGTAACAAAATTTCCCCTGGTCTCTGGGTAGTAAGATCGGACGCCCGTGTGTATTGTTGCGCGCGTAAAAAAATCCCTTGGCAATTGCAAATCGAAACTGAGTAGCCTAACGGTGCTGTCCAGGCAAAATTTCGAGTTAACAATCTACCCACAATATTTCAGGATCCTCGCCGATGCTACGAAGTTCGTGCACTGAAATGTGATTCTCCAGACTCAGGCTTGCAAAAGTGCCAAATAAGAAATGTGTGGCCAAAGGTGTGCAAACAGTAAGACATGAATATATAGAGGGAAGTCAGAAGTTATAAAGTTGCATCCACAACAGTTTTGATTCCCGTTGGATGGATGCATCCCAGAAAGTTGATTAACTGGCTTTCAATTCTAAGCCTAATGAATTGTTAGAGAAGTATGTTTTCAATACTGTACACAATGCTCATACATCGTCGATTCCATTGTAGTCAGACGAATTAAACTGGTTAGGGACAGGTGTGGGTTTGAAATATAGGCCATGGGTAAATATGATGAAAAGAGAATGGAATCATTATAGGTATCGTGTTACCGAAGACAGACAAGAACTATTTGGAATGATAAATGGGAAACGTCCTTTTATAATCCATGCCGTATGGCGTTGGTGCTCATGTCTGGCCACATGCCTTCTGTCTCACGTACTGCCACTTATTTCTGGATACTGACGTTCCTCCATTCCTTGATGTCAAACTGTCCTGCATCTGCCCTCTTGGTCTTCCCTTGCCTCTCCTCCTCTCCAACCTTCCCGTTGTCATGACGTACTCCAGCTTTTCCCTTCTCATGAAATGCCCAAACAATGTGGACTGTCTTCTTCTGATGCGAGTAACCTAATTCTGTTTGTGGGTTAACTTCTTTCAAGACATCTTCATTACTCTTTTCTATTTGTCTATGGTGTCTACTTGTCTGCTAACTACTCATGATTCGCTTCCTTACATCGGAATTGACTCAAATAGCTCCTAGGAACCTTTTTTTCTCACCCCATTTGACACAAATATTACACAGAATATTCTTCATCTTGAGAAATACTGTTTGTGCTTGGGCTATCCTAAATGTAACTTCCTAAATATGTCTTCAATCTGTTATTAAAATCCATAAATACTTTAACACATTGACGTCTTTCATTATGGCTACCATTCAATGTAATGTTGTGTGTGGGAAGACCGTAATGTCTTTGTAATCACCATTATGTCTGTTTTTCTGTTAGTCAAACTAAGTGCTTTGGTTTGACTTTGTATTGCAATTAAATCTTACAAGCGAACAATGTTACTCAGAACAATGAAGATTTCTTACGCTAATTAAAAAGCAAAGGCTTTCATGGTCTGGAAAAATTCAAATACATAAAGAAACCTCAAAGAAAGTACTGGGAGACAAATTAATCGGCAAAAGAGGTAGATGAATACGAAGGGAATTATTCACATAGTTGGCGAGCATACATGTATCAATGCAGGTATACAATTGCATATTCTCTGTAGGATGTCGCAGTCATCCCTAGATTTTCTGGGTTTTGTGATTTCTTGGCAAGTTTAGTTTTATTGCTTTCTGAACGACCGGCACTCATACCATTGTATGAAAACTAACACAAGGCGGTCTGTTTCGAAATCGCCGGCAGCTGTGTTTCGAACGCGGAATGCGGGATTACGAGTTGCGTTCGCAATCCCTTCACCAGAGATCCGGCAACATTGCAGGTGTACATGCAATTAAAGAGAAGAACAAGTTTTTTAACAATGGTAGTTTATACGGGAACAGTCGCTTTAAAAAGTCGCTTAAAAGTCGACAGGGTCGACTTCACTGCACCGGATTTTTATCCCATATGGCTCA
>JACEFZ010021351.1:0-22500 GCA_014155875.1 Cepaea nemoralis
TTTTGGGGGTGGTGGGTTTTTTTTGACCTTGATCACGCTTACAGAGCTGGTCATGCGTGTCCGAATGCCCAAACGTTGTGTTGCATCATATGGAGGCCTTGATGGTGTGACCGTTAGCACATGGGCTTACCAACACACAAGTTTGTGTTGAATTCCCGGTGGTGATAGGGTTGGATTGTGTGCCCACTTAACGCCGTCTGGGGTCTACTCGGTCTCGCAAAACTTATATCAGACACACTTCAGAATGGTCTGGTGGAGGTAAGGCGCAGGGGTAAGACAATCAATCAATCAATCAATCAAGTAGTCGGTGTCATATAACTAACTGATAAAGGACACCGTTCAGAATGGATTGGTGAAGGAAAGGCGAAAGGGTAGGGACTGAGGGATTCTGCTGTAATCAACCAATCACTCACTCAATCAATCAATCAATCAATCAATCAATCAATCAATCAATCAATCAATCAAGTAGTCAGTGTTGTAAAATTGATAAAGAACACTGTTCAGAATGGATTCGTCAAGGAAAGGCAAAAGGTTAGGGACAGAGGGATTCTGTCGCAATCAATCAATCAATCAATCAATCAAATTAATCAATCAATCAGTATATTAATCAATCAATATATCAATCAGCCAAGCAGTCGATTTGGTTAAACTGATAACGGATACAATACACAATAGTTTGGTTGTGCGATGGGGACTATGTGACTCTGCCTTTATATATCAATGAATGAATGAATGCATTAATCAATTAGTCTGCACAAGGCAGACGTGGTTGCGGCCTTGTGGGAGCACGTGTACACCTCGGAGGAGCAAATGGATCACCATAGTCTGGTAAGAATGAGACAACGAGGAGTGACGAGGGGATCTGGCCGACGCTCGACGCTCAGAGGAAAGGCGAGAAGGACATATAATCAGATTGCTACTGGAACTATTAGTGTTGGAACTCTTCGCTGGCTGCTGAGGATAGGGACGGAGCGCTTATGGGAATGTCCCGAATGCTGTGATGTCGGTTCTTAAATCAATCAATCAATCAAACAGCTGCGTCCGTCTTCACAATGAAGCTAACAAATGAGCCCCGAAGCAGTCTCCTGTTGTGGATATGTGATGTGATACGACCATCACATTTTGCAGGCCGACTAAGAGGCCAGTATGTTTCTCCCGGAGCGAACGTCGAGCGTAGGGATAGAAACTACGTGCGACTGCGATCATGCTATGCTATTGTTAGCGTCACTTCCTAACCGCTACACCATCACGACTGCTCTCCTCCACATCGTGAGAATTGTATGGATATTTTGCCCTGGCCATGCGGGGGTACGGGGGAATGAACAGGCTGATAGGCTAGCAGGGAATGCACCTCTTGGTGGTAGTTTGCCTATGGACAAGGGGGAGGTGGTCGACCGCTTGTGGGACTAGGTGGAGAAGGCGGAGGAACAGACTGAGAACCCACATGTGGAAAGAATGATATTGCGGGGGCTCAGCAGGGGTTCTGGAAGAATCTCAAAACTGAGAGGGAAGATCAGGAGAACGTTTAATCAGATAGCGGTGGGAACGATTAGTAGTATGGCTCTTCGCTAGCTGTTGAAAGAGGGGACGGAACACGTATGGGAATGTCCTGAGTGCAGGGATGTCGGTTCTTAACTCAACTCAACTCTTGTTATGAAAAACATGTTTGGCCATTCCTATTAGCTTTTTCATTTATGTTTCACTTCTGCCATCACTTGTTTATTACATGTCCATGATAGGAGAAGCTGGTAACTTGTTCTAGTATCTTCCCGTTTACTGTGATGTTCATTGATGGCCTCTCCTTTCCACCGCTAATTATGGTATACATATTACTATCTAAGCCATATGCTGCACAATACCTGTTTACTCTGTCCACTAGGTTTTGTAACTCTGTTTATTATCCTTCCCTTGATTAAGTCCAGACAGCTTGTTTAAACATTATTTCTGTGTCTAAGTTGGAGAGGTTTGGGGACAACACTCATCCTTACCGTACTCTTCGATTCATCTCTATGGGCGATGGACTGCCACTCCCACTGCGTAATAAAAGGTAACAGTAATCCCATAGTACCTTTGGGGTGTGACGTTTGAGGCTTTCACATATTCTAGGTCACAACATAGATTACCAGTCCCCTTTCTCGCCGCCATTCTTCCCATACAATTTCCAGAACATTCTGAAAATTGTCTGGTAACCATTTGTATTAGGCTTGTGTCGACCCCAGAGCCGTACTGGTGGCAGCAACAAAAAATAAATCCTGCCTAAGTTGCGGACTGAATTCGTCTTGGCAGACAAGCAAGCGCATTAACCACTATGCCACCTAGGATGTTCAACATAATAACCACATCTAAATATTAATACAAAGGTCAATATGGTGCCTTTCCGTCCTATGCAGACACAATGAAAGAAGCAAGCATAGCGACGTTACAGGGAATAATTTATTTCCGTCTTAAGGCTTTCACAGGCACAAACATTGAACACAAACGTCGTTTCCATGAAATTCCGGTGACTTTCATGCTGGAGGGAAAACAAAGCGTTTCCCAGCGGAATCTAGACTGGCCATGTTTATGTCCATGATGAAAGAGTTAACCCATCAACCACTTGAAGGCATTCAAACTATGGCGAGCTAACGTGGTGACATGGCAAACACTTTTAATAACTAGCACTGCGTCATGAACAGTAAACAAACGTGAGGTTTAGTTGAACTGGTTTGAGGTTTGTTAAGGACCCATGTCTTGGGAGTAGTGGGCGTGTAAGTGATATTGGCCATATCACCATCGAGTGCTGATTGGTCTGTGAAAATATGGAACTAGCACCATATACGCAATACGACTTGAGGCGCGTTAAAGTGTTCTTCTCTTTTACTTTAGTACAATTTACTCAATACGTCTTGGGGCGTAGTAAAAGTGTTCTTCTCTTTTACTTTAGTACAATTTATTCAATACGTCTTTAGGCGTGTTAAAGTGTTCTTTTCTTTTAATTTATTACAATTTTCTAATTCATCTTGAGTCGTGTTAATGTGTTCTTCTCTTTTACTGTAGCTCAATTTACTCAATACATCTTGGGGCGTAGTTAAAGTGTTCTTCTCTTTTACTTTAGTACTCTTTCCTAATACGGCTGGTAACAAGTCCTTTACTTACTTGCTTACAATTTCACAGTCTGGGATTCTGAGATAAGTAGCTTTCTGTTGTTTTTTTTTTTCAGTTTCTTTTCATTGTTCTCATTTTCTCATCTTTCCATTCTTCTCATTCGGTTATAATGCCTTAATGTAGCCACTATAGTGTCTTCCCCGTATTTACATATTATGTTTTATGTATTTGTGTGCTGACGAGGCTAACGTCGCAATGTCCGCTGTTATCCATAATTGTGTTCTGTAAAGTCGCATTACTTCCTGTTATTTTATAATGCTTACTTGCTTACAGGCCGGCTCCGTGGCGATGGTGTTAAGAACGCAGTTCGTAATCCCGAATGCCCGTGTTCGAAACACACCTTTAGGCGGTTTGGCAGCAGCCCGCCTTGCGTTGGTTTTTTAACGAAACGGTTTGTTTGCCGGTCGTTAAGAAAGCAATGGCAAACTACTGAACATTAATTTGTCAAGAGATCACAACAGCAAAAAAGTATGATGTTGACTGTGACGTCCTGTATAGGATATGCATCTAACTAACTTGCTTACATTTAGGGTTGCCAGATACGTGGGCACCAAAAGTAGGACATAATAAGACCCCAAAAAAATGAGGACAAATGAGGACATATTGAATATTTCATTCAAATCGTTCCAGATTAAACCCACAATCAATGCAGTTTTATTACAATAGCTTGCCAATAAGTGTATCTTACTCTTGATGAATCGACCAAGAAACAATCATGTTACAAAAAATAAATATAAATTCAACGGAGGCCTTTTTCAAAATGCTAAAAGAAGCATTATTTAAACAGCCGATTGTACAATTATTGTCTTATAATCTTTATTAATTACACAACATATTTCTCAGAGGAGCCATCTTTTCATAGAAGATCCTCGTTAGCAATCACATGTGCATAAAACTATTCACAAGTAAGATTCTTCAAATTGTACTTTGTGAGAATGATGACCTTTACAGAGCCGAGTAGGAGTCTGTTCCTTTCTTTTGTCCATTGAGCATTCATCAAGGAGAACACTCTTTCCACATTGCCATTGTGTCCAGGGAGACAGAAGAATACTTCAGAAACTTTAAGTAACTCTGAAAAGCAACATCGACTAGTTCGCAGAAATGCATAGACTTTGTACATTTTAACAATGTAAACATACGGTAGAGTGTAGATACATTGTAAGTTGTAACAACAATACATAAAAAAAAACTATAAAATATAAGAAAAGTCAGACATTTTAAAGGTATTTAGCATTGCCAGCCGGGCGTAGAATAATTACGCTAAGGAGGAGGACATGTCCTCTTTTTGCCGGGCGTCTAGCAACCCTACTAACAGTGAATGTTGTGTCTGCGGAGTATTTCACGTATGCGCGTTTCACTAAGGTTATTGTCCCCCTGGGACACCTCATTCGAACAGGTTTAGTGCCAAACAGACAGTAGGTTTAGACCAAACGAAAATGGATGATGGACAATGGAAAGTAGGGGTGGGTCACAATTATGACTTAAAAGTTGTTAATAGTGCCTTTCCGTCCTAGGCAGTCACAATGAAAGAAGCTAGCATAGTAACGTTACGGGGAAGAATTTATTTCTATCTTCAGTTCGCAAACAATGAACACAAATATCTTTCATGTTGTAATATACATAAAGTTAAAATGGGTTTCTGAACTCCGTGGCTATGTGGTTACGGACGTAGTTCGTAATCACGCATACCCGCGTTCGAAACACAGCTGTGAGCGATTTGGCAGCAGACCGCCTTACGGTGTTTTTTTTTTTTTTAAAACTAAATGGTATGGGTGCGGTCGTTCAGAAAGCAATGACAAACTACTGAACGTAAACTTGCCAAGAGATCAGGACAAAGCTGGTGTTGACTGCGACATCCTGTAAATTATATGCAACTTACTTTTAGGAAAAACAAGTCTATATAAGTCCACTGCAGATACGGGAAGTCATTTAAGACGATTAATCATCCCATGGCACTTCATCAGTGAAATATTCTTAAAGAGGACAGTGACAAAGGTGCGCTGTTTTAAGTGTTACAACATTACACTGAAAATAGCGTGGGCGCGCTCGGACCAGAGCTTGTGGCGGGACAGGAAGGCTGGTCACCTGTTCTTTCGTGCACTCAGGTGTGCACACATGTGATGACCTTGACACCTCACATTCCTACAGCAGAATCCTGCTCCGGGACTTTTAGTGTGTGTGTGTGTGTGTGTGTGTGTGTGTGTGTGTGTGTGTGTGTGTGTGTGTGTTTGTGTGTTGTGTGCGTGGTATGGTTTGGGGGGAGGGGGGTGTTCTGTTTAAAGACTTAATAGTGAAAACTGTCACCAGTAAAAATTTCAGTTTTAGTACGTATATTTAGAGTCAACGATTACTGTGGAGGTGGAGCCTCGGTGGCATAGTTGTTAGTGCGCTTGTCTGTCTGAACAGTGGTCCCGGTTCAGTTCCCAGTGCATTTTCCCCCGACCAGAACGGCTCTGGGATCAAGTCAACTTAAAAAAAGGGTTGTTGTTGTTGTTGTTGTTGTTGTTGTTGTTGTTGGTCAGTTGTTGTTGTTGTTGTTGTTGTTGTTGTTGTTGTCTTCCACTTATGTCGTCAGGCGTCAAGCGGAGAAGTAATTGAAATTCCTGCCTTTCCTTCAATGTCCTTCATGACCGACAACATTCAGAATTTTCTAGAAATTTTCTGATAAGGAAAAGCGACAGGGAAAGGAACTGGCACTCACGCCTTCTACGCCATGGCATAGTAAAAGTAAAGGCCTAACACCTCGCACCTCAGAGGCAATATCTGCTATAGTACTTCCTTTAGGTGAAGGGGAGTGTCGGTAGTCCAGTGGTTAGGACGTTTGCATGTATGCCCAGAGGTTAGGACGTTTGCATGTCTGTCCAGTGGCTATATCATGTGCATGTTTGCCCATTGGCTATTATATTTGCATGTCTGTCCAGTGTCTGGGACGTTTGCATGTCTGTCCAGTGGCTAGGACGTGTGCAAGTTTGCCTACTGGCTAGGACGTTTGCATGTCTGCCCAGTGATCATATATTCGAATCCTCATGGAAGTAAATTTGTAACACTGACTTGTGCTCTCAGGTCGACCCAGCCTAAAACAGGTACCAGGAAATATCTTGAGAAGTAAAGGTGGCCGGTGTGATATTGACCACATCACCCACAGCATCATGTGCCCAGTACGCCCCAGGGTGTATACAAAGGCCCTTCAGTTTACTTACTTACTTACTTACTTACTTACTTACGAACGAACGAACGAACGAACATTTTTAATTTCAAAGGGTTAAGAATTGGGCACGCAGACCCGTTTGACATTCTGCCCTTCTCTATTTCCTCTCATACATTCTTTCATTCGTTCGTTCGTTCGTTCGTTTCTTATCAACCAACCAAACAACAAATCATCCAACCAACTAACCAATCAACCAACCAACCAACCTCTCATCCAACTAGCTAACCAATCAACTAACCAAACAACCAACCAACTAATCATCCAATCAACAAATCAACCAACCAACCAAACAACCAATAAACCAACCAACCAACCAATCAGCAAACCAACCAACCAATAAACCAGCCAAATAACCAACCAACCAACCAAATAATCAACCAACCAATCATCCAACTAACCAACCAAACAATCAACCAACTAATCATCAATCCAACCAACTAACCAATAAGCCAACTACCTAATATCGAAACAGCGAACCAATAAACCCACCAACCGGTCAGCCAACTGGGCACGAACTTAAAGAGGTCAAGATAACCCACACACCAGACGCTGACGTAGGGGTCGTAATGGAAAAAAACATTAAAAGACGAATATCTATTGCTCTTCAGAAACTAAAATAACTGAATAAATTGTAAAATGTGACAGATAGAAATACAAAAAAAATTTTTTTTAAAATGTGACAGATAGAAATACAAAAGAAAAAAGAAAGAAAGAAAGAAAGAACTATATGCATCTTTCCCATTGCAACATACGCATGTGAGACCTGGACACTTTCTAAACAAGCTGAACAGCGCATAAATGCCTTTGAATATAAATTTTAAAGACTAGTTCTTGGATACAGAACAGAACAACTACATCCATACGATAGGAGCAGAATATTGAAGAAGGTTGGCTACTAAAGACGATAAAACAAAGAAAATTTAAATATTTTGGTCATTTAAAACGTCATGACTCTTTGGCGAGAACAATCATGGGAGAGTATATGCCTGAGAAGAGAGGAAGAGGCCAAAGAGAAGATGGGTGCAGGATGTGCCGGATGATCTCCAGATGGGTGTATCGGTCGCGAGACATCTTCCTTATGAACGAGAAGTTTTCCGGAAGGAAATATATATTTAGTTTAGTCGATGGGTCAGCATCACGGCACACGGGTGTAACCCATAAGTGCTCTGTTCTCCTCCTAACTCAAACCTGAGCCTGGAGAAACTCAGCTCAGTGCACGAACTGCGTAGCACCGGCGAGGATCCTGAAATACTTTGGGTCTTGATAAGCAAGAAGAGCAATATATATTCATCATCCTGTAATACTTTAGGTAGATTTTTAACTCGAAATTTTGCCCGAGCAGCGCCATTAGGCTACTCTTTTTCCATTTCCAACTGCCAATGTTTGTTTTTTTTACGTGCGCAACAATACACACGGGCGTCCGATCTCACTACCCAGAGACCAGGGGAAATTTTCTAGAACCCGGGACCTCCAGCACGCGAGGCGGACACCATACCTCGAGACCATCTCACAGCAGAAATATATATTTAACGAGAAGATGGGTGACGAAGTGTGTCAGCGTGTCCAATCAAAGCGAGAGACTGAAGTACTTTGGGTAGATTTTTAACTCGAAATTTTGCACGGGCAGCGCCGTTAGGCTACTCTTTTTCGATTTCCAACGGCCAGGGGATTTTTTTACGTGTGCAACAATACACACTGGCGTCCGATCTCACTACCCAGAGACCAGGGGAAATTTTATTACTAGAAGTCCACATGAAATAAATCCCGGTCCTCACCGGGGCATGAACTCGGGACCTCCAACACTCGAGGCGGACACCATACCGCAAGACCACGCAGCCCCCCGTATTTTATTCATTATATCGTTCACCGAGTTCCAATTGGTCTATACAATATGTGGGTTAGCACTATAAATCCGCCGGCCCTGAGTCGATGGGGTTATGGGCGCAGTTCGTGATCCCGCATACCCACGTTTCGAAACACAGCTGCGCTCGATTTGGTAGCAGACCGCTTTGCGTTGGTTTTTTACGAAATGTTATGGGTGCCGATCGTTCAGAAACAATGGCAAACTGTCGAACGTAAACATGCCAAGAGATCACAACAGCAAAAAATGCTGGTGTTGACTGCAACGTCCTGTAAAGGGTATGCAACTAACTTTTTAACGATAGGGTGTATTTTTAATAACTGTGAGGTATTTGAAAATATTGCCATTCCAATTTTTGTATTCATCCTCTGTGCAGTTCATGCAACATAAAAGGTAAATACAAAACTGTACAGCTTTATAACTTCATGAACTTTATCCCTTTATAGTTAACTGTTTGAGAGTTATGTGATGATAAATTGTCTGAAACGACCTCCCGTATTTGGCATGGGTTTATATATCGCCGAAATGTTGCCATTGCGTTATAATACAACCTGTCTGTTACCATATTAACAATTGTACAGTCATAACTGTGACACACACTACTACCAATTTTCCGGCATCCATTTGTTTTAGGGTCCAAACCTAATTTTTGTTTAGCACTGAATCTGTTAAAGAATCATCGCCATGTGCCATGCCGGCAAGCGTGGGCGGTCATGTTTCGCCACCTCACAGGATCACCAGAGTCGTGGATCAGCTCTGTGTTCTTGTCTCGACAATACCATGTGACAAAACCTTCCACACATTCACTTCTCTGCTTTTACCCTGTTCTTTTCCCCCTCATTCTTGCCAGTTGTCATCAAGTTCTTTAGTTTACTTCTGATGGTAATGTGTCCACATAATCTTGACTAAGTCTAATTTCTCTAATCAGTTTATGGATTTCACTTGTTTCTTGTAGGGCTTGCTAATTGGTCTTTTTAAGAATACACATTTGAAAGAATACACGTTTATTAAAGACACACAGACAGACAGACAGCAAACATACAGACAGATAGACACTCAAACACACACGCATGCACGCACATACACTCTCTCTCACACACACACACACACACACACACACACACACACTCTATCTCTCTCTCTCTCACACATACTACATCGATTGGGGTATTTGCAGAAGAGATACTGGGCCAAAAAACAGCGTGCGATTATGCTGAATTATTACGTCATAATATAAACATGAAAGAAATGTCTAACGAGAAATATAAAGAAAACGAATTGAATCACCAAAAATAAAAATGTTTGTTGATACAAACTGTAAAATAATACACTAGCTTCTAAATAATAACTAAATAAAAGAGTTAAAAATATACCAAAGAATTATTGAAAGATAAAATGTGAGGATTAAAACATGGTTATCGTGTTGTAAGAGATAAGAGCCGCAAGGGAAATAGAAAGGGCTCTAAAACAAACAAGAAACAACCAATCGAAGCTGGTAAAACTCGGTAGGTTAGGGTGATCTGTAGAGTCGATGTCAGGATGATCTAATAGAGTCGATGTCTGGGTGATCTGCTGCATTCGATGTTAGGGTGACCTGCTAGTGTCGATATTAGGATGACCTGTTAGAGTCGATGTTAGGTTGGTCTTCTAGAGTCGATGTTAGGGTGACCTGCTAGAGTCGATGTTAGGGTGACCTGCTAGAGTCGATGTTAGGGTGACCTGCTAGTGTCGATGTGAGGGTGACCTACTAGATTTGATGTTAGAGTGACCTCCTAGAGTTGATGTTAGGGTGACCTGCTAGAGTCGATGTTAGGGTGACCTGCTGGAGTCGTTGTTAGGGTGATCTGGTAGAGTCAATGTTAGGGTGACTTGCCAGAGTCGTTGTTAGGGTGACCTGCTGGAGTTGATGTAGGGTGACCTACTAGATTTGATGTTAGAGTGACCTCCTAGAGTCGATGTTAGGGTGACCTGCTAGAGTCGATGTTAAGGTGACCTGCTGGAGTCGTTGTTAGGGTGATCTGGTAGAGTCTATGTTAGGGTGACTTGCCAGAGTCGTTGTTAGGGTGACCTGCTGGAGTTGATGTTAGGGTGACCTGCTAGAGTCGTTATTAGGGTGACCTGCTAGAATCGATGTTAGGGTGACCTGCTGGAGTCGATGTTAGGGTGACCTGCTAGAGTTGATGTTTGGGTGACCTGCCGGAGTCGTTGTTAGGGTGATCTGGTAGAGTCTATGTTAGGGTGACCTGGTAGAGTCTATGTTAGGGTGACCTGTTAGAGTTGATGTTAGGGTGATCTGCTATAGTCGATGTTAGGGTGACCTGCTAGAGTCGATGTTAGGGTGACCTGCTAGAGTCGATGTTAGGGTGACCTGCTAGAGTCGATGTGAGGGTGACCTGTTGGAGTCGATGTTAGGTTGACCTGCTAGAGTCGATGTTAGAGTGACCTGCTAGAGTCGATGTTAAGGTGACCTGCTGGAGTCGTTGTTAAGGTGACCTGCTGGAGTCAATGTTAGGGTGACCTGCTAGAGTCGTTATTAGGGTGACCTGCTAGAATCGATGTTAGGGTGACCTGCTAGAATCGATGTTAGGGTGACCTGCTGGAGTCGATGTTAGGGTGACCTGCTAGAGTCGATGTTTGGGTGACCTGCCGG
This sequence comes from Cepaea nemoralis, assembly GCA_014155875.1. NCBI lineage: Eukaryota > Metazoa > Mollusca > Gastropoda > Stylommatophora > Helicidae > Cepaea > Cepaea nemoralis. The sequence continues at coordinate 10,864 of JACEFZ010021351.1, forward strand.
AGTCGTTGTTAGGGTGATCTGGTAGAGTCTATGTTAGGGTGACCTGTTAGAGTTGATGTTAGGGTGATCTGCTATAGTCGATGTTAAGGTGACTTGCCAGAGTCGTTGTTAGGGTGACCTGCTGGAGTTGATGTTAGGGTGACCTGCTAGAGTCGTTATTAGGGTGACCTGCTAGAATCGATGTTAGGGTGACCTGCTAGAGTCGATGTTAGAGTGACCTGCTAGAGTCGATGTTAAGGTGACCTGCTGGAGTCGTTGTTAGGGTGATCTGGTAGAGTCAATGTTAGGGTGACTTGCCAGAGTCGTTGTTAGGGTGATCTGGTAGAGTCTATGTTAGGGTGACCTGTTAGAGTTGATGTTAGGGTGATCTGGTAGAGTCTATGTTAGAGTGACCTGTTAGAGTTGATGTTAGGGTGATCTGCTATAGTCGATGTTAGGGTGACCTGCTAGAGTCGATGTTAGGGTGACCTGCTAGAGTCGATGTTAGGGTGACCTGCTAGAGTCGATGTTAAGGTGACCTGCTGGAGTCGTTGTTAGGGTGATCTGGTAGTCTATGTTAGGGTGACCTGTTAGAGTTGATGTTAGGGTGATCTGCTATAGTCGATGTTAGGCTGACCTGCTAGTGTCGATGTGAGGGTGACCTACTAGATTCGATGTTAGAGTGACCTCCTAGAGTTGATGTTAGGGTGACCTGCTAGAGTCGATGTTAGGGTGACCTGCTGGAGTCGTTGTTAGGGTGATCTGGTAGAGTCTATGTTAGGGTGACTTGCCAGAGTCGTTGTTAGGGGACCTGCCAGAGTCGTTGTTAGGGGACCTGATGGAGTCGGTGTTAGGGTGATCTGCTGGAGTCGATTTAGGGTGATCGGCTGGAGTCGATGGAACAGAAACACAGTGGTCAAACTAACACATATATTGGGCTCTTTATCTTTAACTCTTCGCATACTCGAGTTTAAGGGGCGATGTTAGTGTAATCGCTAGGAGATTGAGCTGATAATTTTATGATACATCAACAATGTGTGGCTGCTGATTTTCTAGTGACTGCCGCTTCCATCGACGATGAGCTGTATGGTTTATTGCGGTCTTTTGTGATGGCATTCTGGCAGCAGCATTATGCATAGTTTACCTGTGATATGAATATGAAAGATAGAAATGAACCAATGACAGCAGAAACAGAACCTAGACCCGCAATAAATGAAATTACATGGGCAATAAAGAACCTGAAGAATGGTAAATCACCAGGATGTGATGAGATGCAAGCTGAACCAATTAAAGCTGGAGGAGAAAAAACCGTACAAATATATCACGCATTATGTAAAAAGATATGGAAATATGGTATATGACAGAGAGATTGGAAGAGAACTATCTTCATTCAAATAAAAAAAAGGGCAAACTGAAATTATGCACCAATTATAGAACTTGCCATGATCAGTCATGCAAGTAAAATTCTACTAAAAATCATAACGGGAAGTCTTTGCAAGAAAATGGAAGAAGAGATTAACGTGGTTCAAGCTGGATTAAGACAAGGAAGAGGGACAAGAGATCAGATATTCAACATGCGTTTAATAATATAGAAGTGCAGAGATTTTAATGTCAACCTATTCTCATGTTTTGTGGATTATTTAAAGGCATTTGACTGTACAACATCAGACACTTTGGGAAATCATGAGGAAATATGGGCTTTCCATCACATATAGCGCACGCACGCACACACACCACACACGCACGCACGCACGCACGCGCACACACACGCACACACACAGAGAGAAGAGAGAGAGAGAGAGAGAGAGAGAGAGAGAGAGAGAGAGAGAGAGAGAGAAATCCCGTAGCAGAAATGTGCTGTGGGCATGTGAAGTGTTAGGACCATTATATTTTGTATGCATGAACGCACAGAGGAATTGGTGACCTGTCTTTCCCTCCCGCAGCCAACACAGAGAGCTGGCATCGAGCGCTTGTTCGACTTTGCTCATGCCATTGACGGTGTTACGTCGTAACCGTAACACCAACGAGATTATTAGAAATAATGGCCGCTAAAATACTATCTAACAGAGCTGCAGTGACTGTGCTGTTCAGGGCATAACCATGTATGTGGTAATGAACGGGCTGGTTGGCTGGCTGCCAGGGCACCACCGGGGACACACTGAGACTGAATAAGGGAGTCATGATACCATTAAAAAAAATGATCGTCTGCTACATGGGGTTCGGAGTCGCAGTAGAACTGTGGAGCACAGTGGACGAGAATCCTTGTCTGCGGGCTTCAGTGGTTATATGTTGGGATCTCACTACATATGGGGATTTTTGTTTTTTTTTAAATTGACCGGAACAGCCAGTTGGACTCAGACTGAGTGGATACAATGACATGTTCTGGGAAGTAAAGGGTGCCTGTGTAATATTGACCTCATTATCTGTCCCTAGTATCACATTACCTGAAGGACACATGATATAAATATTGAGTTTGTGTTTAATTTCTAATGTGTAAATATCAGAATCACACATGATATAAATATTGATTTTCTGGCTAGTTCTCAGTGTGTGAATACCAGAATCAGACTGTTTTAAATATTCTTTTTCTGCGTTTCGAATTTCTAATTTCTAGTTTCTAATTTTCAAATTTTGCTTCAACAATTTTGATTCGTCTTACCCGCGCATTTCAAGATGCTGTTGAAGGATCGTTTAAGGTGCAGCAACATCTGCGTGGCTCTTCTGAGTTTTTGGAGAGAATTTGAGGAGGCTAAGCTTTCAAACCACAAAACCAGGATTGCAAAGAGTAAAATAAAAATCCTGGATTCAATCCTCCTCTTCAACTGCGTGGTCTGGAGCAGACATTGGAGATAACGACTCTGCAATCATCTCTGGAGTCTGAATTTGCCGAAGCTGTAGCTTCTTATATTATTATATGTTGCTGAGCCGTTACTTATTCAATTCGGAAACCTGTATACCGCGTTCGAAACACAGCTGCGGGAGATTTTTCAACAGACAGCCACGTTGGTTTTCATATAATGGTATGAGATCCGGTGGTTAAAAAATCAATGGCAAACTACTAAGCGTAAACTTGTCAAGGAATCACAAACAGCCAAAAATTATGTGGTTGGCTGCGACGTCCTGTAAAGGATATGCAACTAATTCAACCCCTTCTGTAGATATGTCCAATAAATGTCATGTGACTCTTCCTTGCGAGTTTGGTGAGTGGTCTTATAACACCTGCAAATTTGAATACCCAGGCTTGTGTATTTCTTCTCAGTCCACAATATTATCAACATTCTTCTGTAAAACAACCTCTCTGCCGCCTTTAATTTCTTCACCATATTAGTACCCACTGTCCATCATTCCCACCCATACACAAGAATTGACACAACTGCAACTCTTGGTAGTGAACCCCAGGTTTCATCTCCAGTAACAATTCTTGATAGGAAGCCATCACCCTCAACCTCAAAGCACTGCACAAGTTCTTGACAAGCATCAGTACGTCGTTGTTTAATTTATGGGGTAAGCTGCCATGTCACCCACCTTGACGACACTTCTCAGACACGTTCCTTTTAACACGTCTTTGGCGCTTTGGGCATACTATGCTGGACCTATATTTGTACAGGCCGATCGGCCCTCGGTCCGTGGTGTGGTCAGTATCACACATTCACCTTTACTTCCTAAGAAACTTCCTGTTACTCAGGTTAGACTGGGTCGACCTCGAAGCCCATGTCGATGGTAAAATATTCGTTTCCACCCCGATCTGGAGGGAATCCATGACCACGGGCACCAGATGGCGAGCGTCTAGCTACTACCTTTCTGCGGCTCCTTTACACACATTTTCATTTGTAAACAATCCAGCTTGAAACAAAAAGAACGCGCTGCCCTTAAGTAATTCCGTCCCTGCAAGAAGGGAAAAATATCCCTAGGGAATAATGAAACAGAAAAGAAAACGCAGTAACCATGATTAAATTGAGATCAATCCATTACTTAACTGTTCACATATCACAACAAGCTGCAGATCCTTTGTTTCGCCCAGGCTTGTTATTTTGAAATTTTGAGCCAAATAATACATGGCCACGTAAAAAACAAACGATATAATGGCACTGGATACTTTATTATACACAACGTCAAATGAGCTCGTGTAAACAGGAGATAATGTTACGCAACAAATGAAAACTGAAATGCAAGTAAACAAAAACTAGAACAGGCCAGAAAAATATGGCAATCAACGAAGGGTTGGCATTATTACTGGATGCAAATAATATGACAAGTAAAGTGGGCATTGATAGACTGATCAAACGGTGTTTTAAACAAAAGCGCATTAAAAAGAACGAAGAAAACAAAACGGTTATATAATAAGATAAGAAAGAACAACACTGCCTAGTGTGTTTCTCATTATTGTTTAAATTTAAAGAAATCTATTATGAGGTTGAGTTCATGATTAAATAAACGCCGGTGTTAATTCAATCTATTCCAGACGATTCGATAAGGTTAATGTGGAACAGAAGATGATAAACTAAATCTTTCTTTCTCTCCTCTTTTCTCTCCCCCTATTGTAAATTAACACACACACACACACACACACACACACACACACACACACACACACACACACACTCTCTCTCTCTCTCTCTCTCTCTATCTCTCTATCTCTCTATATTCTGTCTGCCTCTCTTATATTATATGTCTGTCTCAGACAATGATTTAAATTAACTCTATCTCGCTCACTTTCTCTCATACACACGTTCTCTCTCTATCTCTCTCTCTCTCTCTCTCTCTCTCTCTCTCTCTTATTGTCTGTCTGTCTGTCTGCCTGCCTGTCTGCCTGCCTGTCTGCCTGCCTGTCTGTCCGTCTCAGACATTGAAATAATAAAACTATGGACTTTAAACTATATCGCTCTCTGTTCCCCCCCTCTCTCTCTCTCTCTCTCTCTCTCTCTCTCTACCACCCTCTCCCTCTCTTCCCCCTCTCTCTCATATATATATATATATATAATTTTTAAAAAAAATATATTATAATAAAACAACCATTCTTTATTCTTCTTGAGGAGGAGTGAGCGTTGTGCCGAGAGAGAGGCGTGGCCGAGCGAAAGAGCGGAGACGAAAGACCCGATTAAATGGGTTGTTCAAACCTCCCATCCAGAGACAGATACATAGATTACTTTGCCCTTCTCATTCGGTTCTTCTGGACAGAACCGAACCCATTGAAGATTGGGTTGTGTAAAATGGCGACCATTGTACATCTCATGGTGGACCTTGGCACAGTCGATTGATTCGCATAGTGATTGTAGTATTGACCACCATCCTAAAATTAATGCACTTATGATTGTGACGTCATCGGTATTATCCCATTGGACAGTGACAATTTGACACTGAATCTCACCTGGAGAGATGCAAGCATCATGCACCCCACTGGGACAAGAAATGCAAAAGGACTCTGTTCTAGCTTGTCAGTGTAAATGTTTATTTCATCATTGTAAATTAACTCTTTTAAGTGACCGAAATGATAAGAGATTTTCGCACTTAAACTTCCGGTGCCTGATGACGAATAAGGCTGTTCAGTCTCTACACTGGAATTAGGCTGGGTTTAAACGTTGATTTCTAGCTCAGAAAGCAATGGCAAACTACTGAATGTAAAATTGTCTAAACATCAACATGGCATTGATCGCAATGTTCTGCAAAGTAAATCAGTATCTTTTTAGTTCTCCGACAGTCAGTTAATTTGGGCATTTCTATAAAAGATAAGTGCAAGATAGTGAATGTGGCAATTTACTTTACGCTACAAGGAACTAATAAGTGAAATTAATAAGTTCCATATTCAGAGTTCAAGCAGAGAACTAAACATGTTTCAGTGAATCAAGATGTGTCAGTTGTATCATTATATTCTCATGGAATTTAAGACAAAAAGATACTGATGTATATGGATAATTTTAGTTTAACCAGGCTAGTTCCTCACAAAATTTGAGAAAACTGACTCCAGAAGACGAAAAAACTCTTCGGTACATGGACATTTGAATGGTGACATTTTAACTTAGTGCTGCCATAACCATGATGCAGAAATCCATGCAATCAAGATAGCAACAGGGAAATTAGTAAACACCAGCCATGGTACACAACCTATGGTGGTATTGACAGATGAAAAATCACTGCTTGTGGCGCTTCTGTCTGAAAAATAGCATGTGCTATATGCACTACTTTCTAAACTTGGCAGCCAGCGTACGGTCACCATACAATGAATACCATCTCACTGTGGAGTACACGGAAACGAGAAAGCTAAGGAAGGTGCAATAGAAGAACAGCCGGATGTACCCGTCAGAAAGCCACCAAAACCTGCTCAAGACGACTACCGCCTCATGGACAGACTAGAACAAATCATTATTCTACATAATATATATACGCAAAAACATATATACAAAATTCAAGATTGTCGAATCAGCCATGTGCACATGTGGGTTGGCGCCGCAGACAACAGATCACATACTCCAAGACTGCCCAAAATACGACATATCTAGGCAAACCTTCTGGCCTAGAGAATCGATAGTGGAAATTTAACTCCATAGACCAGCTGAGTGAACTAAAAAAGACAGTTAAATTCATACCAGAGACAACATTTCAGTTATAGACAAATTTCAAGCAAACGAAAGAAGCAGAAGGATGTAGAGCTCCCTCCCAAGTTTCAGGTCCCCTGCAGATCGTCACTCCCATCAAGTTGTTCCTAAAAATCTCTCTATCTCTTGCCATTTCTCCCACCACTTGCATCCTCTCGCACCCTTACGTACAAGGTGTCTGCAGTGTACTGTGTCCATCTTCGTGCCTGTCGACCACTGCTCTTCTCCCAGGAACCACGCCTTCCACCGCTGTTCTGTCCAAGCCATTGTGACGTTTAATGTAGCTAAAATATTTTAGCTTCCCAGCCATGAAACCGTTTATGGGCCATTTCTCTTCTATGTTCAGGTCTGGTAAAATGTCAACATATTTCTTCTCTCGATCCAAGATATTCACAGAATTATTCGATAACACTTGAACTCCTAGGTCCCAATTTTCTTCTGTAGGGACTGCGAAAAGGTCCATGACTCACATCCATATCTTGTCACCGGGTAAGTTCATGTTCGCAACATTTGTCTGTAACTTGCTTGCTGGTCTTGTGACACGGCTTCTTAATACCGTGTAATCTCCACATTGCTATGGCCGTTTGTGATCTCTGACACAGGTTTGTAATATCGTGTAATCTCTACATTGCTATAGCCAGCCGGCTTCTAACTTCTGCTGAATAGTACCCATCGTTAGCTGATTATGGAGCCAAGGTATTCCGTTTGAGACATTTTCAATTTCTGTATTGATGATTGTAATCTTTGGTTGAAATGTAAAGAGTGTTAAGGTGTTACATAGAACCGGTACTTTTGTATGGATGTGATGCGTGGACAATGAGAAAATAAGCTGAAATACATCTGATGGCTGTGGAAAAGTGGTTTCTGATGAAAATGCAAAGAATACCATGGACAGACAGAAAAACCAATGACCGAGTCCTACAAGAATCAAATGAAATTCGTAATCTGATTAAAGAAATTAGACGTAGACAGTCAAATTTTTGTGGGCATGTTATAATAAGAAATAAATTGAAGAAGTTGGTGACAACTGGCAAGATCGAGTGGAAGAGAACAAGTGGAAGACAGAAAAGTAAATACAGAAAAGTTCCACACTCAATCAATTTGCTTCAGATTACACATTCTTATCTCCAATTCTGATAACTTTAGTTTTGAAGAGACGGAAATTAAAGAATCGCATCATCATCATCATCATCATCATCATCATCATCATCATCATCATCATCATCATCATCATCATCATCATCATCATCATCATCATCATCATCATCATCAAGTACCATGCCAGCTGTCGTAGGCGTTCATGACTCTCCACAGATCTCGGTCTTTGGTTTTCTAGATCAACTCTGCTGATAATAATCCTCCATGTCACCGTCACATCCATCCAGTATAATGTCTCTTGGACTGCCTCTGCCTCTCTTCCCCTCGATCTCTCCAGTCGCCACGATGTTCTCCAATGCCTCTCCTCTCATGACATGACTAAAGAAAGCTGTTTGTCTCTTTCGTATTGTTGTATGTAATGTTCTTTTACATTATCCGCCACCAATGCTTTTGTCATCGGCATAGCGTATATTGTTTATATTATAGCCTCCGATTTGTATTCATGGCTTCTCTTTGATCTCTCTCATTATTACTCGCTATAGCGGGAGAAGATATCTGTGTTAAGACACATCCCTGTCGTACTCCTAGCTTTATTTGTTTATGATTGCTCTCTTTATTTCCCATTGTAATTGCTGTTAACAGTCTTAATTAATCTGATATCATTCCCATCAATGTTAATATCTTTCAACATTTTAATCAGTTAATTATGTTTTACTTTATCAAATGCCTTAGTATAATCTATGCAGCACAAATATATGTCTTTCTGTGTCTCTGTTGATCTTTCTATCAGTGTCCGTAATGAATATATTGAATTGTTTGTACCCTTTCCTTCCACAAAATTAAAGAATCATATACTTCAATTTAATTACAAATTGAATTTGTTTTAATAAGTCCATATACGGCATTTCAGTTCCCCAAGCGTGCCATTGAAAATCTTTCTTTGTGCCGCAAATGGCACGCATGCCACAGGTTTCCGACATCTGGTCCAACCCTTCTTTAAAGACTCTGTGTGTGAGCATTTCATGTAGAATGCGTATTAAGGTATGTCCGATTTTCTGTACCTGTGACAGAGTAGTAATCATTACAGGTATTCATTATTTTGTTGAAATCACCGCGGCCTTCACTATCTTCGATTTTGAAGTAGTAGTCACAATTGTATGTTCTTGAGAAAGTTCAATACTGTTAACTAACAGAGGAAGGACTTTTTCTGTTCCAAGGACTTGTGCTTTCACGCATCGAGTATGCCCTGGCCATCCTCACTGTCAGCCCTACACAGATTGGAAGACTTGAAAAGGTACAAAACGAAGCCATGCGCATCATTTCGGGCTGCACGAGAGACACCAGCTGTGTAGCAATGAGATACCTCCTTGACTTCCCGACAATGGAACACAGGATCAAGATCTGGAGAGCTCGTGCATACTTAAAAATAAGTGCAGATGAGCAGTACCCTCTGCATGACGCTATATTCAGAGAAAAGGGTGACAGGCTAAAGAGGGGCAAATCATGGATGTGTCGGGCGGAAGATGTCGTCAGACAGGTCTGCAGTCTTACCAGTATCAACCCCGGCAAGGAATGGGTGCCGGTGCCTCCAGCTTTTAAGTGCACTTTCTCCTGCATTATCACACTTGACAGACGGTGCAGAGAGCAGAACCCTGCCGCTGTCAATGCAGAGGTTAACGCGCTCATCTATGAACACTCAGATAGCCCCGAAGTGCTCATCTATACAGATGGATCTGTTGTAAAGCAGCAGAGAAGTGCGTGGGCATTTACAGCCCGTTCAGCGGGCCGAACCGTTCAAGAATCCAGTGGTGCCCACTCTATGACCACGAGCAGCATGACGATGGAGGTGATGGCGGTTACACAGGCTTTCATATGGCTGGAATCACAGCATTATACCAACGTGTGTGTACTAAATGATTCAATGAGCATGATTCAGAAGGTCGAAGCTGGATCTATACGTAGCCAGTGGACTGAGTCGCTGCGGAAGTCTGTTGTCCGTAAAGTCACCTTCATCTTTGTCCCGGGACATGCGGGAGTCGAGGGAAATGAACGAGCTGATAAACTGGCTGGCTCTGCACCCCCTGTAGATGGCCAGCCCATGGATCGTGTCGATGTTATTAACGTCCTCAAAGATATGGCGAGAACAGAGGACTTTGACGTCAGTGATTCCACATCGCTGTCCAGGATGAAAGACTTGGGAGTAAGAATAGGCACAGCCAGACGCGAGAGGTACATCGGGAAAACAAAGCGCCTCGTCAACCAACACAGAACTGGCACTATTAGCCACCGGACGCTGATGCATATGCTGGGGGGAGGATCTGAGCACCTATGGACATGTCCGGAGTGCAATGAAGATACCTCAACTGATAACCGGACTGATAAAAGAGGAAGTCAAAACAATGTTTTCCCGCGGTGAGTTTGAATAAGGAAGACACAAACAATAGATTGCACGTTGTATTGCCTGGCATATTTCGCCACATCTCGTCAGGCACATACTGCAGAATCCACACAACAGAGGAAGGTTCTAGCAAGGAGTCACCAGACATCTTTCAAAATTCTGCATGGGTTGTTAGATGTTTGACATCCCTCCCTTCTGAACTAGTTATTAATATTGAATCATATTTCAACGCCACGTATTGAGATCAGTCAACATGCTTGTTCATAATAATTCCAGTGACAAGTATTATATTCTATTGGTAAAGTAAAGAGGGCTATAGATATTAATTTTTATATTCATATAGGCCTTCTTCCCATAGTCCTGCTGTAATATCACAATACTGCGGGCATTAAATGGCGGCTGGGTGACCGATCATAGGGGATATACTGTAGGGAACAGATGACAGCTGGGTGTCCCATGAATCTTCTCAATGACGGCTGGGTGACCGATCATAGGGGATATACTGTAGGGAACAGATGACAGCTGGGTGTCCCATGAATCTTCTCAATGGCGGCTGGGTGACCGATCATAGGGGATATACTGTAGGGAACAGATGACAGCTGGGTGTCCCATGAATCTTCTCAATGACGGCTGTTGGATTGAAGAACTGAGTATTGAACTATGACCCAATGATTCCGACATTTAACTAATCAGCTCGCAACATGGATAATCAACATTCACACCCTTTGGATTCTTCTGAAAGAGGCTGACCGCTTATGGCCAAGTGGTCACGTGTGTTAATGCAGCTTCAAAGCGCATGACTTAAGTACCAAATGTCCTATAATCACACAATGAAAGCTTCTTCTCTGCTTGTTTTGTTCTGCTGCTTTTGCCGTGAAACGTCGCAGAGAGGAATTCAATGTAATTTTCTGTTTTTCACTAGCCTTGTTGATTGTGCTGATGTCATATTTGATTTCTTTGATGTTTCTTTTACTCCATCGAGCCTCTCTTCTGGATCGTCTTCTTGCCTTGTATCCCGATGTTCCCATTTACAACGCCCTAGCCGCTGGTTGTTCTTGTTCCATTCTAGCTAAGTGTCCAAACCATTGAATCCTTTACTGTTCCATAAAGTCAGTAGTAGGTGTTATCCCAACACTTGTTATTAGTTCCTCATTTGTCTCTCTCTCTCTTCTTGTTTTACAAGCTGCTTTTCTTAGGCACCGCATCGCACGATGGACATTATAGTGTAGGGGTTGAACCCGGTACCTCGGCATCTGCACACCGGATGTTTAAGATCCATTCGGCCATGCTGACCTCCGACATTAGTTTTAAAGTAAACAGAAAGTTATATTTTAAGCCGATTTAATTTACCCGGAAACTTTATGTCAATTTAGTTGTCAAATAGATCTGCACGAATGTAATCAACAATAGGATAAACAAAAGGTTAATGAACAAAAACTGGACAGAAATAAACATATATCTGACGCGAGAAGCTGTTGAAGCAATGAACGAACGAACGAACACACTTTATTTTCAAAGGATTAAGAATTGGGCACGCAGGCCAGCCTGACATTTTGCCCTTCTTATCGC
>JACEFZ010021351.1:27500-37500 GCA_014155875.1 Cepaea nemoralis
GCTAGCTAATTAACTAACTAACTAACTAACTAACTAACCAACTAACTAACGAACGAACGAACTAACTATCTAACTAACTAACTAACTAACTAACTAAATAACTAGCTAACTAACTAACTAACTAACTAACTAACTAGCTAACTAACGAACTAACTAACTAACTAGCTAGCTAATTAACTAACTAACTAACTAAATAACTAACTAAGTAACTAACTAACTGACTAACTAACTAACTAACTAACTAACTAACTAACTAACTAACGAACTAACTAACTAAGTAACTAACTAACTAAGTAACTAACTAACTAAGTAACTCACTAACTAACTAACTAACTAACTAAGTAAGTAAGTAAGTAAGTAAGTAACTAACTAACTAAGTAACTAACTAACTAACGAACTAACTAACTAACTAACTAACTAACTAACTAACTAACTAACTAACTTGCTAACTAACTAACTAACTAGCTAGCTAGCTAATTAACTAACTAACTAACGAACGAACGAACTAACTAACTAACTATCTAACTAACTAACTAACTAACTAACTAACTAACTAACTAACTAACTAGCTAGCTAAGTAACGAACTAACTAAATAACTAACTAATTAACTAACTTAGTAACTAACTAACTAACTGACTAACTAACTAACTAACTAACTAACTAACTAACTAACAAACAAACTAACTAACTAACTAACATAGACACACACACACAATTGGAATTACAGACATACACTATGAAACACACACAGGCACAGACACACCCACTCACCCCCCCCCCCCCCCCCCCCCCACACACACACACACATATGTTATATTATGGTTAATGCTAATCCAATATGGTAATCTTCCACCTATTATATTTATTAGTATGTGTAATAATGAGAGAGAACAAAGACAGCCCAGAAATATTACGTGGAGGTTGTCTATATAAACAATTAGCGTTATGCAGATGACACAATATCTACGGCTGAAAACCTGTAACAGCTGTTGGGCTCTGTAGTAATATAGAGTACAAACATGTGCCTTTCCTTGAATATCAAGAAAACAGAAACAATGTTTAGAGTGGAATTCATTTTGTATGCAAGCTGTGTGTAACGTAGTTTTTAAATGCGAAGTGGAGTATGTGGATTCCAATTTAGCACATACCTGGAAGTGAACAGGCTGACAGATTGGCAAAGCAAGGTGGATGTCTGCCTCAGCCTGACATAAACATAAACTATGATGAGGCCAAGAGGTTTATAAAAAGCACTTTTAAAACTAAGTGGGATTTAGAGCATCCAGGCCACCAGAAAGATCGTGCGTATTACCGACCGAAGTGAACTAGTAGCAATCTTCAGGCCCCACACATGGCATAACAGGCCGAAATACAACTTGTTCAATAAACTAAAGATAGGAGATAATGAAGAAAGTTACTATAGTACTGATAACATGAAAGCTAATCATTTGTTGCAGGAGCGTCCAGCTTATGTAGAGCAGAGAAAATCATTTTAGTAGACACCAGCTCCATTTGAGGACAGGCTGGGGTGACTACGACATCCTGTAAGGATATGCAACTAACTTTAACCACGAAACAAAACACATAACAAGATGATTCTGATATGAAGATATATTGTCCTTTTGTCCAAATGGAAGGTCCCATGTGGCGATATATTATCAGATAACGAAAACTGTTATTATTAACAGTTGGAGCATCTGAATCAGTTACCAATGCCAATCTGTACAGTGGTGGAAACACGAGGGGCGTAAAAATCACGTGAGATGAGATACATAAGAACCGCAGTCAGTGCTTGTGAATTTGTTCGGCAGTAATTGATGTTTCTGTGTATAGAGTTTATATTATGCTATAAGGCTTGAAATAATCGTTAAGACATTGTTTGGGTCAAGGATAAAAAAAAACAAAAAACTGAATAGACGCAATAACAGGCGCAATAGTAACAGATGTTTACCTTTGAATGGGAACATAGAACACACTATAAGATGACGGTATGCATAAAGGATGCAAGTAAACATTCACACAATAAAATATATTTCTAATTTCCCGCGATCTTCTTCTTGAGTATACTGAGAGTATATACCAACTGGCCACCGTGTGTTTATCAACTAATTCAGTGCCCAACACAAAATGGGTGACATGGTACACAATCAATGAACAAGTATTAAAATGTACATTTCCATTCACCTAGCATTGAAATTACTGAAGACACAACGAAACAAACCAAATAACACGATGACCTTAGTATGGCGATGTATCGTCCTTCTGTACAAACAGGAGGTCATATTGTATTATCTTTCTGTACAAAACAGGAGGACATATATGTATTATCCTTCTGTACAAACAGGAGGACATATATGTATTATCCTTCTTTACAACAGGAGGACATATATGTATTATCCTTCGTACAAACAGGAGGGACATATATGTATTATCCTTCTGTACAAACAGGAGGACATATATGTATTATCCTTCTGAACAATACGGAGGACATATATGTATTATCCTTCTGTACAAACAGGAGGACATATATGTATTATCCTTCTGTACAAACAGGAGGACATATATGTATTATCCTTCTGTACAAACAGGAGGACATATATGTATTATCCTTCTGTACAAACAGGAGGACATATATGTATTATCCTTCTGTACAAACAGGAGGACATATATGTATTATCCTTCTGCACAAACAGGAGGACATATGTATTATCCTTCTGTACAAACGGGTCATATATGTACTATCCTTCTGAACAAATAGGAGGACATATATGTATTATCCTTCTGTACAAACAGGAGGACATATATGTATATCCTTCTGCACAAACAGGAGGACATATATGTACTATCCTTCTGTACAGAAAGCAGGAGGACTATATGTACTAATCCTTCTGCACAAACAGGGGGACATATATGTACTATCCTTCTGTACAAACGGAGGACAATAGTATTATCCTTCTGTACAACGGGAGGTTATATATTGTTAGCCTTCTGTACAAACGGAGGGCATATATGTATTGATTCTTCTGTACAAACAGGAGGAAATATATGTATTATCCTTCTGTACAACCAGGAGGACATATATGTATTATCCTTCTGTACGAACGGGAGGACATATATGTATGATCCTTCTGTACAAACAGGGAGGTCATATATGTATTATCCTTCTGTACAAAAAGGAGGACATATATGTATAATCCTTCTGTACAAACAGGAGGTCATATATGTATTATCCTTCTGTACAAACAGGAGGACATATATGTATTATCCTTCTGTACAAACAGGAAGACATATATGTATTATCCTTCTGTACAAACAGGAGGTCATATATGTATTATCCTTCTGTACAAACAGGAGGTCATATATGTACTATCCTTCTGTACAAACGGGAGGACATATATGTATTATCCTTCTGTACAAACAGAAGGTCATATATGTGTTATCCTTCTGTACAAACAGGAGGACATATATCTATTATCCTTCTGCACAAACAGGAGGACATATATGTATTATCCTTCTGTACAAACGGGAGGACATATATGTATTATCCTTCTGTACAAACAGGAGGTCATATATGTATTATCCTTCTGTCCAAACAGGAGGTCATATATGTATTATCCTTCTGTACAAACAGGAGGTCATATATGTATTATTCTTCTGTACAAACAGAAGGACATATATGTATTATTCCTTCTGTACAAACGGGAGGACATATATGTATTATCCTTCTGTACAAACAGGAGGTCATATATGTATTATCCTTCTGTACAAAAAAGGAGGACATATATGTATTATCCTTCTGTACAAACAGGAGGTCATATATGTATTATCCTTCTGTACAAACAGGAGGACATATATGTATTATCCTTCTGTACAAACAGGAAGGACATATATGTATTATCCTTCTGTACAAACAGGAGGTCATATATGTATTATCCTTCTGTACAAACAGGAGGTCATATATGTACTATCCTTCTGTACAAACGGGAGGACATGTATGTATTATCCTTCTGTACAAACAGAAGGACATATATGTATTATCCTTCTGTACAAACAGGAGGACATATATGTATTATCCTTCTGTACAAACAGGAGGACATATATGTATTATCCTTCTGTACAAACGGGAGGACATATATGTATTATCCTTCTGTACAAACAGGAGGTCATATATGTATTATCCTTCTGTACAAACAAGGAGGACATATATGTATTATCCTTCTGTACAAACAGGAGGTCATATATGTATTATTCTTCTGTACAAACAGAAGGACATATATGTATTATCCTTCTGTACAAACAGGAGGACATATATGTATTATCCTTCTGTACAAACAAGAGGTCATACATGTATTATTCTTCTGCACAAACAAGAGGACATATATGTATTATCCTTCTGTACTAACAGGAGGACATATATGTATTATCCTTCTGTACAAACAGGAGGACATATATTCATTATCCTTCTGTACAAACAGGAGGACATATGTATTATCCTTCTGTACAAACAGGAGGACATATATGTATTATCCTTCTGTACAAACAGGAGGACATATATGTATTATCCTTCTTTACAAACAGGAGGACATATATGTATTATCCTTCTGCTACAAACAGGAGGACATATATGTATTATCCTTCTGTACAAACGGGAGGACATATATGTATTATCCTTCTGTACAAACAGGAGGACATATATGTATTATCCTTTCTGTACAAACAGGAGGACATATGTATTGATCCTTTCTGACAAACAGGAGGACACTATATGTATTATCCTTCTGTACAAACATTAGGGACATATATTATTATCCTTCTGTACAAACATGGAGGTGACATATATGTTATTATACCTTCTGTACAAACAGGAGGATCATATATGTAGTTTATCCTTACTGTACAAACAGGAGGACACTATATGTATTATCCTTCTGTACAACGGGAGGTACTATATGTATATCCTTCTGCTACAAACCGGAGGACATATATGATTATCCTTCTGTACAAATAGGGAGGGACATATATGTATTATCCTTCTGTACAAACAGGTAGTACCTATATGTATTGATCCTTCTGACCCACACAGGAGGAACATAATGTATTATCCTTCTTACAAAACAGGTAGGTCGATATATGTATTATCCTTCTGCTACAAACATGAGGACATATATCGTACTATCCTTCTGTACAAAGGCAGGAGGACATATATGACTTTCTCCTTCTGCTATCAAACAGGAAGGACATATATGTATCTAGCCTTCTGTACAAAACAGGGAAGACATCTATGTCTTATGCCTTCTTGTACAACAGTGAGGTCACTATATGTACTATCCTTCTGTTACCAACAGGAGGTCATATATGTACTTATCCTTCTGTACAACACGGCCGAATGTACATCTATGTATTATCACTTCTGTACAACATAACGGACTATATATGTATTATCCTTCTGTACAAACAGGAGGACACACATATGTATTCATCCTTCTGCTACACATCAGGACGGTCATTATATGTATTATCCTTCCTGATCACAACACAGGGAGGACATTATTATGTACTTATCCTTTCTGAACAAACTAGCCTGAGGTACATCTATGTATTATCCTTCTGTACAAACAGCCGAGGATTCATATAATGTAATTATCCTTCTGCTACACCAACATTGAGGTCCGATATGTATTATTCTTCTGTACAAACAGAAGGACATATATGTATTATCCTTCTGTACAAACAGGAGGTCATATATGTATTATCCTTCTGTACAAACAAGAGGTCATACATGTATTATTCTTCTGCACAAACAAGAGGACATATATGTATTATCCTTCTGTACTAACAGGAGGACATATATGTATTATCCTTCTGTACAAACAGGAGGACATATATGTATTATCCTTCTGTACAAACAGAAGGACATATATGTATTATCCTTCTGTACAAACGGGAGGACATATATGTATTATCCTTCTGTACAAACAGAAGGACATATATGTATTATCCTTCTGTACAAATGGGAGGACATATATGTATTATCCTTCTGTACAAACGGGAGGACATATATGTATTATCCTTCTGTACAAACAGGAGGTCATATATGTATTATTCTTCTGTACAAACAGAAGGACATATATGTATTATCCTTCTGTACAAACAGAAGGACATATATGTATCATCCTTCTGTACAAACAGGAGGTCATATATGTATTATCCTTCTGTACAAACAGGAGGACATATATGTATTATCCTTCTGTACAAACAGGAGGACATATATGTATTATCCTTCTGTACAAACAGGAGGACATATATGTATTATCCTTCTGTACAAACGGGAGGTCATATATGTATTATCCTTCTGTACAAACGGGAGGACATATATGTATTATCCTTCTGTACAACCAGGAGGTCATATATGTATTATCCTTCTGTACAGAATCAGTTTATTTTTTACTGGCAAGTAATCATTCATTTCCGATACGGATTTTCTCCTTGTAGCAATGTCAATCTGTCCAGCGAATCCTGTCTATGTTCTCCTCTGTCTCTATACCCCTGTAACTTTCAAATTGTCAGGAAATGTTCCAGCTGACTCCTAACATGGGATTCTCGCAGCGCAGAGGCTAGCACACTCGCCTGCCGGTCCGTTGATCATGTGTTTGAATCCCCGCCATGAAGAGTATTTTTAAACTATTGACCTAGACTCATAGACGACATACCATAAAATGAGTGTCAGGAAATATTCTGGGAAGCAAAGGAGGCTGGCGATATACTGACCACATCACCTTGTGCCGATGGGTATACACAAATATGATGCTAGCACCATATACCAAGGACGCTACGAGATGTCGAAAAGGGATATCTACCTTACTGAATCTTGCTCTTTGGCAAGTTGTATCCAAACTTAATCTTGCTCTTTGGCAAGTTGTGTCCAAACTTAATCTTGCTCTTTGGCAAGTTGTGTCCAAACTTAATCTTGCTCTTTGGCAAGTTGTGTCCAAACTTAATCTTGCTCTTTGCCAAATTGTTTCCACACTTAATCTTGCTCTTTGCCAAGTTGTGTCCAAGGCATGCGAATTTCTACTCCTGATGCGGGTAACCAATTCTATAAGTAAGTAGATTTCTGTCGAGACGTTTCCATTTAGTTATGTTGATTTGTGTCCCAATGGTCATCGGCATTCTTCTATAGACCATTCATTAACCTCACAGTAGCGTCTCACTAATATGTCAATTGTCAACGGGCAAGTTGGAGGGGAGGAGAATGAAAGAACGAATGAACGAACTTTATTTTCGAAGGGTCACAAATTGGGCACCCAGGCCCGTCTTGCATTCGGCTCTTCCAATCACCCAGCTTCGTACATCAATTATCTATCGTACATGTTACGTTCACATAGAAAACAAAACATTGTCAAATAAGTGTTGTAGACATTAAACAATGCCTTTTACCATGTTATGAGACAGGTAGGCAGCCAGACACACATGCACACGCACATGCATAAACACATACAGACATACCTACTTACATACTTATATCATGTACACACACAGTTATGTACCCACTCAGTAACACACAAATACACCCCCTTTGCACACACATATTCTCAGTCACAATAACATACTCACTAGCAAACGTTTAATTATACAGGTAGGGAAAATCAGGGGAGACCAAGAGATAATATCCTCGACAGTCTGACATCGTGGCATGGAGGAAAATATTAGCTTATAAGTATCATACATGATTGGCAGTACATGACATAGAAGGCTGTGGACAGACATGATCATCAACACCACACAGACTATCATCATCATCATCATCATCATCATCATCATCATCATCATCATCATCATCATCATCATCATCATCATCATCATCATCATCATCATCAAGTGCCCTGCCAGCTGCTGTAGGCGTTATTGTCTCTCCACATATCTCGGTCTTTGGTTTTCTGGATCAACCCTGCTAATGATATTCCCACGTGCCACCGCCTCAATCCATCCAGCATCATTTCTCTTGGTCTGCCTCTGCCTCTTTTCCTCTCGCTCTTTCCAGTTGCCACGATGTTCTCCAATGCCCCTCTTCTCATCACATGACCAAAGAAAGATGTCTGCCTCTTTCCTATTGTTGTATGTAATGTTGTATTTTCATTAGTCTCTTTCAAGAAATCGTTGTTAGTTACTCTGGCAGTCCAAGGAATTCGCAACATTTGTCTCACCAAAATCTCTGTTGCTTCCAAGTTCTTCCTAATGTATCTTCCCATGGAGTATAGGAAGAAGAATGTAAATTGTCTACGCATCAGAAATAAGGGGGTGGGGAGGTAAATAACACTTTCATACGCTATGGGGCTCAATTGGTACATGGTGCTAGCTCCAAATTGCAAGATCGTTCCGCATTGGCTAGGCCAGTGATTCTCAACCGGTGTGGAATTCCCCCCCTCCTCCGGGGGAATTTTAGGGTTTCCGGGGGGGGGGGGGAGGATGAAGACAACAGATTTGCAGACTCAAACTGGCTTCAGGACCACACAAAACGCAATCGTCCCATTTTCTTCGTTTTATAACGTAAGTAGACCCGCAAATCAAGTTTTATGTAGACGTCTGGACTTGTCCTAGTATGTGTTATTACATTTAACTTAAATTTTTACGTCTACTGTGTAGTTTTCGACTATTAAGATAGGAGGGAACATCCCAAACTAAAATGATGAAGATTACATGCTGTAATATGATATTTCAATGGCGGGAAATAGCCTTGGAGGTGGAGGTGAGAAAAAAAGGGGGGGGAGGTGGGGGTAAATTACATTGTCAACATATGGTGAAAGGGTGCATGGGCCAAAAAGGTTGAGAACCACTAGGATAGATGATGTGGTCAATATCATGCTGGCCTTCTTTTACTTCCCAGAACATTTCCAGGTACCGACTGTAGGTTGGGGCGACCTGGGAGCTCAGGTCTATTTTAAAAAGAAATCCTGTCTCGACAGACGTTCGAAGACATGCCCACAATGCCGGCAGACAGTCGTCCTAGCCAGTCCGCTACTGCGATTCCGATGTACTACGTGTCCTACAAATGTTCTTTCTAATTGTCGACTTGATGCTCTATCGAGAAGCATAGAATACAATAACAGTGCAGACCTTTACCACAGTCCACTAATTGTGTTCAGATTTTAACTATGTTCACAGCTGTAACTAAGCGTACTATCCCCTCCTGTTAATCGTTATATGCTTTTATCTGTGTTTTAGATTATATCTTTTTATCTGCGTTATAGATTTATTAAAAGTCGCTTTAAAGTCTACATGGTCGACTTCATTGCACCGGGATTTTATCCCATATGGCTCGGTCTCTTTCCGCAGCGCGGAAAGCGTCGCACAGAGCACGAACTCCGTAGCTCTAGCGACGACCCACAGGAGTCTCCGAAAAATTTCACTCGTGAACCGAAGGACGCGGCCCGGAATCGAACCCACGACCTTCGGAGCCCAAGTCAAACGGCTTGACCACTTTCGTCACGGAGACTCCGTAGATTTATTGACTTCCTCTAACTCGTTAGTCACCGGAGGGTCTTCTCCGTGATTAAGTGTTGTGTTGTGCGTATGCATTTGTTTGCTGATGAAAGCTAGTCGCCACAACGTCAAGTATGTTTTGTATTTCTTTTCTGTAAACCTGCATTGCTTTGTGCTATTTTATATTGTTTACGTAAAACTACAGCGAAACGACACACAATCTATGCAGCCGGGAAGAAGAAAGCAGATGCGCGGAAAACCAGTACTACAGCTGATCCTGTGGCGACACACAGCAATTCAACAACGTCTACACCAGCTGATGCAGTTACCGCATTGACAAAGCTACGTCACATAAAGTTAGTTGCATATCCTTTACAGGACGTTTGCAGTCGTCATCAGTATTTTTTGCTGTCGTTGGTGTCTTGCAAGTTTACGTTCAGTAGTTTGCCATTGTTTTGTGAACGACCGGCACCCATACCATTTCGTTAAAAAAACCTAGCGCAACGCGGTCTGTTGCCAAAT
>JACEFZ010021351.1:40000-56284 GCA_014155875.1 Cepaea nemoralis
CCAATTAATTTTCAGCATTCTTCCATAAAACCACATCTTCAAGGTTTCCAGGAATTTTTTTCGCCTGTTTACTAAATGTCCAGGATTTGCAGCCATGTATTAAAACTGATTCTATGTAACATGAAAGAATTTTGTTTTTCTCCATCTTTCAAAGACAACGACTTATTGCATAGAACGTTCTTCATTTGATAGAATGCAGATTTTGCTTGTCCTATTCTGTTCTTTATCTCAGTGATGCATCTTTCATCATGATGTTATCCAGGTGCCTAGATAACTGAACATCTGCACTTGCCCCAAATTAACGTCATTTAATTTAATTGCACATTTAGGCAGTCTGTTTCTTTTGATATCACAATGACTTCTGTCTTTCTAGTATTCAAATTAAGCCTTATTTTCATCACTTTCTACACCGTATCTATCATTTCCTGTAGATCGTTCTGACTTGTTGCTATCAAGACGGTGTCATCAGCATAACGGACGTTATTTATATTGTGTTCACCAACCAGGATTCTAGCCGGCTTCCTGGCCTAGAGGCTAGCGACTTTTCTGCGTAAGTAACGTGACGACGGTGAGAATCAGCAGAGATTCGAATCGCGTCGGTAACTTACGGGGTATGTGAGCCGGCCGCCCAGAAAGCAATGGCAAACTACTGAGCGTAATCTTGCCAAGAAATCAACAATCAGCTGAAAGATGCTGATGTTGACAGCAATGTCCTGTAAAGGATATGCAATAATAAAAATAATAAACCAGGATTCTGACAAATTTTCTGTAGATCTCGTCATATGTCCACTGTACAATGAGAACAAACCAGGAGCCATTACTCCACCTTGTCTGACGACCTTCTTTATACACTGATATGTTCCTACCAGGTTGTTGATTCTTATGGCTGCTGTTAGCAGCCAATATATGTCCTTTATTATTCGCAGATCTTGCTGACAATGTTCAGTTGCTTAAATGTTTTATTAATTAGTCATTTTTTACATTATCAAATGTTTTTGTGTAGTCTATGAAGCATAAGTACGTATCTGTTTTTACCTCTATGGCTCTTACTAATAGTGTCTTGAGAATATATATAGCGTTGCTTGTGCACTTTCCATCCACATATCCACTCTATTCATCACTAATTTCAGGTTTAATCTTGTTTCTTATTCTTTTCATAATTATTTTGAGCAACAACTTTATCATGTGACTCAGTCAACATTTTAGTCCAACTGACCAGTACGGAACAAAGCACATGTTATCTTCAATGTTCACACCATTTTACTGTCCTTGGGAAGTGATGGTGATTTAAGTGATAGAGACTATAGTGCGTTCAGAAATGTTTGCCCTAGTATAAAAATCCATAACTCAATAACCACTTGAGGGAAAATGATGAGAGTTAGCATATAAACTTAGCATTATGTACACCCAACAAATATTGTTTTTTTGTTCCGGAGATTGTGCAGTAGATCTCAATGTTTGTTTATATGCGGTGTGAAAATTACGGGTCATAAATGAAGTACGTATTATGAAATGCATACATTTTCAATGGAAACAACAGTGCTCAATAATGAATATTTTCAGTGGTGATCGGGAATTTCCTTATGAGAAGCACGTCACATGGTAGAAGAGAAGTGTTCAGATGTGCCTTGCGTCGTTACCCGAATTGACATGCATTACTGTAAAACAAGTTTGTTAGCGTGAATTCAACATATTTTCGCCAAAACATCAAAGAAATGTTGTTGCTTTCCAAAATTTCAGTTGCCTTTGGGCCTATTAAAGACACATTCTCTGGGTGGGAGTAAATGCGGAAGAAAAAAATTCATAACAATGCAAAAACTACGTTTAAAAAAAAAAATTGAACTTGCATGAAGGTAAACATTTGTGAACGCACTATAACAACTGTATCACTGATTGTTAGGTGTACGCAAATCCAGTTGATCGTAAGTGTTTATTCTAAGTAATTGTTCCAGCGTATGAAGACTGAAGTACCATATATTTAATAAACTAAAATAGGAGATACAAATGAATACAAATGGGGAACTTGTGAAATGACAGCTCAAACATTTGTTCCAGGAATGTCCAAAATATGCGGAACAGAGAAAAAAGTATTTTGGCCTACACCCGCTCCATTTGAGGACACACTTTTTGGAGATGTTAACAAGCTTGAGTTGACTGCTGCATTATTTGGATTAATTCATTTTGTCGTCTGAAGGCGTACGAAGAAGAAGAAGAAGTTAAAATACGATACAAGGTATGCAGATGACCCGGTCTTCTTTCATAATAATGCTATGGGATAGGAAAAGTTAATCCTAGTTGTAAAAAAATACACTAAGATAGAATTCCCCCCCCCCCCCCCCATTCCTTTTAAAATAAAAAATGTTAATTACATATCATGTACAGGACATCGCAAACAACCTCAGCATTATTGGTGGTTTGTGATTTTTTAAATTAAGAAGTTTGCCTTTTTTTCTGAAAGACCGACACACATTTCTTCGAAACCAACGCAATGCTGTCATAGCCATATACTACAACGTCCACTTCTGAACAAAAATAAAGGCCATGACAAAACTACATGCTAATCAAAAATCACGGTCAACAATTACGAAATTGAATAAATGTCATAAACAGTGAATATCTTGACTCCACATCAACAGGCATCGTTCAAAAGACGCAGTGACCATTACAATGCAGTTTAAAGGTAAACTAAAGGAACTCTATAGCGCCTTGAGGTGTGTTGGACATACGGTGATATACCCATGTTTATGTCAACCAATCAGCACTCTGTGGGTGATGTAGTCAGTATCACGCTGGCCGACTGTACTTCCCAAGAAACCTCCTGCTACCCATGTCCGGCTGAGTCGACTTTGAGGTCAGGTCAGTTGTAACAGATTCAGTGCAAATCAAAAAGTAGGTTTGGCCATAAAAAAAATGGTTGGCGGTAAATGGGAAGTAGGATGTGTGTAACATTCATGACTTAAAAGTTGTTAATATGGTAGCAGACATGTGTATTACATATCACATTTTTTAAAGGGGGGGGGGGATGTCCTTAGGGAAAACTACTATATATAACCCTACGGCAGATACGGGAAGTCGCTTAAGACGATTAATAATCTCATGGCACTTAAAAAGTTAAAAATTCCAATCCGTCTGGTTGCGGTTCGAGCCCATGATCACCGGGTCAGCAGGCAAGTGTCTAGCTACCACTCTACCACGGCCCCCGTTGCAGTGGTAAATAATATTAAGAGCCTCTGTGGCAACACCAGATAACAAATTAAAGTAACATTTTTGAGAACACAGTATGCATCTTTCCTGATGCAACATATGGACGTGAGACCAGTTTGCAATTACTGAAGAAGAATATCAGGGCTTTTAAGCTTAAACGTTTTAGGACAATCTGGACCAATGAGAAGAACGATGCTGACATTCACATTTTAAGCTTAAACGTTTTAGGGAAATCTGGACCAATGAGAAGAACGATGCTGACATTCACATTTTAAGCTTAAACGTTTTAGGGAAATCTGGACCAATGAGAAGAACGATGCTGACATTCCCGTGTTAAGCTTAAACGTTTTAGGGAAATCTGGACCAATGAGAAGAACGATGCTGACATTCCCGTGTTAAGCTTAAACGTTTTAGGGAAATCTGGACCAATGAGAAGAACGATGCTGACATTCACATTTTAAGCTTAAACGTTTTAGGGAAATCTAGACCAAGGAGAATAAAAAATACTGACATTCAGGGCTTTTAAGCTTAAACATTTTAGGAAAATCTGGACCAAGAAGAAGCAAAATTCTGACATGCTAGAAGATCTGAACTTTGATGAAAGGTGCTCATGTACAGCTTCAGCTCTCAGAGACTGACATACTTTAAATATATGGCCATATTAAACGTCACATGGAAATATCAGTTATGGAAGGCGTGCCATGAAAATACTTGAGGCAGCTGAACTAGTGACAGATGGAGAATCTTTTCCTGTCTGCAAAGAACCCGCCACACGATGATGATGATAATAAGGTACCGGGAGCGGGCTTTGTTTCTGGGCCATTAGAAATTTTGGTAGCAGCAAAAGACTGTTCCTGTTTGCTGTAGAGCTGCAATACTTGCGCCTTTCGGCCGACACATCCGACTTCTGCCGGCATTTGTTGACCGGGTTAACCTTCCCAGGCCAGCACAAGACGATTGACATTTTATGGACAAACCAGAACAAATCATTATTCTGAGCCTCGGAACAGGACACAATCGATTACGCAACCACATGTTTACAATATTCAAGATTGGCGAATCAGCCATGTGCACACGAGGATTGACGACGCAGATAGCAGGTCACATACTTTACGAATGCGACATATTTAGATAGCAGGTCACATATTCCAAAACGGCCACGAATGCGACATGTCTAAGCAAACATTCTTGATCGGCGCTGTGACGAAGTGGTCATAAACGCAGTTCATAATCTCGCATACTGCGTTCGAAACACAGCAACAGGCGATTTGAAAGCAGACTGACTTGCGCTGGTTTTTATACAATGTTATAGGTGCCGATCGTTCAGAAAGCAATGGCAAACTTTTTTTTTTCTGTGTATCCTATTTTACAGGACATGGCAGTCAACACCAGCATTTCTGCCTCTGTGATCCCTTGAGAAGTTCACGTTCAGTAGTTTGCTTTCTGAATGACCGGCACCGATACCAACGCAAACCAACGCAATGCGGTCTGCTGTCAAATCGCGCGCAGCAATGTTTTGAAGGCGGGTATACAGGATTACGAACCGCGTCCGTAAGCCCTTCGCAACTACTAAACTTAAACTTGCCTAGAAATAACAAACAGCCAAAAATTGCTGGGGTTGACTGCAACGTCCTGTAAAGGATTTACAACTAACTTTTTTTCCTGGCCTAGAGAAACAACAATGGAAAATACATTTTATGGACCACTGAGTTAACTGGGGAAAAACAACAGGGAAGTTAAGAAAAAAAAAACCGCATTACAGATATAGACACTAAATTTCAAGCGAATGAAAGTAGAAGAAATGTACGTTACAGAATGCTTGGCCCACAGGTTTTCACTTAATGACCCTCCATGTGTGATGTGGTCAAAATAAGATTGACCTCTTAGATGCATTTCTGGTATCTACATTAAGACACGGCATTTATCTCGGAGTCAAATGTCGCGGGAGGGAGGGGGGGGGGGGGGGGGAATGTCGCCTCGGGGCGGTTTGAGCTTTGGATCATAGAGACGATAGCGAGTGCATTGTTCAGTCTGCGCGATGTCTTTAATATACAATACACCACTAAATATCACATATAACTAAAAAGTTAATTTACATATCCTTTACAGGACGTAACAGTCAACCCCAGCATTTTTTGGCTGTTCGTGATTCCTCCACAAGTTTACGTTCAATAGTTTGCCATTGTTTCTGAACGACCGGCACCCATATCATTTCATGAAACAACCAACACAGCTGTGTTTCGAACGCGGGCATGCGAGATTACGAACTGCGTCCGTTATTCCTTCGCCAGTGAGGCGGCATATATCTATAACAACTTTTAATTTATGATGTATCATTAAGTATTACATGTAACTATTTCAACCATTAATAAATGATAACTCACGAAGTATTACATATAACTATAACAACCTTTAATAAATGATACATCACGAAGTATCACATATAACTATAACTCACTAAGTATTACATATAACTATAACAACCTTTAATATATGATACATCACGAAGTATCACATATAACTATAACTCACTAAGTATTACATATAACTATAACAACCTTTAATATATGATACATCACGAAGTATCACATACAACTATAACTATCTTTAATGGATGTTTTATTTTCTAGTTATTTACTTACGTGTGGAAAGGAGTACGGCTCCAATACCGAAAACGTCACCTTGTCACCTAAGTGCACGCACGTCGCAATCTCTGGTTACTTACAGTGAAAGTTCACACTTAGAAAAGAGCCAGCGGCTGAACCAGTAGCGCAACACTAGAGAAAGGGCGATAAACTTCTTCCTGCGGCGCTAGAAAAAAAACTGCGTACTGCGGCCCAATTGCTTGTGAGAAATTCAAATTGTGCAACTAAAGATTGGATCACCCTGCCGAGTCTACGGCCCCTCGTTTTAATGTATGGCCGCGGCTATTCACACACCGCTTGTCTGCCAGTAAACAGGCCCGTCTGTTAAGACAGACACAAGAACTTGTCACCCGTGACCTGATCTGCCAGCAACGAGAAATTATGAAGACAGTGACATAATTGTTATTTTTGGTTCCGGGAAAACAGTGGTAGATGGGACAGTCAATAAGCTGAGCGATGGAGAGGCTGGGTGTCACAAGGTCACAGTAATGAAGTGGGTACACTTGCTACTTCATACACACCCTCGCCTGTATGCGCTGTCTCTGATGGGATAGGGAGACCCAGTTTTTTAACTCCCCATTATCCAATCGAGGCTTTGAAATCAGCTGTGGGCGATTCGGAAGCAGACCGCTTTGCATTGATTTCGGTGTTATGAGGCGTCGGCCGTTATGAAAGTAATGGCAAACTACTGAACTAACATTGACTGGTAAATCACAAACTGCCAGTAAATGCTGGGGTTGACTGCAGAGTCCTATAATGGACATGCAACTAACGCTATCCTCAACTGTATGATATTCTTTCAGGACCTTTGTGCACCTTGCACATGTTAGAACAGTGGTTCTCAACCGATGGGGAATTTTAGGGTTTTCCAGGGGGGGGGGGGGGGGAATGAAGAACATTTCAAGATCGCGTTAATTAAAGAATCGATTACTTGACATTGTTTTTCGCTTCATACTTTACAGTTATGTACGTCTCATCCTTCTAAAATTCATTTTATAAAGTAAGTAGACCCACAAATCATGTTTTATGTCGGATGTCTAGACTTGTTTTAGTATATGCTATTCAATTTACCTTCCATTTGTACATATACTGTGCAGGGGTGGGAGGATTTTAGATAGGAAATATGAAAGGGGGGGGGGGATGACGTTCTGAAAATACGGTGAAGGGGGGCACGGGCCAAATTTTTGATAGGAAGGAGGGGGGGGGGGGGGAATGACGTTCTGAAAATATGGTAAAGGGGGGCACGGGCAAATGAGGTTTAGAACCACTGTGTTAAAGGAACACCCCCCCCCCCGTAAATGGCAATAGAAAAGAGCTGACAGAACAGGCTGCCCGTTTTATCAGTATTCACACGAGAGAACATTGATTTCAGTTGCATATCTTTTTACAGGCTGTTGCACTCAGCCCCATCATTTATTGGTTGTTCGTGATTTACTAGACAATTTACTCGTTCAGTAGTTTATCATTGCTTTCTGACCAGCCGATTCTCATACCATCAAAATCAATCTATAGCGATTAAACATCCGGTGTGCTAATGCCGAGGTAATGGGTTCAACCCCTGCATAGGCTAGTTGGACTATAATGTTGACTTCTCGTCCTTGACTTGGGGACGTCAATTACAAGTACCTCTGAAGTCGGAGTTGGTTCGCATGATGGCGAGGGATATTGGTAATAGGGAAAGCTAATCCACATGAAAAAATCAGTCCAGTGCAGTAGAAGTAGTACCACTTGTATGGACTACGCTTGGGTTCAAAGCGAGCAAAAGACCAAAAAACAAAACAAAACAACAACAACAACAACATCATCAACAACAACATCATCAACAACCCCAAAAGCGACCCACACTCAAATCGCCTTCGGCTGATTTCGAACCCTCGACACTATCGCAGCCAACCCCAGCATTTTTTTGGCTGTGAGTTCTTGGCAAGTTTACCTTCTGTAGTTTGCCATTGCTTTCTGAACGACCTACCCTTATACCATTGTATGGGAAACCAAGGCAAGACGATCGGTTTCCAAATCTCCCACTGCTGTATTTCGAACTCTGTATGCGGGATTACGAATTGAATTCGTAACCCCTTGGCCTCGACACGATATCTAAGGGACATGTGAAACACTAATCCCTAAAGCACAGACGCTGACTCAAATGTGCACCGGCTGACCAGAGTTCGTACACTTTCCACAGATTCGCCTTGCGTGATCTATTGAGACGTGAATGCATTAGTATCAGTGTAAATTTACAGTATGTGTCTGTATCATGTTTACTTTATACAGAAAGAAATGCATTCTGCCAGGTTTATTTTCTCTGAATATGTATTTGTATAAGATTTACTATATCAATCGCCGTGAGAAGAGTTCTTAAGAGCTATATTTAGACAGTCCTGATTTATGGAAGCATATCACGGAGAATTAGCAGACAAGTGAGGAATTATGTAGAACCTGTAGTTTTATAGAAGAATGACGAGAAAACCATGGAAAGGTAAAGAGAACAATGAAGATGTTTTAAAAGATGTCAATTCTTTAGACATGTCATCGGACGAGGAAAGCTGGAGTATGTCGTCACAATGGAAAGACAGGATGGAAAGCGAGGCAGCGGGAAAACAAGAGAGAAGATGTTGGCAATTTGACATGCTTCTGAGGAACGTCGGTATCAGAAATGATTGGAAGCCCGAGAGACAGAAGGCTGTGGACAAACGTGATCACCAACGCCACACGGCATGGACTATAAAAGAAGAAAAAGATTTACTTCCTGTAGACGGATATGCATTTGAATTTTAAAAAAACCTAATTCCTCTCGACATATATGTATTTAAGTGAGGGTTAATTTATCTAGACAGATATGTATTTCCACCGGGTTTACTTTCTCAAGACAAGTCAGGTCTTAGATATGAATGAACTGCCTTATAACAATAGATGGCACTACCTGCTTTCTGTCAGCACCGAATGTTGGGCGGCGCAAACCAAACCCACCACCCCACATTGTGCCAACGGCTTTGGGCAGAGGAATGCAGTTGGTAGGGTACAAGAGTAGTATCTTATGTCCTAACTAAGTATTATTTCTGGATTGTGGTGCTGGATTGACCCCAATCCAGCTGGATTGGGGTTAGGGGTTAGGGGTTAGGGGTTAGGGTTAGGGTTTAGGGTTAAGAGCTTAGGGGTTAGGGGTTAGGGTTTAGGGGTTAGGGATTAGGGTTAGGGTTAGGGGTTAGGGTTAGGGGTTAGGTTTAGGGGTTAGGGTTTAGGGGTTAGGGTTTCTGTGTGCTCCTAATTATACTTTCTGGATTGACCTCGCTGGATTGCCCCCAATCCAGAGCGGGTTGGGTAGGGTAGGTACTTAGGTCCTATGTAAGGGTCGATACATCTAAGAAAAGAGTTGTTTTCTAAGAGCAGATAACTGAGTGTGTGTATAATATTTTAACTAATTGTAAAAAATAAAATAAAAATAAAAGACAAGCAGGGGCGCGAGGCGGCGGGCGCAGGAGCAAGCGCTGCCGACCGGTCGCGTGGAGCGATCGACCCCAGTAAAACAGTGTCTTGTAGTACCCAAGTGGCCAGTCATTGCTGAGTGATCACTAGTCCGGTTATTGACGAGTACTGTGGTGGGGTTATGTGGGTGGAAGTCTCGAACCGCGCCGGGTGTCATATGAAAATTGTAAACAGTAAAAGGGTAAATATGGCGTGTATATGATCTGTAGTGGGTCGTAGTGGTTTATAAAACTATCATCATATAGATTACACCTCTTCAAATGAAAACCTTAAAACAGTAAAGATGGCCGGTAGTAACGGATGTAAGGGGCATGGCTTAGTGTTATTCGTTGTTAAGGGGTGGTTGAGTAGCCAAGTAGTTAGATAACTGCTTCGGAACACTATCATCAAGTAGAGTACACCTCTTCAAATGAAAACCTTAAAGAAGTAAATATTGCCGATATTAACGGTTATAGTGGGTATGGCTTCGTGGTATTCGTTGTTAAGGGGTTGGTGAGTGGTGATGTACCTATATAACAGCTTACGAACAATTTAAAGGGATGGGCGAGTGGCGAAGTGGCTAAGTAAATGCGTCGGTACCTTGCTAAGAGACAGAGGAGTTGCTAGATAAAGGCTCCAGGTCGCTATTAAGGGGTAAGTGGGTGTACAAATAGCTAAATAACTGCTTCCGATCCTTGTTAAGAGGTGGGCGAGGGGCGGATTGGTTGGATAATTACGCCCGTTCCTTGGTAAGAGCCAGGGTGATCGAGTGGAGAAGTGGGTAAATATAGGCATGGAGGTATACCACCGACACATTCAACGCATAATTTCGGCGTCGGTCGTCAGAAGACCTAGGATATTTTCATTATATGTCTATTGTAAAGGGGTCGACTGTTTATTATAACGGTGGTTACTATTATCTGTAGTTAATGGGATGTAAATACTATCATCATACCGGTTACAACTCTTCAAAGGAAAACCTTAAAAAGTAAAGAGGGCCGATTATGCTGGTTTTAGTGGGTATGACTTTGTGATATTCATTGTTAAGGGGTGGGGTGAGTGGATGTGTAATTAGATAAACGCTTCAGAACACTATCATCGGGTTCGAATCCCAGTGGGGCGGTCTAGTGGTAGAAGAAATATTGATATTATCTGGTTACTTAGTTGTGATTTCGAGCTCTGGTGTTATTAACCCGGCTATGTTTAGAATAGGAGAGGTGGTGTGCTGGTTGCGGAGTATGTTTAGGTGGTACCCCAGACACTGTGGAAGTGATAGGTTCGAATCTCGGTACTTTGTCGTTGGTACGATTGCCAGTCATCAAGGTGTGGGTGTCTAGTTGATTATTGGGTTAGGGTCGCTTTGTCCAGCCTTGTCGCCGCGGCCACAAGTCCCACAGATGCTGAAAAACACAGGCAGCAAATGTTACCGTTGCACCTACGAGTTACAAAATATAATCTAACTTAACATTCAGAATATAATATACTCATAACCTCAACAGGTGTTGCAAAAAATCAATGCTTATTCTCATAACGGCTAATCCAGGGGATTCTCGTCAGAGTAATGACCAAGTCAGGTTAATAATATTTCTGATATCTCCGCCATTGCAAATAGTTCGCGATATTAATAAAGGTTCATAACAAGGTTGGAAGGGGATTAAGGGATTAACGCCTATTGTCGGGACATCCAACACAAATCAATAACACTACCCTCGATTTTTCTCATATTTGCCGGTTGGGGCTTATGGGTTAGGTGTATGTGTCCTTATTTAGTTAAAACAGGTGGTATGAGTAGGAGATATCACAAACAGTATCAGCATGTGCCACTCTGATCTTAAATATCAGTAGTTCGTTATTCTTGTGACATTGAAAACGCTTGAGGTTTGAAAAAGGATAGTGTACTATGTTATTAGGAGGTTTATATAGATTGACCAGTATGTGAAGTTGATAAGGGCACCCTTGTCAGCGCATCGTAGCTGTGTTGTGAACTGTCGCCTATTACACCCGGGTGTGAAAATAATCAAACATATTTCATATCAACTCAATATGCATGCCTCTATATAGCTGCATTGCGAACTTGGCTAGAGTTTACTTTAGGAAAGTTCTGTGTATCTGTGTATACGGGTTTACCACTGCTTATAGATGTGTGCAGTATTATTGGAAAGCGGCCGTTATGTAAACATTATCAAAGTATGTTGCCTTACAGAGCTGGTATAGTGTCTATGTGTCTGCTTTGCTGACTGTTTTATTCTGTTGCCCTGTAGTATTTGGAGGGAATTTCATGCCGGTGTCTAGTGAACTTTTTAAAAAATATGTGTCAGAATCCACAATGCCACTGGCATTAGAGGCATTTCAGCTTGTCTGCTCACTGACCTTGCTTCACAGTCATACAAAAGTACAGGTTCTATGTAGTACTTAAACACTCCTGTCACCCACCGACTCACTTACACATAGAATAGAGGGCTGCAACTCCAGCCCAAGGGAAACCATTGAGTCGTGCAGGACCCGAGCAATCTAGAACCTTCTCGAAAGAGATGGTCACCTAAATCCATGATTCCGTGGACACTGATGTGGCCCGCCTAATGCGGGGTCCACGAGGAACTCGGACAGAGTTACCGCCCGTGCCGAGTTAGGACACGCGGAGACAGTGCAGAGGACAAACGGACTGGAGAGAGACAACAGGGCCTGCCTGAGAGGGACTCATAGATATTCGTAGATATACTTAGGCTAGATAGTGTGCTAGATTGTTGTATGACAACTATATGTTTGATGATTAACGATCTGTGATATGTATGATAAGAGAAGCGCGGGTCTGTTTACCCACTGCGCCAACTGTACACTGTATGTAATAAATA
Organism: Cepaea nemoralis; assembly: GCA_014155875.1. Taxonomy (NCBI): domain Eukaryota; kingdom Metazoa; phylum Mollusca; class Gastropoda; order Stylommatophora; family Helicidae; genus Cepaea; species Cepaea nemoralis. Next base: position 52,164 of record JACEFZ010021351.1, read on the forward strand.
TTCTATATCCTAGCGAACAGTGTACTGTTGCCTGTATGAACCCGAACCGTTATTTAGATAAGAGTAAGACCATGACAGGCTTTATGGGGGCTAGTTTTCCGGTTTTGGCATAGAATGTTTTCTTAAAAACCTGTTAAATGCCATGTAAAATTAATTATTTCAGCATATCACATTGATTTTTGGTAAAACATTGATTTTTGATAACACATTGATTTGTTTAACTCTTTCACTACCAAACAAAAACTGGGCTGTGACCAAACAGAAATTTATGGCAGAAAATTTGAACTAGGGGTGTGTTACAATAATGCTTTTAAAATGGTTAAGATGTAGAAGATCTATGTATTTACATATCAAATTAAAGAGGATTGCACAAGGAACATGACAGTGTTAATAATTAATTGATAGGTTACAAATATTATGACAATAATGAGAGGTTTAATAATAACAACTGAAATTAAAGAGGTAAAAATTATTTAAAAAACTGCACTTATAAGGTGTTTTCTACACTCCTATACTGCTAATCATGTTTTAATTTACTGAATAATCAACCAAACACCACTTGTCTTCAAGAATATAAACAGTATTTGTTCATTTAAATCACCCAAAAGGAAGTTTTGGTGCATATTCTGAACCATGTATTTTTCACAAATAATTGACAAAAATAATGGCTGAAATCTTGAAGGTGGCGGTCCTGTCACAGTAAAGTTATGGAAAATGGTTACAATTGTAGCAGAAATGTTGTATTATATATCAAAATAAAGGGGATGCACAAGGAATATGTTGGTAGGAGAATTTTTGCTTTAGGTTGTAAATAAAATAAAAATAATATTATAATTTGTAAAATAATTGGACAAAAGTAGGTAAAAATAATGTAAACATTGCACCTTAGAATGTGTTTTTCTACACTCCTATACTGCTAATCATGTTTAATTTACTGAATAATCAAACAAACACCACTTGTCTTCAAGAATATAAATAGTATTGCTCATATAAATCACCCAAAAGGAAGTTTTGGTGCATATTCTGAACCATGTCTTTTTCAAAAAAATGAAAAAAACTAATGGCCGAAATCTGGAAATGGTGTATGTCGCAATAATGTTATGAAAATGGTTAAAATTTTAGCAGAAATGTTGTATTATATATCAAAATAAAGGGGATTGCACAAGGAATATGTTGGTAGGAGAATTTTTGCTTTAGGTTGTAAATAAAATAAAAATAATAATATAATTGTAAAATAATTGGACAAAAGTAGTAAAAATAATGTAAACATTGCACTTCTAGAATGTGTTTTCTACACTCATATACTGCTAATCATGTTTAATTTACTGAATAATCAAACAAACACCACTTGTCTTCAAGAATATAAATAGTATTGCTCATATAAATCACCCAAAAGGAAGTTTTTGGTGCATATTCTTGAACCATGTCTTTTTCCAAAAAAATGAAAAAAACTAATGGCCGAAATCTGGAAATTGGTGTATGTCGCAATAATGTTATGAAAATGGTTAAAATTTTAGCAGAAATGTTGTATTATATATCAAAATAAAGGGGATTGCACAAGGAATATGTGGTAGGAGAATTTTTGCTGTATGTTGTAAATAAAATAAAAATAATAATATAACTTCTAACATAATTTGTTAAAAAGAGGTAAAAATAATGTAAACATTGTTACTTACCGAGGGGGCCGTGTTATCCAATATCCGGATCACTGCTAATCCAATTGAATTTACTGAAAAAAACAACACTATTCTAAACTATAAACTATTTATCTCTCCATGCCACACACAATATTCTTTCTCCTTCAAGAAACCACTTCATCTCTTGATGCTGAAGTCGCAAATGCTTCAACTCAGGAGGGAAGCCTACTCGGTTGGACATTCAGTGTCCCTGTATAATTGAAATTGTTGGAATGCAGATAATCAATCAGAGCTTTCGAAGTGTAGAATCTGTCAGCAAAGATGTGATGGCCAGCTCCGAGAACATTCAGTAGTGTGGCAAACACTTTCACTGCATGAGCAGTTGTGGGATCTACATCCGGACCTGTATTCGGTGTTTCGTCCATAGTAAATTTCTTAAATTCACAACATTAGCCAGTCGCAGAATCACAAAGGCCAAATGTTTTGATGTGGTACTTGTGAGGTTTGTTGCATTGTATTGTCTGTGCTGAAATCTGCCCTTCCATCCAATAATCATTTCATCAATGGACACATTTTCCAAATGGGTAAAATGCTTCCTGGAATCTCTTCACTGTTGATTCTGGTTCACATACGTGAAACATGGTGTGAAAAATAGATTCAAATCTGTTCCTGGGGAAACATAGTGGCCTACCAAGGGGTATATAAATGTGCACTTGTTACACCAATAGTCTTTGATAGATGGTCTTGGATCAAGTCCCATAGCAATAATGACAGACGTAAACTTCAGCCATTCATGCTTCGTGAGTGGGGTCCAGGATAACAGACTAGAATGTTTTCTTTTAGGAGTGTTCTGCATCAAGATCTTTTCTGCATATTTGTTTACATTTTTTAAATTTAAAAAATCCACTAGTCATCATCAAAAAAAACTTTTAGAAAAACCATAGGTGTTTGCAGATGATAAAGTTTTGAGTTTACGTGAGATCTTCGAGGACGAAACCAAACTTCGGTTTTGTTTTCCTTTTGACAATCTTGCCATGTCGATGGTGATGGGATAGGTGCATCACGCTGTACAGAAGCTTGTAGATTCAAATTTTTTCCTCCAGTTTTATTCTTATTTTGTACTGTTTGCTTCCTTTCCGCTGGAAGTGATTGTGACATCCTGACATTCATTGTCAGACGGAAATTCATCAGACACCCCAGCTGAAAAGACGTTCCACTAGTAATATCTTTATCACCACGTGCTAAAAAGTTAGATTCACAGATATAACTGCTGTCTGAATCACTGTTATCGGAATCACTATTGTTTAAAAAAAGTTTCGAATAATAATCTAGCTTGATCTGAAGTTTTTATTTTACGTGGACGCATACTGTGGGCGTTTCCATTTTGAAAAAACCCAAAAAAAACAATTAACACTACCTTAAAACTGAAAATTCACAAGAATCCAATATATTAGAATACCATTGACGCACCAAGATGCGTAGAGATCTTTCGGCTGTACGACTTTTTAGTTTACTGTAACTTAAAATTTCCCAAACGGAGCAGAAATATGTGAAAAAAAACCACTGATCATTTTGTGGCACTAAATCGGCGGACTGCCATCTCAGGAAATACAACGTGCCGATAGATGGGATCACGGTAGCGAAAGAGTTAAATCAAGGAAATTATAACTAGTAGTATCTAGCAATAAAAGGGAAAGGGAAACTGAGTCCCTCGGCAATGTTTACCATTGCCTTCACAGTGCCTCTTTATTTTTATTCTGTAAACTATTTTTTTTTTGGGGCATGTTTTTCATTTTGACATTTTTTTTTGGTTAACATTGAGTAGTGTTTTCTCGCTCCACGAGCAAAAATTTTTCCGCAACAAGTGCCACGTCCAACCGATGAAACCTTTCCAACAGGAGAGAGTACAAGGGCAACATCGAAGAATTCTTCAATCAAAAGCTAAGTTTCACCCCATACTCATTGTACGTCTAAGCTGTACTTCTCATGTTTCATCAATGTTTTTATTTTGTATCATATTTATTTCTTTTCATATTCATAACCTTGTCACAACATAAAACCCGGCATTTGATTCATACATCAAAAAAAATTAGGGGAGTTAACCCAAAATTTTCGACCACACAACATATTTTTTTCTAAGGGATTTAACTCTATAAACTTAACAAGCAAGTAAAACACAAAATGTCGAGCTTAGATCAATGTATTGAGCAAGGAATAAAGTTAGGTTACAAAGAAGAGAAACTGTCAGTATGGGCACAGAAAACACACGCAGAAAACATTGCCCGTGAAGAAAGAGCGATTAGAACGAGAAGAAAGGAGACTGCAATGGAGGCCCGAAGAAAAGAAATTACAAATGGAGGCCGATGAAAAGAAATTGCAAATGCAAGCGATTAAAAGAAATTGCAAATCGAGGCCGATGAAAAGAAATGCAAAAAGCAAGCAGATGAAAAGAAATTACAAATGGAGGCCGATGAAAAGAAATTG
>JACEFZ010021352.1:0-27299 GCA_014155875.1 Cepaea nemoralis
CCCACTGTGGAGTACCGGGAAACCCCAGCGCTGCTCGATTGGTTAAGGAAGGAGTAAAATAAGATCAGTCTGATTGATGTACCCGTTACATACCACCAAATGAAAAGAATGATCAAGTCGGGCAGAATGCCACAATAACCTGCTCAAGATGACTACCACGTTATGGACAGATCAGAACCAGTCATTATTCTGCACCTCACGATAGGCCACATGTATACAAAATTCAAGACTGGTGAATCAGCCATGTGCACATGTGGATTGGTGTCGCAGCCAGCAGAGCACATTCTCCAAGACTGCTTATATTATAACATATCTAGGCAGACCCTTTGGCCTAGAGAGACGACAGTGGAAGATAATCTGTATGGACCGGTGAGTGAACTATACACGAAGAAAAAAAAATAACGTTAGTTATGTTCATACAAGGGACTTCGCGTGCACCCGCCCGCACACACAAACATGCCCACACACACACACACACACACGCACGCCCACACACACGCACGCGCAGGCACATACACACGGCAGGGAAGGACAATTAATTGTAGAAGATAGAGATGTGTGGAGAGCCTACGCCAGTCGGTACGTCACATGCCGCTGATGATGGGTTAGCATTACATTACAACAAGCACACTTTGGTTGATTAATAGGTTTCACGCTCGTGTAACGCGTGAGATTTGAAAATTCCTGGTCCACGTTACATACTCACACAAATACACACACACACACACACCACACACACACACACACACACACACACACACACACACACACACACACATACACGCAGGAATTTTTAAAAAAAAACATCATGTGCTTTTGTGTGCCTTTGCAACGCCATTCGCGGTAGACATAAATTTATTACCAGAAAGATTATAAATGGAACATTGTGAAATTTGTAGTGATACACAGTTAAAGGAAAAATTCCAGCAAGTTGGTTTGGAAGAGTTCTATAAAACGTATTTGGACAAAGATAAATATCCTGCGTTTTACAAACATGCTCTGTCGATGTTTTCTTTAGAAACAGTTATGCGTGTGAACAGCTTTTTAGTCGCATGAAACACATCAAATAACAAGTGATGACACGAATTACTAATGTTCATTTGAAAAACTGTTTGCGTGTAGCGACAACTGAGATCAATTTTGATGCACTTAGTTCTGCAAAACAAAGTAAGATGTCTCAGTTTTAAATATTTTTAAATTGTCTAATAAATATGTTTAATTCTCAGTTATGTTTTCTTTTCTTTAAAAAGAAATAAATAAATATGCATATTTCTTGTTTTACATTAAACCAGGCAAGCGTTTGACCACGATCTCACCTACTGGGAAGCGACGATGTGGTCGAAGCTGTAGCACGCTTGCTTATTTACTTTAATTAACAAACAAACAAAATTAGGTGCGTGGCCTGGCAGGAAATATTATTTCTGAAATTTGGCCCGCCTGCTGAAAAGGTTGGCTACCCCTGTTCTAGATCATGTGAATGAGAAGTTTTAGGGTTACACATATTATATACACCTATCTTAAATGAGAAGGTTTAGGGATAAAAAATATTATAGATTGTGCTAAATCAGAAGGTTTAGGGTTAAACATATTATAGATCTTGTTAAATCAGAAGATGTAGGGTTACAAATGTTCTAGATCATGTTTAATGAGAAGGTTTATGGTTAAACATATTCTAAATCATGTTAAATGAAAAGGTTTAGGGTTAAATATATTATAGATTATGTTAAACGATAAGGTTTAGCGTAAAACTTGTTCTAGATCATGTTGAATGAGAAGGTTTAGGATTACACAAATTATATACCATCTTAAATGAGAAGTTTTAGGAATAAGAATATTCTAGATCATATTAAATGTGAAGTTTTAGGGTCTGTTGTGGTCAACAATTTGTAACTGAAAAAAAAAAAAAAAACGAAGGATTGTTATAAAGCAACTAAAATAATTGTACGGACCTAATATAGATTATGGAAAGTGTGAATTTTTAGGGTTAAACCCTATTCCATATTATGGTACACGTGAAGTATTAGGGTTAAACCCTATTCCATATTATGGTACACGTAAACTGTTAGGGTTAAATGATTAAATGCCATGGGATGATTAATTGTCTTAGGCGACTTTCCGTATGTATCATGGGCTTACATACAGTAGTTTCCCCTACGCAACCCAATTTAATTTGATGTATAATACAGCAATGCCTTCTATCATATTAACATTTTAAAGTCATAATTGACATCCATTTTCGTTTGGTCCTAACCTACATTTTGCTAGGCGTTGAATTTGCTAAAACATATTCCATATAATGGTACATGTGAAGTGTTAGGGCTAAAACATATTCCATATAAGTTAGTTAGTTAGTCGTGGTTCCAACTTCACGGCAACGGGTCGTCCCCATATTGCTCAGTTCCTGTGCCAGTGAATATCACACAAAATGCTCCTCACTGCCCAAAGTGAACAATGGAATAGACAGGGGTATCGGCAAGCCAACAGCTCGTACAGGTACACTGTGCATAATGCCGCCGCCATAATGCCAACACAAAAGTCCTCCATGAAAAATACAGTTCATCGTCGATGGAAATGGCAGTCACCAGAAAGACTTCATTGACCCAGGTTTTATCCCATATGGCTGGGTCTCTTTCCGCAGGACGACCCGCCGAAAGCGCCGCACAAAGCACGAACTCTGTAGCTCCAGCGGCGACTCCCAGGGTCTCCTGAAAAATGCACTTATGAACCGAAAAGGCAAACCAGTCAATTCAGCAACAGCCGGCCGCCATCTTTCCGAACATGCAGTTCACGCTACAAACAACCGCAGACAGATGTAAAAGCATTCTACGCGAAATTCACAGCTCACAGTGTCGCACCACGCACTCACTCAGTAGCAGGGCGACGGAACCATATCCTCACAAGTAAGTACCATGATGTTTCTGAGAAAGTCAATTGTTGGTCAGCGAATGGACAAAACTAGTCACTCTATAGCATAATTTCATGACCTAAAGAAAGGTTCTCCTCTAACTTGGCTGGGGTTAGTTTCTTTTCCCCTACAAAAAGACCTGCAACTCCAGGTACTACTTTTACGGACGGATGGCCAGGCTACTTTGAATGTCTCGGGTGGCTTTTGCAGAAACCCAAATGATGACTTGATCTACCAAGGGGCCCAATGCGAGGCAGCAATTAAAAGGGGGGGCCAAACAGAAAACCGCGGGAACCAAAAAATTTAAAAAAAAAACTGGGCACCCTAACCTATTTCAAATCCACATTATACTAAATTTTATTGAACGAGGGGAATTTCGATATATTTCTAAAATAAATTATTTTTCCCTTCTTAATTGCGGGGGGAAAAAAAAAAAAAAAAAAAAATTTTTTTTTTTTTCTTGGGGAAAAAAAAATTTTTTTAAAATTTTTTTTTTCCCTTTTTTTGTGAAAAATTTTCAAAACCAATCCCCGGGCCCACAATTTTTGGGGGGCCGGGCTTTCCCCAAAAAAAATTAATAAAAAATTTTGTTTTTTTTGCAGCCCTTTTTTTTTTTTTCAAAAGGGAAAAAAAATTAACCCCCCAAAAGAACCAAAGTGAGGGGACGGTATCCTCACAATGGGCCAGATGCGAGAAAAAAAAGGGGTCCCCTTTGTTGGGGGTCACCCGAAGGGGGGACAAAACCTTAGGCTTTTTCCTTAAAATAGCAAAATTTCAATAACAATTATTATTTGTCCCAATAACCAGCATTCTTCAACTGATGCTGTTTTCCTCCCATACTTAACATATGAAGCATGCACTTACGTTGCTTTTCCCCTTACTTAACATAAGATACCTGCAATTCTCACAGTTTTTTTAACCTTATTACTATTTCATTCAGGAAAACAAGTATGTGATGGGTCTGTTTCACGCCGTATACCTTTATAAAAGAATGGATCTCGCTTCTGGGCCTTTTTGGCTAAGACCATAGTGTAATATATGCACTTGATCTTACCAGGGCCACATGCAGAGGCGGTCATGACACACAGGGACCTGGGACATGATGGGGCGGCTCTGACCCCATGGGGACCCGCGAACCTTTAATTATTTTTTTTTTTAAATGAAGAATAGATAAACTTTGGGCAACCCATATGAAAACCTTATTTCATATAAAACATTCAACATTTTTACACGTTCACTCCCATCTATCTATTGAACTGAAGAATTTACGATGATTTTATTGTGTTATTCTAAAGGATACTGTAAGTTTTTCCTTCTGAATTGCGAGTACTGAAAACAATAATTTATCTATGTGAATTCAAACATCGCTACATTTGCCGCTCCAGAATAATAAATGGTATGCAGCCATTGCACAGACATTCAAAACATCTTGCTGTATTTGACGAATAGGGTCCTGTTGAATTTGCAAATGTAAAGGAAAACACACAATGCACTTTGTAAATACACACTGTTTAGTACGAAATAGAACCACATCAAACGGAATAGACATAATTAAAAATCTTAAGGGACATAACAACATATAGTTCTTTCAAGGGACATTACCAAAAGTACCATGTGTGTATTATGTGATCTAAATAATTGAGTATTTATTTTAATCTTTAATAAACTTTTAAAGACATTAGCGACAGTTTTGCAGCATAAAAAAATGCGGACAACTTTTAAGATTAATTAATGAGTTCGTAATGATAAGGTTTTATTTTAGATGTTGAGAATTTTATAAAGCATATTTCTGTTTCTCTTCTATATTACATTAAACTTATATTCATTTTGGCGGCTACCCTTTGGCATATGTGGAAATCAATTTTTGTCCGGCCTGTAAGAGGCCAAAATTAATAATATTCCCACTCTGTGGGGAGAAAATCAATCATGTGCCATGTCCGGAAAGCGTGGGCGGTCATGACTCGCCATTTCACTCGATCACCAGAGTCGTGGATCACCTTAGTGTTCCTGTGTCACTCATGCCATGTGGCCAAGCCATCCAGGTATTTTCCTCTCGGTCTTCCTCTTGGTCTGTTCCCTTCGATCTTGTCATTTGTCACTAAGTTCTCCAATCCATTTCTCCATACGAACATTCCTTCGGAATAATAAGCCTGTGTGATATTTCGCTCCACGTATTTTTAGCCGTTGTTTACGTATCCCCTCTGGAGTCAAGTGGCAAGACTACTCTGCACGTTTTTCCGGATTTGTGGTGCGTTTATTCTTTGGAGTGTTCTCTGGATTTATTACCGAAAATAACAAATTGTCAAGCTGTATTCTAATATCACTGCATTTGCAGTCCTAACAGACGATTATGAAGTCCAGCAACTTCACCAGTCGAGAATGATAATGTGTTCCATTACTGGTCATGGGGCTGCTGCGACATATGCACTTGTTATGAGTGCCCTAACTGGTCCAGGAGGTGTACTTTTTGGGGGAAACGTCGACCTGCATAGGTTCGAGGTTCCCACTAGGTGGTACTTTCATCTGCCAGCAGAGGCGCAGAAAGCCGTGAGTGAAAAGTTACAAGGTAAAATGTTTTCTCTTAAAGCCTAAGAATAGACATATCTCTAGAGCGTCCAGAGAAAGAAACATACAAGCTGACAATCCGCTGGTTACCCGTCACAATTACTCCCCAGGGAGTTAAAACAACTGATGCACAGCATTACAGGGGTTGAAAAGGCTGAGGTCTTTAGGATAAAGAATGGAGCTGGCAAGAGGGGTGCACTTTGCAATCCAAAAAAGGAAGGGCCCCCCCCCCCCCCCCCCCCCCCCCCATTATATACAGATCTACACTCCTGGTATCACGAACGATAATCACGGAGTGTTAATCACAATGCCGGGGAGAAAGGGAGAAAGACGAATTGTCCGGCGTTTGGCCGCGACAACCACTGGGCAAATAAATGTCTTAGTAGACGACCACCGATGACATCAATGGCAGCAGCAATTGGTGTACAAAGCCAAGAAGATTTCCCGACACTTGTAAGAGAACTCCTCCACAGAAAAAAAAAAACTGAACGTACACAAACTTTCAATAGTCAAATCAACACACAAGGAGAGAGGAACACAAAAGAAAATAACACGCAAGAAAACAATCCAAAGAATGAAGACTGACGATTTTCAAATCGTCAGCAATCCAATGAAGAGAAAATGGGCTGACAGAAGACTACTGTAGTCAAAACACAGAGTTGACACAGAAACAGACGATCTATCACCGACTAGATACATACCAGAAAAGAAGGAAAAAGTCAAAGACACTATAGGCAAGACAAAAGGAAGTGAATAAGAACAACAAGATTGGAAACAAGTACGAGACGAATAAGACACATACAGCATACCAGACACTCTTTTTGTAGACACCGATACAAGTGATAAGAACGAAGATCAAGATGATCCTCTCGCATAAACGTTTGCTACCAAAAACTTGCTCGCCTAGACGTGCCCATCATGGATAACAACTTTGCGTGTGTATCTATATAGTAATTATATCTCATATATTTGTTTTTACTAAAGTTACAATGACTAGTGATTTAATTATTACTACTTTAAACATGTGTGGTATACGTACACAATTACAACACATCATCACACTCATTCGCAAACACAAACCAGATTTTATACTACTACAAGAAACAAACATATGTTCACAAACTTTCGCACAACATATCACCACACGGCTAGGTCTCAAAAATTAATGCTTTAGTTTAGGCATACACAAAATCGGGTCAGGAACAGCTATACTGCAGACATCTGACAGGTGGGGTATTATTAGAACACACACGGATGACCAGGGACGAATCTCCATAATACAGGCAGAAAATACTATACATGCATACACCATAGTGAACATACATGCACCACCAAATTACAATCATCAACCAAATTTGTACCAAGAATTAGACAACCTACTTACATAAACATACAGAAGACAAAATGTTTTTCTTGCAGGGGATTTCAATTTTGTACTCTCAGATTTGGATATTGTAGGGAGAGGTTAAACAGGAATCAAGACACTATTGAGGAAAAGTGACAGGATTGGAATACATCAACTGGATATACTATAGAATACCACAGACACACACAATTTAAAACGCGCTTTCAGGCGCAGACACCCTAATAACATTGCAACAACACACAAAAATAGGGCTCACAATAGATCAGCTAGACTAGACAGAATATACACACCTTTAACACATCACATAATACACACAAAACACATACAAGAAACATTACAATACACAGATTACAAAGCAGTACAAGCATATATCAACACAGCCACTACGAATGCAAGGTTATCAGCATGATCACCACACTGGAAATTCAACAACACTCTACTCCAATAAACAGAGTATGTACTACATATGACACACCTTATTCTTACATATTCTTGATCTTCCAACCATTGAAGACAGAATATAAATTTGCAGAGCATGTGCCTACCTCAGAATTGACGCAAACACACAACATCCACTGCATAGTGAAATTAGGAATGTGAAGGGCAGCAGGTTAAAAAGAGGAAGCTCGTGGATGGGTCAAGCCGAAGACGTTGTTCGACAGGTATGTTCACTTGAGGACTTAGAACCTGTTATATACACAGATGGGTCGGTAGTCCGACATGCGAGAAGCTCATGGGCTTTACGGCGCAGGCCGGAGGGATAATTGTGAAGGAGGACTCTGGTGCTTTTGCTAAGACCACAATTAGCCAAACTATGGAAGTCATGACAGTAAGTAAAGAAATAACATGGCTCGAGGCACAGACTTAAACACTTAAACATCAACAACGGTAGAATTTGTGGAGCGGTGTTTGTAGACTTTAAAAAAGCTTTTGATATGGTAGATCACGATATTTTAATTAGAAAACTAAAGCAAATGAAGACAAGCACCAACATGGTGAACATAATTACGTCATTTCTATCCGACAGGCAACAAGTCGTGTCCTTCAACAACTGTCTATCAAGACCCACACAGCTTAATATTGGTGTGCCTCAGGGCTCAATACTAGGTCCGCTGCTTTTTGCAGTTTATATTAATGATCTTCCTTTATATATCAATACAACTTGTGATCTATTCGCAGACGACTGTACTATATATACTAGTCAAGAAAACCGTAGTGAATTAGAGAATTCTTTACAAAAGGAACTTGATAATCTTACTAGATGGAGCAATGAAAACCGCATGCAAATTAACATCGACAAAACCAAATCCATGCTAATAACGACCAGACAAAAACTACAGACACTAGCCATAACTGGATCACCGCTCGAACTCCGCATGGGCACGTTACCTATAGTTAATGTGACTGAACATAAAAACACTAGGGCTTTAATAGACAGCCATTTGAACTGGAGCTCTCATGTTCACGCTCTTACCAAGAAAATAGCACAAAAAGTTTACCAACTTGCTAAAATTCAGCACTTCCTGGACGAAAGCACGCGAAAAATATTCTATACATGCTATATCCAATCACATCTCGATTACTGTTCCACAGTTTGGGATGGTTGCCCTAAATCTAATTTAAAACGACTATGTTCTCTACAAAACCGCGCTATTCGTCTGGTTTCTGACATAAAGCACGTTGAAAGTAATAATTTGTACAGTCATCTAAGACTTCTACCACTACAAAAGCTCTTCCTTTTCAACAAAGCCAAATTAGTGAATAAAATTATATCTCAAAATACCCCAGAGTATCTTCTGCCGCTGATTCAATCTAATGCAATGAACAGCAAGCGCCTAAATTTGTTACATGTCTCAAAGCCTAGATTGGACCTATACAAAACATGTTTCGCCTATTCTGGTGCTCACTTATGGAATCATCTGCCTTCAGATCTGAAAACTCCAATGAGTCCCTACACATTTAACCGAAAACTCTTTCAATACTTAATCCATACCGACTATATGCCACCATAATTCATTTACTGGTATAATTGTTCAGTATAATTGTTCATTATAATTGTTTAACTATAATTGTTCACTATATATGTGTGTGCGTGTGGGAGCGAGAGAGAGAGAGAGAGAGAGGGAGAGAGAGAGAGAGAGAGAGAGAGAGAGAGAGAGAGAGAAAGTGGATGTCAGTGAGAGGGAGAGAGTGAATGCGTGTGTGCGCACGTGCATGCGTGTGTGTGGAGAGAGTGATTGAGCGAGAAATGGTGGGGGAATGTGTCAGTGCATGCATTCGTACGTGTATGTGTGAGAGTGAGTGAGGGAGTGTATGCGTGCGTGCATGCGTTCATGTGTATGTGTATGTGTGAGAGAGTGGGATTGAGAGAGTGAGTGTGTGTGTGAAGGATTGTGTGTTAGAAAGTGAGACAGTGGGAGAGTTGATGTGTTAGTGTGTGTGTGTGTGTGTGTGTGAGCGCGCGCATGCGTGTGAGTGTGTGTATATGAAAGAATACACACACACAGAGAGAGAGAGAGAGAGAGAGAGAGCTGAGCAGATGCATGTCATGTAACACGCATGTTATGTAACACGCGAATCCATATGTTTGTGTATTCTCATCTGTCATATTATCAGTTAAATACCATTTGATTTTATCATGCATAATATAAACTCATGTTCATTACTGTAGTTTGAGTGAGTGAGTCAATGAGTGTGAATGAGAGACAGAACGAGTGAGCGTGAGAGTGAATGAGTGAGCGGGAGAGTGAATGAGTGAACGGGAAAGTGAATGAGTGAGCGGGAGAGTGAATGAGTGAGCGTGAGAGTGAATGAGCGGGAGAGTGAATGCGTGAGAGTGAATCAATGAGCAGAAGAGTGAATGTGTGAGCGTGAGAGTGAATGTGTGTGTGTGTGTGTGAGAGAGAGAGAGAGAGAGAGAGAGAGAGAGAGAGAGAGAGAGAGAGAGAGAGAGAGAGAGAGAGAGAGAGAGAGAGAGCATCACTATTTTTACGTCACATACATTTTATGTACACATTTTTCTCCATGTTTAACATTTTTATGAGACTGCTCATGACAAGTGTCAGTGTATGTGTGTGAGTAAAGTGTGGGAGTTTGTTCATACTAGTTTCAATACTAACGTGAGACATTTTGTATGTGTCTAGATGTGAGGAAGTGTGAGTGTATGTGGAGGATGTGTGTGAGTGTGGGGATATGTGTGGGTGGGGGTGGTGTGGGTGGGGGTATGCATTTGGATGGGTTGGGGTGTGTGGGTTTTGGTGGGTAGTGGTATTTGTGGGTGTTGGTGGGATGTGTGGATGGATGTGTGGGGGTGAAAGTACGGGTGTTGGAATGGGTGTGGGGGATGTGTGTATGGGTGGAGGATATGTGTATGGGACGGATGCAGGGGATGTGTGTTTATGTGGGTGGAGATGTGTGGATGGTTTGAGGAAGTATGTGTGGGAGGCGGGGTTGTGTGGGTAGGGGATTGTGTTGGGTGGATTTGGGATGGAAGGGCGGGTGGGGAGAAGTGTATGGTGTGTGGGTTTGAGATATGTGTGCGGTGTGTTGGTGGGGGATGTGTGAATGATGTGTGGGTGGAGGGTATGTTTGTGGTGGTATGGGTGGAGGATAGTGTGTGGTGTGGGGGATGTGTGTGATGGGTGTGGGGAATGTGCGTATGGGTGGGGTATATGTGTGGGTGAGCAGGGGATTGTGGTGGTTGGGGGAAGTATGTGGGGGAGTGTGGGTGGGAGATGTGTGTATGTGGATGGGGAATGTGTGGGTGGGGGTGTGTGAGTGGCTTAGGGATGTGTAGGTGGGTGAGGGAGTTGTATGTGTCGGGGTGGGATGTGTGAGTGGGTGGAGGATGTGTGTGGGGGTAGGGGTATTGTGATCGAGAGATGTTTGGTTGGGAGTGGGTTGGTGGGGGTGTGTGGGTGCGTAGTGGAGGATGTGTGAGTGAGTGTGTGTTGGTGGACGGGTAGGGAATGCGTGTGTGGGTGGGGAGAGGTGTGTGGTGTGTTGGTTGGTGATATTGTGTGGGTGAGGTATGTGTGTGTGGGTGGGGGATTTTTGTGGTGTGTGAGTGGGGGTATGTGGGGTGGATGGGTAAGGGTATCTGTGTGGGTGTGGGTGGGATTATTTTGTGGTATCTGGGTGGGGGATATGTGTGTGGTGTGTAAGTGGGGATGTGTTGGTGAGGGATATGTGTGTGTGTGGTGCGTGGGTTGGGAATAGTGCGTGGTAGGGGGTGTATGTGATGTGCGGGTGGGGGATTGTGTGGTGGGGGATTAGGTTAAGGCATGTGTGGGTGGGTGGAAGTTGTATGTGTGGGTGGTGGTGTGTGTGTGAGTGGATTGGGGATGTATGGGTGGTTAGGGAGATGTGTGTGTGTGTGGGGGGGGGGGGGGGTAGGGACATGTCAGTTGGTGGGGATGTGTGTGTATGGTTTGGGGATGTGTGAGTGGATGTGCGATGTGTGGGTTGGTGGGGGATTGTGTGTGTGGGTGGGGAATATGTTGTCGATGGAGATGTGGCTGGGGGAAGGGTGGTTTGAGGTGTGGGTGGGGAGAGGATGTGTGGGGTAGAATGTGGATGGGCGTGGGATGTGTGGGTTGGTGGGGGAATGTTTGTGGGTGGCGAGTGTGTTTTGGTTGGGGGATCAGGTGAGGGCAGTGTGTGTGGGTGGGGGATGGGTCGGTTGGTGGGGTATGTATGTGTCCCTTGGTGTGGTGTGTCGGTAGGTGGGGGTGTGTATGTGTCCCTTGGTGCGCATGTGTGTGGGTAGGTGGGGGTGTTGTGTGGGTGGGGTGATGTATGGATAGGTGGGAGATGGGCTTCATACCATGGTAATTAGCCTTGTTTATGTTTACAACATTCATTTCACAATGTTTATTTTTCTTCCTATGCAAATGTATAATGCTCTTGATGAACGAAAGACGAGTGATTGGAAGGGCCGAATGTAAGACGGGCCTGCGAGCCCAATTTGTGACCCTAATAAAGTTGATTTGATTTGATTTGATTTGACTTTCACTAGGGCATGTTTCCTTAGCAACCATGACCGCGAGGTCATGGGCTAACGGGGCTATGGCTCGCCATAGGGGATGGACTCCCTGTGGTCAGATTAGTGTCCTAAACCTGCGACTGGCCTAGCAAGCCGGCATGGGATCTTCATACTGCTCGTAGAAAAACCAAGAAGTACCTAGGAAGTATAATATCATCAAATGGCAGATCAGAAGACGAGATCGAAAATAGGAGCAATAAGGCAAATCAACTCATTGGACAAATGGCACCAATACTAAAGAACAAACATGTATCAATAACTACTAAGAAAGTACTTTACAACACAATCTTCCTACCAACTCTGTGCTACCAATGCCAAACCTGGACAATGACAGAAAAAGAGAAAAGAAAAATCACAACAACAGAAATGAGGTTCCTGAGAAGAATACTCAACGTATCAAGAAGAGATAAGATCAGAAATGAAGAAATCAGGACTAAAGTGGGGGTTAAAGCTGCTCTAGATTTTATTAGAAAGCAGCAAGTCAAATGGTTTGGCCATGCAAGTAGGCTACCAGTCAACAGCATGCCACAACAAGCAATGCTGTACAGACCAGATGGAAACAGAGGAAGAGGCCGACCACGTAAACGTTGGACAGGAGGGAATAACAGAATCCATGGGAATGTCGATATACGAAGCCCATAATCGGGCACTCTCACGAAATGTATACTTCACCTCGACACCGCAAGGTACAAGAGGAACATGATGAGATGAGATGAGATGAGATGTTTCCTTAGCGCCTCAATGAGCATGCTCAAGAGGATAGAGATGGGGTGGATCCAAAGAGAGTGGTTGCTGTCTCTGGAGCGGTCTCGGCTAGCAAAGATTAGTTTCATCTTCGTGCCAGGGCATGCGGGAGTACAAGGAAATGAGCGGACTGACAACCTCGCAGGTAAGGCTACTGTGGAAGGCGGACGCGCAATGGATCAGGCTGACACTCTGAATGCTCTACGAGAAGTAAGACTGTTGCGAGAACCAAGTGATGACTGCGAATCTACAACCATGGTCAGACTGTGAGAACTGCAAATTAAAAGAGGTGTGGCCAAACAAGAACACTACGCAGGAAGCCAAAGAAGACTGATAAACCAACACAGAACTGGTGTCGTGAGCCGCTATACGCTGCGAGATTTGCTGAGGAGGGGATCCGAGCACTTATGGACTGAATGGTTCGATGTGCAATGAGGATGATTTGTCGACTAACTAACTATTCTTACATATACTAATAGTACACCAACAGAAAATATAATACAAATTTGGGATCTACTAAAGAATACAATACGTAATAGAACACAACAATTGGCATCCATCACACACACAAAGAACGACTACAACAAGAACATATTATACAAACAGCAATACAACTCATTAAACAGACTGGTAAGAATGCACTACATCTACACACTAGAATCACAATTAGAACAGCACGAGCAACACGCATTATGAGGTGCCCTCCTTAGAACTAAAATCACTACCATATCAGTAGAAACTCCCAGCAAGCAACACCTGGCAGTAGAACAAAACATTCAACGCAACAGACAAATTGGAGCAATAATAGACATGCAAGGAAACACACAAACAAAGGCAACACATATATTAGAAATATTCCAACAGTACTACACTGACCTATATACAGCAGAACCAGCCAACACACAAACACAAAATAGCTTCTTACAATACATGATAGTTCAACTCATCCATGGTGGCCCTTCGTGGTATAACAAAGTTCAGATTAATGTCATGTAGGGCACCTGGATTTCTACACTACATGGGAATACTGAGTCGAAGTAAATAATCACTGTCTTTACACACCAGACTCTGGTATCAGAGTCACTAACAAAGTCACTGAGTCTATGATAAGAGGATTCCGGTATCTGGAGTCGAACACAACGTCACTAAAGTTTAACACATGTGGCCATATACATTAGGCCAAGACTCTCTAGACACTTCTCGGGGCCCTCTCTGGGCCGCACTAGCCGGAAATGGCATCTGATGATACATGGTTACCTGAATGATATCGGAAGTATGGTGGCTCGCTGTTTACGGACTGGTAATGGTGGGTGGCTGACCTGCAAAGACCATAGGCCACTGGAACTCTTCCTTTCGGGAACAAACTGGCGCTACCTCAACACAGGGAAGCATACGCCCACAGTCTCTTTTGTTCGTTTCATGATTCAGGTTCTCAGGCCGGGTCTATGCTTGTCTGGTACGCACATTCTATGACAGGTTCTGCAACAAAACAACATTGTGAGAGCCACTTGTAACAGGAATCAGCGGATCTTTAACATAGGAGTGAGGCTCTCAGCATTATGGATTCAATATATACAATTATACCCATCCGCATCTGTGGTGATCTGGACTGGGATGAACTAGGACTCATCTGTCAGATTGCTTCAGGGAGAGCGTCATCCCTCGAGAACTGTAGGGCAGCTCGAACTGGTCCCGTCGGGTAGACACAGGTGAGGCACACAAGTCCCTGCAAAAGTCTCTGTTATATCATGCATTAACGGCCAGGCATTAGTATAAAGCTCAAAAATCCTTCTGAGGAGATATTTGGCCACTTCGCCGAACCTCCGTTCTGTTTCTCTCACTCCACCGATATCTGTGTAACCATCTCAGATACTTCACTATTCCCATCTTCCAGATGGGAGAGATTACCTTCATTTTAGTCAATGGCTTTTAACTACATGGTCCCCACCTCCATGTAGCAGGTGTCATTCATCCCCTGTGTGAATACATGGTCTATCCCCCCTGTAGATGATGATATCTATCTTTGTGTAAATACATGGTCTATCCCCCATGTAACGGGTGACATCCACCCCCCTTCTCTCACTTTCGTCCATAAGGTTAGTAGCTAGAACGGTGTCAATGTTCCCTGGAACAGCAGTCTTATTTACTGAACGTTTTATTTCGCTCGGTTCTATTTCTCTTACTTTCGCCACCTGAAATAATTAGTGTCCCTCCTGTGGGTCCCTTCAGAAGAACCAAATAGGTAAAGGACAGTCGAGAGGAAAGTAGAACTAGAAAAATCCAGTGGCCTCCCGAAATTGCGGAGACTGCCGTCATCACATCGGTCGTTCGTGGAATTCTTCTGCCGACACTCGCAAATGTCGCCAATCGTCCTCCCGAGTAATTTGACAGGTCGCACGCCATGGTTTAAGTGTCGCCATGCTGCGACCTAGCGTTCACGGCTCATCCGGAAGTCACCCGTCACACCTATCCCGTACGCTGACCCCGACAGGCTATATCGTCACCAAACCCCCTCATGCATAGATTCATTTTAAAGGCCTGAATGCCCTGAGTCTGAATATCCTATACTTACTGGGCTACAACATAGCCTCAACTACTTTGGATGACATTAACCGATGGATGATAAAGCCATCCCGTCTAAACCCCAATTTCGGCTAAGTCCCATTTATTCTGGCCCCGTAACTAAGCATGTGCTAGCATGACGAACCCCTACGTCGCCCGCGCGTAGCACGAAACATCGACAAGAAATTACTATACTAAATAAATGCACATACCTTCAAATCCTCGAAAGCTTGGTACTCCACAGGATTTAAAAAGCGCCATTGCCAACACCCCAAAACCCCAAAGCGACGAAACTACAGTCCCTAAACTCAAGGTTTTCATCCAGCAACCCTTTTCGAGGGGATGACGTAATGAAAACGTCTAAAAAGACCGGCTTACTACAGCAGTAGGTAAAAACATTCTGTGCGGCAACTCCATCATTAGATAAAAAACCCGTACCCATTCCTCCCCAAACAGTCAAAGAGCCTTTTCCTCGTACGCCACAAAACAATTGTATTTACCAATTCACATGTAGATGCCAGGCCGTTTACATTGGCCGAACGGAGAGACAGCTTAACAAAGGGGTGTTAGAACACATCCCTCAATGGGTCAAAAAGATACAACACACAGGAGAGATAGCCACGGGGAGCCGACACACCGGAAGCCCCCGGCGTCTTCAATCGGCAAGCAAAATTGTTCCAGTCGCCATGTTGTGTAAAAAGAGACTGCTTTTTCCCCGTGTTTTTTAGAACACAAAATACCGCTTGTTAAAATTTGCAGAAGCAATTTGATCTATCAACGCAAGAAAGAATTGTGTAAACAGAAAGACATGTTGGGCGTTAAAAAATTACCGTGGTAGACAATCGACATTACTGTGCGAAATTTGTATTTTTCCAATTTGAAGATTTATCTATTTAAATTTTTCATTTAAGTTGTGTGAGTTCTGCAGTATGTACCTGACGAGATGCAGCGAAATATAGTTAATGTGACTGAACATAAAACACTAGGGCTTTTAATAGACAGCCATTTGAACTGGAGCTGTCATGTTCACGCTCTTACCAAGAAAATAGCACAAAAAGTTTACCAACTTGCTAAAATTCAGCACTTCCTGGACGAAAGCACGCGAAAAATATTCTATACATGCTATATCCAATCACATCTCGATTACTGTTCCACAGTTTGGGATGGTTGCCCTAAATCTAATTTAAAACGACTATGTTCTCTACAAAACCGCGCTATTCGTCTGGTTTCTGACATAAAGCACGTTGAAAGTAATAATTTGTACAGTCATCTAAGACTTCTACCACTACAAAAGCTCTTCCTTTTCAACAAAGCCAAATTAGTGAATAAAATTATATCTCAAAATACCCCAGAGTATCTTCTGCCGCTGATTCAATCTAATGCAATGAACAGCAAGCGCCTAAATTTGTTACATGTCTCAAAGCCTAGATTGGACCTATACAAAACATGTTTCGCCTATTCTGGTGCTCACTTATGGAATGATCTGCCTCCAGATCTGAAAACTCCAATGAGTCCCTACACATTTAACTGAAAACTCTTTCAATACTTAATCCATACCGACTATATGCACCATAATTCATTTACTGGTATAATTGTTCAGTATAATTGTTCATTATAATTGTTTAACTATAATTGTTCACTATATATATGTGTGTGTGTGGGAGCGAGAGAGAGAGAGAGAGAGAGAGAGAGAGAGAGAGAGAGAGAGAGAAAGTAAGTGTCAGTGAGAGGGAGAGAGTGAATGCGTGTGTGCGCACGTGCATGCGTGTGTGTGGAGAGAGTGATTGAGCGAGAATGATGGGGGAATGTGTCAGTGCATGCATTCGTACGTGTATGTGTGAGAGTGAGTGAGGGAGTGTATGCGTGCGTGCATGCGTTCATGTGTATGTGTATGTGTGAGAGAGTGTGATTGAGAGAGTGAGTGTGTGTGTGAAGGATTGTGTGTTAGAGAGTGAGACAGTGGGAGAGTTGATGTGTTAGTGTGTGTGTGTGTGTGTGAGCGCGCGCATGCGTGTGAGTGTGTGTATATGAAAGAATACAGAGAGAGAGAGAGAGAGAGAGAGAGAGAGAGAGAGAGAGAGAGAGAGAGAGAGAGCTGAGCAGATGCATGTCATGTAACACGCATGTTTGTAACACGCGAATCCATATGTTTGTGTATTCTCATCTGTCATATTATCAGTTAAATACCATTTGATTTTATCATGCATAATATAAACTCATGTTCATTACTGTAGTTTGAGTGAGTGAGTCAGTGAGTGTGAATGAGAGACAGAACGAGTGAGCGTGAGAGTGAATGAGTGAGCGGGAGAGTGAATGAGTGAGCGGGAGAGTGAATGAGTGAACGGGAAAGTGAATGAGTGAGCGGGAGAGTGAATGAGTGAGCGTGAGAGTGAATGAGCGGGAGAGTGAATGCGTGAGAGTGAATCAATGAGCAGAAGAGTGAATGTGTGAGCGTGAGAGTGAATGTGTGTGTGTGTGTGTGTGTGTGTGAGAGAGAGAGAGAGAGAGAGAGAGAGAGAGAGAGAGAGAGAGAGAGAGAGAGAGAGAGAGAGAGAGAGAGAGAGAGAGCATCACTATTTTTACGTCACATACATTTTATGTACACATTTTTCTCCATGTTTAACATTTTTATGAGACTGCTCATGACAAGTGTCAGTGTATGTGTGTGAGTAAAGTGTGGGAGTTTGTTCATACTAGTTTCAATACTAACGTGAGACATTTTGTATGTGTCTAGATGTGAGGAAGTGTGAGTGTATGTGGAGGATGTGTGTGAGTGTGGGGATATGTGTGGGTGGGGGTGTGTGGGTGGGGGTATGCATTTGGATGGGTTGGGGTGTGTGGGTTTGGTGGGTAGTGGTATTTGTGGGTGTTGGTGGGATGTGTGGATGGATGTGTGGGGGTGAAAGTACGGGTGTTGGAATGGGTGTGGGGGATGTGTGTATGGGTGGAGGATATGTGTATGGGACGGATGCAGGGGATGTGTGTTTATGTGGGTGGAGATGTGTGGATGGTTTGAGGAAGTATGTGTGGGAGGCGGGGTTGTGTGGGTAGGGGATTGTGTTGGGTGGATTTGGGATGGAAGGGCGGGTGGGGAGAAGTGTATGGTGTGTGGGTTTGAGATATGTGTGCGGTGTGTTGGTGGGGGATGTGTGAATGATGTGTGGGTGGAGGGTATGTTTGTGGTGGTATGGGTGGAGGATAGTATGTGGTGTGGGGGATGTGTGTGATGGGTGTGGGGAATGTGCGTATGGGTGGGGTATATGTGTGGGTGAGCAGGGGATTGTGGTGGTTGGGGGAAGTATGTGGGGGAGTGTGGGTGGGAGATGTGTGTATGTGGATGGGGAATGTGTGGGTGGGGGTGTGTGAGTGGCTTAGGGATGTGTAGGTGGGTGAGGGAGTTGTATGTGTCGGGGTGGGATGTGTGAGTGGGTGGAGGATGTGTGTGGGGGTAGGGGTATTGTGATCGAGAGATGTTTGGTTGGGAGTGGGTTGGTGGGGGTGTGTGGGTGCGTAGTGGAGGATGTGTGAGTGAGTGTGTGTTAGTGGACGGGTAGGGAATGCGTGTGTGGGTGGGGAGAGGTGTGTGGTGTGTTGGTTGGTGATATTGTGTGGGTGAGGTATGTGTGTGTGGGTGGGGGATTTTTGTGGTGTGTGAGTGAGAGTATGTGGGGTGGATGGGTACGGGTATCTGTGTGGGTGTGGGTGGGATTATTTTGTGGTATCTGGGTGGGGTATATGTGTGTGGTGTGTAAGTGGGGATGTGTTGGTGAGGGATATGTGTGTGTGTGGTGCGTGGGTTGGGAATAGTGCGTGATAGGGGGTGTATGTGATGTGCGGGTGGGGGATTGTGTGGTGGGGGATTAGGTTAAGGCATGTGTGGGTGGGTGGAAGTTGTATGTGTGGGTGGTGGTGTGTGTGAGTGGATTGGGGATGTATGGGTGGTTAGGGAGATGTGTGTGTGTGGGGGGGGGGGGGGGGTAGGGACATGTCAGTTGGTGGGGATGTGTGTGTATGGTTTGGGGATGTGTGAGTGGATGTGCGATGTGTGGGTTGGTGGGGGATTGTGTGTGTGGGTGGGGAATATGTTGTCGATGGAGATGTGGCTGGGGGAAGGGTGGTTTGAGGTGTGGGTGGGGAGAGGATGTGTGGGGTAGAATGTGGATGGGCGTGGGATGTGTGGGTTGGTGGGGGAATGTTTGTGGGTGGCGAGTGTGTTTTGGTTGGGGGATCAGGTGAGGGCAGTGTGTGTGAGTGGGGGATGGGTCGGTTGGTGGGGTATGTATGTGTCCCTTGGTGTGTATGTCGGTAGGTGGGGGTGTGTATGTGTCCCTTGGTGCGCATGTGTGTGGGTATGTGGGGGTGTTGTGTGGGTGGGGTGATGTATGGATAGGTGGGAGATGGGCTTCATACCATGGTAATTAGCCTTGTTTATGTTTACAACATTCCTTTCACAATGTTTATTTTTCTTCCTATGCAAATGTATAATGCTCTTGATGAACGAAAGACGAGTGATTGGAAGGGCCGAATGTAAGACGGGCCTGCGCGCCCAATTTGTGACCCTAATAAAGTTGATTTGATTTGATTTGATTTTCACTAGGGCATGTTTCCTTAGCAACCATGACCGCGAGGTCATGGGCTAACGGGGCTATGGCTCGCCATAGGGGATGGACTCCCTGTGGTCAGATTAGTGTCCTAAACCTGCGACTGGCCTAGAAAGCCGGCATGGGATCTTCATACTGCTCGTAGAAAAACCAAGAAGTACCTAGGAAGTATAATATCATCAAATGGCAGATCAGAAGACGAGATCGAAAATAGGATGCAATAAGGCAAATCAACTCATTGGACAAATGGCACCAATACTAAAGAACAAACATGTATCAATAACTACTAAGAAAGTACTTTACAACACAATCTTCCTACCAACTCTGTGCTACCAATGCCAAACCTGGACAATGACAGAAAAAGAGAAAAGAAAAATCACAACAACAGAAATGAGGTTCCTGAGAAGAATACTCAACGTATCAAGAAGAGATAAGATCAGAAATGAAGAAATCAGGACTAAAGTGGGGGTTAAAGCTGCTCTAGATTTTATTAGAAAGCAGCAAGTCAAATGGTTTGGCCATGCAAGTAGGCTACCAGTCAACAGCATGCCACAACAAGCAATGCTGTACAGACCAGATGGAAACAGAGGAAGAGGCCGACCACGTAAACGTTGGACGGAGGGAATAACAGAATCCATGGGAATGTCGATATACGAAGCCCATAACCGGGCACTCTCACGAAATTTATACTTCACCTCGACACCGCAAGGTACAAGAGGAACATGATGAGATGAGATGAGATGAGATGTTTCCTTAGCGCCTCAATGAGCATGCTCAAGAGGATAGAGATGGGGTGGATCCAAAGAGAGTGGTTGCTGTCTCTGGAGCGGTCTCGGCTAGCAAAGATTAGTTTCATCTTCGTGCCAGGGCATGCGGGAGTACAAGGAAATGAGCGGACTGACAACCTCGCAGGTTGTGGAATACTGTGGAAGGCAGACGCGCAATGGATCAGGCTGACACTCTGAATGCTCTACGAGAAGTAAGACTGTTGCGAGAACCAAGTGATGACTGCGAATCTACAACCATGGTCAGACTGTGAGAACTGCAAATTAAAAGAGGTGTGGCCAAACAAGAACACTACGCAGGAAGCCAAAGAAGACTGATAAACCAACACAGAACTGGTGTCGTGAGCCGCTATACGCTGCGAGATTTGCTGAGGAGGGGATCCGAGCACTTATGGACTGAATGGTTCGATGTGCAATGAGGATGATTTGTCGACTAACTAACTATTCTTACATATACTAATAGTACACCAACAGAAAATATAATACAAATTTGGGATCTACTAAAGAATACAATACGTAATAGAACACAACAATTGGCATCCATCACACACACAAAGAACGACTACAACAAGAACATATTATACAAACAGCAATACAACTCATAAAACAGACTGGTAAGAATGCACTACATCTACACACTAGAATCACAATTAGAACAGCACGAGCAACACGCATTATGAGGTGCCCTCCTTAGAACTAAAATCACTACCATATCAGTAGAAACTCCCAGCAAACAACACCTGGCAGTAGAACAAAACATTCAACGCAACAGACAAATTGGAGCAATAATAGACATGCAAGGAAACACACAAACAAAGGCAACACATATATTAGAAATATTCCAACAGTACTACACTGACCTATATACAGCAGAACCAGCCAACACACAAACACAAAATAGCTTCTTACAATACATGATAGTTCAACTCATCCATGGTGGCCCTTCGCGGTATAACAAAGTTCAGATTAATGTCATGTAGGGCACCTGGATTTCTACACTACATGGGAATACTGAGTCGAAGTAAATAATCACTGTCTTTACACACCAGACTCTGGTATCAGAGTCACTAACAAAGTCACTGAGTCTATGATAAGAGGCTTCCGGTATCTGGAGTCGAACACAACGTCACTAAAGTTTAACACATGTGGCCATATACATTAGGCCAAGACTCTCTAGACACTTCTCGGGGCCCTCTCTGGGCCGCACTAGCCGGAAATGGCATCTGATGATACATGGTTACCTGAATGATATCGGAAGTATGGTGGCTCGCTGTTTACGGACTGATAATGGTGGGTGGCTGACCTGCAAAGACCATAGGCCACTGGAACTCTTCCTTTCGGGAACAAACTGGCGCTACCTCAACACAGGGAAGCATAGGCCCACAGTCTCTTTTGTTCGTTTCATGATTCAGGTGCTAGTCTGGTACGCACATTCTATGACAGGTTCTGCAACAAAACAACATTGTGAGAGCCACTTGTAACAGGAATCAGCGCATCTTTAACATAGGAGTGAGGCTCTCAGCATTATGGATTCAATATATACAATTATACCCATCCGCATCTGTGGTGATCTGAACTGGGATGAACTAGGACTCATCTGTCAGATTGCTTCAGGGAGAGCGTCATCCCTCGAGAACTGTAGGGCAGCTCGAACTGGTCCCGTCGGGTAGACACAGGTGAGGCACACAAGTCCCTGCAAAAGTCTGTTATATCATGCATTAACGGCCAGGCATTAGTATAAAGCTCAAAAATCCTTCTGAGGAGATATTTGGCCACTTCGCCGAACCTCCGTTCTGTTTCTCTCATTCCACCGATATCTGTGTAACCATCTCAGATACTTCACTATTCCCATCTTCCAGATGGGAGAGATTACCTTCATTTTAGTCAATGGCTTTTAACTACATGGTCCCCACCTCCATGTAGCAGGTGTCATTCATCCCCTGTGTGAATACATGGTCTATCCCCCCTGTAGATGATGATATCTATCTTTTGTGTACATACATGGTCTATCCCCCATGTAACGGGTGACATCCACCCCCTTCTCTCACTTTCGTCCAATAAGGTTAGTAGCTAGAACGGTGTCAATGTTCCCTGGAACAGCAGTCTTATTTACTGAACGTTTTATTTCGCTCGGTTCTATTTCTCTTACTTTCGCCACCTCAAATAATTAGTGTCCCTCCTGTGGGTCCCTTCAGAAGAACCAAATAGGTAAAGGACAGTCGAGAGGAAAGTAGAACTAGAAAAATCCAGTGGCCTCCCGAAATTGCGGAGACTGCCGTCATCACATCGGTCGTTCGTGGAATACTTCTGCCGACACTCGCAAATGTCGCCAATCGTCCTCCCGAGTAATTTGACAGGTCGCACGCCATGGTTTAAGTGTCGCCATGCTGCGACCTAGCGTTCACGGCTCATCCGGAAGTCACCCGTCACACCTATCCCGTACGCTGACCCCGACAGGCGATATCGTCACCAAACCCCCTCATGCATAGATTCATTTTAAAAGCCTGAATGCCCTGAGTCTGAATATCCTATACTTACTGGGCTACAACTTAGCCTCAACTACTTTGGATGACATTAACCGATGGATGATAAAGCCATCCCTTCTAAACCCCAATTTCGGCTAAGTTCCATTTATTCTGGCCCCGTAACTATGCATGTGCTAGCATGACGAACCCCTGCGTCGCCCGCGCGTAGCACGAAACATCGACAAGAAATTACTATACTAAATAAATGCACATACCTTCAAATCCTCGAAAGCTTGGTCAACAGGCTTTCGAAAATGTAGGGCCCCTTTAATGGCCATATATACACTTCACACAGCACAAAAATACGACCTTCCTACGAACAAGCTGGCTGCACTTCAACTAAACTGAAGCACCAGTTCAGTTTCCACCTTCAGCCTGAACCGCAAACTGCTTAAACGCTCAAGCAAAGTTGCCCCGTGCAAATCATGGCCCGATAACTCGGACGCAGTATGCTGAACTGAGCTCGCCGATCCAGAATGTTCTGTTCCACGTAACAAAAGGGAGAGCAAGTCAATTACTTAGATACCTCCTGCAAGACTTTGCACGGTAGGTTCCCCTTGACCATACAGTAGCGAAGCGCAACTTCAGACATTTCTCTACAGTACCTTTATCCCCAACATAATTTCCACCAAATTGATGCACTTATCCCGTCGTTTTATCAGTCCTCCCAAACCCGCTGCATGGAACTGCGTGCTCTGTTTTCTAAACCACGTTTTCATTTCACATTCAACTTCGGCGTCATTCGCGAAATGTTTCCCGCCAAGGTGGGTTTTCAGTGTTTATGCTGACAAATGTTTGTCCCGTAAAGCGGTGCATAGCTGGGTAGAAAAAAGTGACGAAGGCAAGTCAATAAGTAAGTCACACAATTCTGTGGGATGGAAGGTAAATGAGAACAGAGCCCGCAGTTCCATGCAGCGGGTTTGGGAGGACTGATAACACGATGGGATAAGTGCATCAATGTTGGTGAAAATTATGTTGAGAAATAAAGGGACAATGTATGTATGAAAATAAACTAGTTTCGAGTTGTTATCATATTTAGTTATTTCTGTACTGCCATTTGTGGCTTACTTATTAACATACCCTTGTAACTCAACTCAACACAGCACAATTCAACCCTGAGGTGATCCGAAAGTTTGGCTAGCGACCTGACATCGAACTTCACTCCTCGTCGGCCAAGCAGCTAACGTTGATTGAGCTGACAGCCCCATACGAGTCAAATATCGAGGGGCAGCATACCTACAAGATAGAGAAGTACGATGACATGGTCGCTAGTCTGAGTCTGGAAGAGGTACACTGTCAAGCTATTCGCCGTTAAGGTAGGCGCCAGAGGTCTAGTCTCCCACTCCGTGTATGATGTGTTAAAGCAAACGGGCATGAAAGGACAAGCGAGAAATTGGGCACAAAAACAACTGGGTGAGGCAGCCGAAAAGACCTCGTGGTGGCTGTGGAATTGCTGAAACATGAATTAGGTCATGCCTCGAAACTAGTATGGTTAAAGTGGTAACTTCAAAGCGACTAACAATCTCTCAACTAAGAGCAGGAAATTGCACTGTTTCGTGTCGACTCCATAGATCCCTCTGAGCGAAGGTAGTACATCTAAGTACAGGACTGTTCGGTTGGGCAATCGCCGCACGGAAGCAGTCGTCAAATCATGCAAATATCGGCCGAAGTCCAGAAGTCCAACCTCCATATTAGGGCGGTAGTCGTCTTCCGTAAGTCACTTTCAGCAGCAGAGACCAAGAGGAAGAACCGGCTTCCTAGTAGAATGCGGCGCCGTGAACGGGTCACGAGGAAAGGATATGGCAACTGAGACGAATGGAGTCGATAAAGGCCGTGCCTAGGGAAGAAGCTGGCTCTCCACGAACACAGGTGCTAAAGTAGTGTGAGGACGCAGGAACCGGCTGCAGAGGCTCTCCTCACTGAGGGAGGGAGGGAAGGCTTGAGAGTGGACATGTTCACTGCTAAGGGACAAGCACAAACAACAAGGACAAGGAAATCCACCGAAACGTCTCGCACGGCAGGGGAAAGACACCCGGAGTCATGACCCAGACAGACAGACCCGTCCCTAGAGATTAGAGAATGTTAAATAAGTAAATGGGCCGAAACATTCGGGGAAGGGTGACTACTTCTGGTGATCAGAATCTCCCTGTCGTGTTTGCTCCGCGGCGGAGTTTTTATCACTTACCAAAATCACCGTGATGTGGCTCATTATACCAATTATTCGATGGTGGTCACAGTCCAAGGCTTCTGATTTCTTCGGGATTGCCAGAAATATAGAACTGCATAATTTAGGAGGTATATCTCCTGTATCATATATTGTGTTCAGCAGTCTGGTGACGTGGTCTATTCCATATTCTTCTAAGGCATTAATCATTTCTGTTGTGATGTTATCTGGACCAGGGGTCCTGCCAGTTTTCATAGGGCTAAACGCATTCTGAACTTCAATCTTCAAAATTGATGGTCCTTCATTATTCCGAAGATCATACTGTTTTTCTCTTGTATACGGGTCTTTCATAAATTTTGCCATATTATAGATCATGTTAAATGCGGAGGTTTAATGTAAAACATATTCCATATCATGTCAAATGTGGAGGTTTAGGGTTAAACACACTATAGGTTATGTTAAATGAGAAGGTTTAGTGTTAAACATTTTCTAGATCATGTTAAATCAAAATTTTTAGTGTTAAACATATTCTAGATCATGTTAAATTAGAAGGTTTATGGTTAAACGTTTTCTAGATCGTGTTATATTTGAGGTTTTAGGGTCTGTTGTTGTCAACAATTTATATTTGGGGGAAAAAACATTCGAAGAATTTTATAAATCAACCAAAATAATTGTGCAGACCTATTCTAGATTATGGTAAGTGTGGTTAAACGCTATTCCATATGAATTGTTAGGGATAAACCCTATTCCACATTATGGCACATGTGAAGTGTTAGGGTTAAATGATTAAATGCCAAGGGATTATTAATTGTCTTAACTGATTCAGTGCCTCCTTTTTGCGGACGACCAAGCACTAATAGCAAAATCAGAAGCTGAATTACAAGACCACATGAATAGTCTAAATGAAATGTGTAGGGAACATAAACTGACTATAACTAAAGAAGGAAAAGAAACTACCATTTACCTAAACGAACATCCCTTGAAACAAGTAAAGTGTTTCAAGTATCTAGGAAGTATAATATCATCAAATGACAAATCAGAAGACGAGATCGAAAATAAATGCAATAAGGCAAACCAACTCATTGGACAAATGGCACCAATACTAAAGAACAAACATGTATCAATAACTACTAAGAAAGCACTTTACAACACAATCTTCCCACCAACTCTATGTTACCAATGCCAAACCTGGACAATGACAGAAAAAGAAAAAAGAAAAATCACAACAACAGAATAAGATTCCTGAAAAGAATACTCAATGTATCAAGAAAAGATCAGGTCAGAAATGAAGAAATCAGGACTAAACTGGGGGTTACAGCTGCACTAGATTTTATTAGAAAGCAGCAAGTCAAATGGTTTGGCCATGCAAGTAGGTTACCAACTAACAGTATATCACAACAAGCAATGATGTACAGACCAGAGGGAAACAGAGGAAGAGGCCGACCACGTAAAAGATGGACGCAGGGAATAACAGTCCATGGGAATATCGATACACGAAGCCAATAAGCGGGCACTCTCCCGCTCATTATACTTCACCTCGATACCGCAAGGTATAAGAGGAACATGATGAGAATGAGATGAGATGATTCAGTGTCGAAGGATAATATAGTGCCACACGTGACCTCCCATTTGGACAGAAGGATGATGTATAGCCATACCAGGGTTATTGTGTTATTTGTCTTGTTTCGTGGTATATTCCACAATTTTAAAGCACAGTGAGTGGACATTTACATTATAATACTTGCTCATTTGATTGTGTTCCAACGTTTGGTCCAAACCGACTTTTTCTTTGGGACTGAATCGGTGAAGCCACTTTACGCATTTATCATTGGCTCGCGTATGGTAGTTTTCCTTATGCAACCCAAATCAATTTAACGTACAATACAGCATGTCTGCTATCATATTAACAATTTTAAGTTATAACTGACATCCACTTTCGTTTGGTCCTAACCTACGTTTTGATAGGCATTGAATTCTGTAAAACATATTCCATATAATAGTACATGTGAAGTGTTAGGGCTAACACACATTATTTTTT
>JACEFZ010021353.1:0-14075 GCA_014155875.1 Cepaea nemoralis
TGATGAAATTAAAACAATGCTGAAGTCAAAAGTAGGTTCAAATGCTGATGATTTAGATAGCAAATTGAATCTGCTGGAGTCTAAATTTGAGTCTCATGACCGTGATTTATTTAATAGAAGTCAGCTGTTGATTTCTAAAATGAATTCAAATGCTCATGTTTTACACAAGAAGATTGCTTCGCTAAATTCTAAAATAGCTTCTTATGCTCATGATTTAGGGATGCAAATTATGCTGCTGAATTCTAAAACAAAATTGTATGCTGATGATTTATTCACAAAATTTTGTAGGATGCTTTTCACATTGATAGAAAATAATATTCATTACCAGAGTGAATTTGAGGAGCTGAAATCTAAAACAGTGTAAACTGTTTGTTTGTGTACATTTATATTTATTTCTAGTTCTTAAGTGTCGTTATTTACTATTGTGATGTGAGTGGTATGACAAAGTTTGATACCTTCTATATCCTAGTGAGCATTAGTCTGAGATTTTAAGCTTTATAGCATATATGACAATGATCAAGCAATTAGAAAGTTTATTAGAGGCCCTGGAGATGTAGATATACAGAAGAATATGTCGTATTTCATGGTAACAAAAACAATCAAATACAAAGGTTCTGGAATGAAAAGAGAGTTGAAAGAAGAAAAAAAAAGAGGCAAGTGAAATATTTTGGCCACGTTAAAAGACATAACACTCTTAAAAACCATGCTGAAGGGTAATGTTGAAGGCAAGCAAGCAAGGGGTAGACAGTGATAGACAACTGACAATGTACAATCAAAGCACGAGATAGTGTTGGAGATCCATTGCTTCTGTGTGGAGACAGCACCTGATTGATTGACTGACTGACTGATTGATTGAACATATATGTGTATATTGTGTTGTATAAATTCCATAACATGAATGGGGTTAAAAATGTTTATGGATGTTTTATCATCATAATTGCACTGTCTTTTCTCTAATCGTTTTTGTTTGTATTAAAATTATAATTATCTTCATGAACACCTTGTTTTGCCATCTCACGCAATCACCAGAGTCGTGAATCAGCTTAGTGTTCTTGTCTTGACCATACCACATGGCCATCCAGGTATTTACTTCTCTACCTTCCCCAATTCCCCTCAATCTTGCCAGTTGTCATAAAGTTTATAGAATGTTCAATTAATGTTCTCAGCATATACATAGCATTTACTGCATTCTTATAACAATATAATAATATATAAAGTTATTGTTATAATGTTTACTTTAAATATATACATATGTATACATGAAAACCTTTTTGAAGCAAGGCAATTTTTTGGTGAATTCTATTGGCAACTTTTTTCTTGATGGCATGTTTTTTTTAACAGCTTGTGAACATGAAATGTTGTCTCTTGTTCCCCACTAGAATCATTAATACCCCATGGTGGTTAATGAGAAGCAGGTGTACCATGTCAGAGACAAGACTCAAGTTGTCATACTGTCTGCACTTTGCTATTATGTTTTATTCTTTCCACATGCAGGCATGATTAACATCCCACATGGCATGGACTATAAGAAGAAGACACACATTATACCACAGTCAGTCTAATTTGAGTTCATCTCTTTCATATCTTCATTGTGCTTTTTAAGTCCCTGGTGTTCTCATCATTTGCCTATAAAACAACATCTCTGCAGTTTCTAGATAATTCCTCACATGTTTAGTTGTCCATGATTCACTTCTATACAGCAATATTGCATCAAGATAAGTCTATAAAATGTTTTCTCACCTCGATTTACAAAGATATGTTGCAATGGATATTCTTCATCTTGTAAAATGCTGCTTTTGCTTGGACTATTTTACAATTAACTTTTTAAATACAATGTCCTTCTGCTGTTATAAAAGTTACAAAATATTTAAATACATTTATTTCCTTCAGAGTAGTGTCTTTTGTTTTGATATTGCATTTTCTTAGTAGTTATAATTACTTCTGTATTTTGTGTTACTCTGGCTAATACATTTGTTTTGACTCCTGTCTTGCAATTATGTCTTATCATTTCTTGTAATTACACTTCACTTTCAGTGATCAGAACTGTTAAGGGCATATTGCAAATTGTTTACACTATGCCCACCAGTTAATATTCTTGGCATGCCTTTTATGAATCTCATAATTATGTTACTGTACAAACACTACAATTGCTCTTCAAAGACTAAAACAACTGAATAAATTATGGAGTGGGACAGACAGAATTACAAAAATTAGATTTTTAAGAGCATGCATCTTTCCCATTGCTACATATGCCTGTGAGACATGGACACTTACTAAACAAGCTGAACAGCGCATAAATGCCTTTGAATATAAATGTTATAGACGAGTTCTAAGAATATCTTTGGTAAAGAAAAGGACAAATGCATCCATACTTCAGGAGCTGAATATTGAAGAAGTTTGGCTTTTAAAGATGATAAAACAAAGAAAATTGAAATATTGTGGTCACTTGAAACTTCACAAAAGTTTGGACAGAACAGTAATGGAGGGGTATATGCCTGGGAAAAGAGGAAGAGGAAGGCCAAAGAGAAGATGGGTGCATGATGTGGCGGATGATCTCCAAATGGGTGTATTGGACGCTGGAAATCTTGCTTATGAACAAGAGGTTTTCTGGAAGGTTGTTATGGGAGCGAGGGTCTGCAAAGGACATGCTGCTGAATGAATGAATGAACAAACACTACAAACTGAACTTGGAGACTCATAATCATCATCATGTGCCATGTCGTTAAGCATGGGCGGTCATGTTTCGCCATCTTACTCGATCACCAGAGTCGTGGATCAGCTCTGTGTTCTTGTCTCAACCATATCACATGGCCAATCATCCAGGTATTTACTTCTCTGACTTCCCCTTGTTCTCTTCCCCTCAATCTTGCCAACTGCCACCAAGTTCTCCAGTTTATTTCTTCTCATAATTTGACCGAAAAAATGTGACTGTCTATCTATCATTTTGAAAACAAAAATCCCAAATTCGGTCTCGTTCAACCTGCCTCCTCAGCGTTGGTTAGAGTAGAGATCCGTAGTTGTGTGTACTGTTAGTCCTGATTCGAACTGGTTTTATTGGCTCCACTCTGGCTGTCAGATAAGGTTGGTTTTTGTGCTGCCTAGTAATTTCCTTATTGTTTTATGTTGGTCCTGATGAAGAACGGCCTTTAGTCGGACCTACCAGGTTCCGCAATCTTTCCTTTGTTGGTTTCTTTCTCTATTAGCCCTAAGTGCTGGTTGTTTCTTGTGTTGTCCTCACTGAGACTGGTCCCAGTCATGTCCAGTCCTCATAAGGACTCAATGTAGGCAAAGGCAGAGA
The DNA here is from genome assembly GCA_014155875.1 of Cepaea nemoralis. Taxonomy (NCBI): domain Eukaryota; kingdom Metazoa; phylum Mollusca; class Gastropoda; order Stylommatophora; family Helicidae; genus Cepaea; species Cepaea nemoralis. The sequence goes on from JACEFZ010021353.1 coordinate 3,299, forward strand.
ACTCAAGTGCAGTCTCAAGTTGTCTTCCCGGTCAGTCGCCCATATTCCTACGTTCGCTGTCATCATCATCGGTGTGTGGGTTGGTGCAACAAGACGACCCGATCCGCCTGCCATCCCTGTCCCGGAGCCCTCCAGGACAAGCCAACCCACCATAATGCCACTCACCTGGCCGCACTCAACTGTCCCTCTCAGGACATTCATCACCGGCGAAATCTAATTTCTCTAATCAATTTACGGTTTTTATTTGTTTCTTGTAGGACTTGGTCATTGGTTTTTCTGTCTCTCCATGGTTATCTTCTTCTTCTGCGTTCATTAGGAGTTTTTTTTTTTTCCAGACGTGATAGCGTTGTGCCCGTTTACAGCATATCCATTATTTTGATTTAATTTAATCTGTGTTAGGTCATCATCTATCTTATAGTCATAACTAAATCAGAGACGTTGTCTTGCAATCTATTGCAATCACCTACTGGCTTGTTCTTTAGTCAGGAAACAATGTGTTCAGACTTAGAAAATATATGTATGCTGAGCACACCATCAGCCAATCTATTCAATCTGTACAGCGAGGACTGATTAATAGGGGGGAAACCCCACAGTGATGTAATTACAAATAAAACTTGAATGTGTTAACTAAGGATGCAAAAGACTTCTGTGGTTTGTGTGCATAGAGTATCCTTAAATTGTCAAGTGAAATTTGCCAAATTTCTAGTCTCAGGTGTTAGCGACTTTTTAGGATTTCAAAATAATGTATTCCCTTTGTCTTCTTCTACTGCGATCAAAGTTTGCAATTCGCTGTGCATACTGCATTTCATCCATTGTAGAGCGCAGATTCATAGATGTCCACTTCCTAGTCCCATGTCACTTGAGCCAACATCTTCCCACTTCGACTGCTGAGGTTTCTATTCTGGATTATTCCTCCAATTTGCATGTTGCTTACACTGACTTTTGGGCTTTGCTAGTCCACATTTTCTGCCGGGCTTTGTTACCTTATCCGTTGTTCTTACAAAAACTTCTGCAAGGCAGTGGTATTTTGACATTCGGTGTGTCTATCAAGTAGGTAACATCAAGAGATGGACGGACAGCAGCAGTCTGACAGAATGCCCAATCAAGGTGAGAGACAGACAGTTCTGGAGACTCACTGCAGCCAACCTTGATTGTGGAGACAGCCCTTAATTGATTTATTGATCACGTAGATGGATTTCCATCTAGGAGCTTCATCTGCCCATTTTGTTTGCTCCTTAACTTTTGTCCTATCAAACATAGACTTTTGCCAGGGAGCACAGATGTAAATTCCAATGTTTAGTAGTGTTTTTTATTTTTTTGCGCTCATTCGCTTTGAACTCAAGTGCAGTTCATACAAACTACTTTTGGTTAGTTAGTTAATTAGTCGACAGATCATCCTCATTGCACATCGAACTATTCAGTCCATAAGTGCTCAGATCCCCTCCTCAGTAAATCCCGCAGCGAGTAGCAACTGACGACACCAGTTCTGTGTTGGTTTATTAATCTTCTTTGGCTTCCCGCGTAGTGTTCTTGGTTTGCCACACCTCTTTTAATTTACTACTTGTAGTATCGTGAGCCGCTTTCCAGGCGTTCGAAACGCAGCCGCGACCGATTTGTGCAGCAGACCGTGTTGTGTTATAACGTGTTGGTATGGGAGCCGGTCGTTCAGAAAGCAATGACAAACAGTAGTAGTACTAGTAGTAGTAGTAAACTACTTAACGTGAAAACTTGCTCAGTACATCAACAGCATTGAATGGAATATGCAACACAACATACAATTGTCATTAAAATTTTGCGTGTGGATTTGCTTTACCTATTATTAACAGTGTCCCTCGCCATCAGGCGAACCCACTCCGACTTCCGAGGCGTTTAGTAGTGCTGTCTAAATAAAGGAATTACTGCAGGGTGTTGGAACAAAATTTGCTTGTGCGTCTATTGCAGCACGGATAACAAACAAATACAGAACTGTCCCCTGGATATCTGCACTGGTTCACCAAATTTTGTCTCGCCGGGTTGTTCCGGTTGGCCAGATTTTCTCCCTCAGTTCGGCAAAGTCAGGCCAGTCTTGTAGGTCATGCTTTGGGGGTTAGTTTCTTATTCCCTTAGTTATACAGGGGGCTGCGTGGTCTCGAGGTATGGTGTCCGCCTCGAGTGCTGGAGGTTCCGGGTTTGAGGACCGGGATTTTTTTCAGGTGGGCTAGTAGTAAAATGTCCCCTGGTCTCTGGGTAGTGAGATCGGACGCCCGTGTGTATTGTTGTGCACATAAATAATCCCTTGGCAATTGGAAATCGAAAAAGAGTAGCCTAACGGCGCTGCCCGGGCAAAATTTCGAGTTAAAAATCTACCCAAAGTATTTCAGGATCCCCACCGGTGCTACGGAGCTCGTGCATTGAGCTGAGTTTCTCCAAACTCGGGTTTGAGTTAGGAGGAGAACGAAGCACTTATGGGTTACACCCATGTGCCGTGATGTTGATCCATCGACTATAGTATGTTCCGATTTGAATGCCTTCATTCACGATCAATTATCGTTATGAAATTTTTCCAGCCGTCTTATATTTACCCCCACCCAAGGAATATGTCTTTGATAGGTCCAAAAACAACTTAAATCATCAAAAGCGGCGACATTCCTTTGATGAACAACTAGTGATTTCTCGCTAACAAAATTAAGTTTACAGTAATTGGAGATCTGCAAATTCTGATGACACACAAAGGCGTATCCGGATTCGTATGGGAGTGGGTGCAATGAAAGAAATAGCTTAAATTCGACAGGTTCGGCTGCATTGCTCCGGTTTTTTTTTTATCCCATATGGCTCAGTTTATTTCCGCAGCGCGGAAAGCGTCGCACGAACTCCATAGCTCCAGCGACGACCCTCGAGAGTCTCCGAAAAAATGCACTCGTGAAATGAATGTCGCGGCCCGGAATCGAACATACAACCTTCGAAGCTCGAGTCAGACGGCTTGACCACTTCACCACGGAGAATCCCGAGAGGGGTGCAATGTGTAATATTAGTAAAGACAGAGAATTTACAGAGGCACGGAGTAAATAATTTGTAAATTAACAGGAAAGTAGAAGGACTATATTTCTTACCTTATTTTTCATTTCCTTCTTGTTTCTTCAGCTGATGCTGTAATGTTTAGGGCCTGCAATTCGTCTGAATAGTTGGAGTAAAATATCCCAGTAAGTGTGAACGTAGATTAAGGTCTGCGATCTGCTCAGACCTTAATCTGTGTCGGACGATTCCAGTAGGTTGATGATTGCTCTCTGTTGCATAAAATTCAATCCATCCTTTCTCCAATAGTCCTCTTCCTCTTTCAACACGTGGTCCTCACATTTTTTCCAGTAACTTTTATCAATATTTAATAGCGCAGACAGACAGAAAGGTAGGTAGGTAGGCAGAAAGGTAGGTGGGTCGGTCGGTGGGTCGGCCGGCAGGCAGGAGATAGGTAGGTAGGTAGCCAGCCAGATAGATAGGCAGAAAGGTAGGTAGGTAGGCAAAAAGGTCGGTGGGTCGGCCGGCTGGCAGGCAGGAGATAGATAGGTAGGTAGGTAGGTAGCCAGATAGATAGATAGGCAGACAGACAGAAGCCGGGCCTTGTCAGCTAGTTTATTTATATAATCATGTTTCATGAAAGAACCCCCATTTGGAGACACCTCTGTTTAACTTCGCGCTGTTTGTTTCAAAACGGAAATCACGTGAAAATTTTAAAAAATGCGGGGACGGGTCTTGGTGAAGCTGTAATACTGTTAAAATGATGGACGTAATCTCTAAGTCGTAATTTATATACCGCATATAAACAAACTTTGAACTCTGCTGTAAAATCTCCAGAAAAAAAAATTTTGTTGGGTGGACATAATGATAAGGTTATATACTAAATCTCATCATTTTCCCTCAATTGGTTACTGAGATATTGAATTTTATATTGAGGCAACAACAAAACACACACACACACACACACACACACACACACACACACACACACACACACACACACACTGTAAAACTAAACTTTAGTTATACGATCTAACTAAGGGAATAGTAACACTGGGTCGTGAGTGCAGAGAATGGACAGCGGACCGCACAGAGTTTGAAGTGCAACAGCTGATCCAGAGTAACACACACCAAGGTGACATAGTCATCTACACCGATGGGTCAGTGGTGAGAAACAGACGTTGTGGTTGGGATTACATTGCAAAGGCTAATGGACGAGTCTTGAAAAGGAGAGATTGGCATATGAGACTGCGACCTCCAGCATGAGAATGGAGGTGGAGGCAGTAACAGCGGCATTCCGTTGGTAAGATAAGACTACTGCAACACATATTGTATTCATTACGGATTCAAAGAGTATGCTTAGTAAGGTGGAGAAAGGAATGTTTCGTGTGGAATGGCTATCGTCGCTTCAGAGGTCACAGACCATCGTCGCTTCAGAGGTCACAGATTGTGAGAATTGTATGGATATTTTGCCCTGGCCATGCGGGGGTACGGGGGAATGAACAGGCTGATAGGCTAGCAGGGAATGCACCTCTTGGTGGTAGATTACCTATTGTCAAGGGGGAGGTGGTCGTGCGTTTATGGGCCCATGTGGAAAAGGCGGGGGAACAGACAGAGAACCCGTATGTAGAAAGGCCACCAACTCCGAGATCCACCTGCCATTTCCGTTTACACAAATAACTATTTATCCAAGGTGTATGATGGAAACGTATTCTTGCAGAAGTCTACACGGAGTTCGTAAGAATAGCAGAGAACCGGCTGGCACCAGAAGTGTAGTACTGGGTATCCCATTGTACGCAATACCACAGTTTTAAACTGTTCCCCGTGAATGTGAACGAAGTCATCGCATTTCGCGACTTCTCTCCATCCATCATATGCCATGCCAGTAAGCGTGGGCGGTCATGTTCTGCCATCTCACTCGATCACCAGAGTTGTGGATCAGCTCCGTGTTCCTGTCTCGACCATGCCATGTGGCCAAGCCATCCAGGTATTTACTTCTCGGTTTCCCCTTGGTCTCTTCCCTTCGATCTTGCCAGTTGTCACCAAGTTCTCCAATTCATTTCTTCTCATGACATGCCCAAAAAATTTTGACTGTCTACGTCTAATGTCTCTAATCAGTTTACGATCTTCATTTGTTTCTTGAAGGACTGGTTCATTGGTTTTTCTGTCTGTCCATGGTATTCTTTGCATTTTCCTAAGAAACCACATTTCCACAGCCATCAGCTGTTTTTCAGCTTGACTGCTTATTGTCCACGCTTCACATCCATACAAAAGTATAGGTTCTATGTAGCACCTCAGCACTATTTTTCTCGTTTCAATTTATATCTTTATATTGGTCAGTATGTTTTACATCTTGCAAAAGGCTACCTTCGCAATGGCAATTCTTGTTCTAATCTCTTCAAGGCATCTTCCATCAGATGTTATGACTGTGCCGAGATAACAGTCAGTATCGATTCACTTGCCCATCTACTCGTATATCACATTGTGGTATTTCTTTCTTCCCAGTGACGACTTCTCTACATGTTGATTTATTGAGCAATTAGTCAATCAGCTTTTGGATAGTATGTGTTGAAACCCCCTCTGTTGTGTGTCCACCGTGACGAGGTAGAGGGGCTTGCGCGTCCCAATGACCCCAAGAGCTATACCGACGGTAGCACAGCTACTGGTAGGGCCACCCATGTCGGACAGGTCTAGGGAGAGGGACCAGACGAAGAGACACACAAACCTGCTGCCTTGTAGGTAGACTGGGGACAGTCAAAGGCTAGGGAAAGCACCCCAAATAAATGCTTGTCGAAATCGGATGTACTGAGCCACAGGCTTGACAAAGCAGTGCAACGTAACTTAATTCATGATGTCACAAATCAAAATTAATCGTTATGGTGCTAATCCCGCGAATTCCCATCATGGGTCCACCCATGACTACTGGTGGTCACCTTCCACTGTGCCGTGGAGTCAAGGCACAGAGGAGTAGGTTAAGAGCTATTTACCAAATACCCCGGACACTCAACATACTACAGTGGAATGCCGAAGGAGTTTACAAGAAGAAAGACTCCCTAACACAGCGTCTTCATAAAGATAGAATAGATGTGGCATGCATTCAAGAGACACACCTCAACGCCATGTGATCTCTGACAACCAAACGGAAATTATAGGTGTTGATATAATGATAAAGGACGTGAAAATAAGAATCTACAATCTGTATAGCCCAGCAGATAAGGACCTTACACTCTCAAACATGAAAATAACTGACACAAACTGCATTATTGTCGGAGACTTTAATAGCCGTTCAGAAAGATGGGGATACCCAGATACTGACAAAAGAGGAGATGAAATTGAGGACTGGGAAATAGACTCAAATCTCCATCTACTCAACAAAGCGGATGACATACCGAGCTTCTACTCCAGAAGATGGCTTACCACTTCTACTCCAGACTTAGCTTTCTGCACAGGAGATATCCTCCACAAAATCGATGTGCTGGACCAATTAGCAGGTAGTGACCACAGACCAATCAAGCTTGTAATGAATATGGAGTATGTTCCACAGGAGCAAAAGCCCTTGCCCCGCTGGAATTACAAACGAGCAGATTGGGACAGATTTGCCATACTAACAGACAAATATTGTGAAAACATAAATACACGATATGGCAACATGAAGCAAATGGTGGAAAGTCTAAACAGAGCGATAATACAGGCAGCCACTGAGTCTATTCCAAGAGGAGCGAGGAAAAATTACAAACCATACTGGACTGAAGAACTACAAAGTTTGGAGGACAAAGTTGAAGATGCCAGGAAGACAGCAGAGAGAGAACAAACAATTGAAGCGAACATCTCTCTCAAAGCCATCTCAGCAAAATATAAAAGAACAGTAAATAAAACAACAAGAGATTGTTGGAGTTAAAAAACATAAAACCTGAATTTTGACAGGGATGGAAACAAACTATGGAAACTAGTGAAAGCCATGAACAATGAAGGACCTAGAAACAAACAAATAACAATTAAATACAACCGAACAGAAGAAAGCAATCAAAGACAAACAGATCCACCATACTAATACAGAGACAGCAGCAGAATATATGATGTCAAATCTAACAATGGAAGAAATGGAACTGGTAATGAATACCCTAAAAAAGAAGAAATCACCAGGAAAGGATGGAATCACAAATGAAATGCTAATAGGACTAGGCACCAAGGCAAAGAAGAAACTACAAGCAGTCTGTCATAAGTCGGGGTGCCCCACCGGCTAGATGGAAATATTATTCACTGGCGAGCAACCCTAAATAGTCAGAAACTGACTAGGGACAAAATCTATATGGCTGAACTACAGATTAAGCCCTGAATCTCCAACGTACAGCTCTAAGTGGCTCGTTATGAAATGAAATGAACTGTGCTGAATATTCGCCAAGGAATGGGAAAGAGAAGGTTAGCTAAGATAGATGTCTAAGTCTAAATATATTAGTGTAGACGACTATCTCAGTACAGGTTTTTCTCCCTGACTGCTCCCTTCCTTGGTGTCTAAGTGAACCCCCACCAATGTACACAACAACACGTATGCACAATTGGAATTAAAATATAACGAGAGAACTATGAGTTACAAGACTACAACATTTATTTATTACTCATATTACACATGTAAGGTTTTTAATATGAGGATGATGAAATCATATAACATATTGTGATGAGAAACATTACGTAACTTTACTTGTTACTTCATCTATCTGGAACTGTGGTCCAGATCCCCACTCTCCAGTAGACTCAACAAAAGAAACAGCTTGCCGGTATTCTGACGATCCTGTCAGTCCTGACACTCCTAGTCTTCACTCGTCCTTGAGATCTACAACATAGGTGCTCCTTGTGAGAGCTTGAAAGAAGTCAAGAATGTGTTATATCAGTTCTACATCAGCACAATCCTAATTAAAACATATCATAACACAAACATATACAATGACCAGTCTGGCCAAGTTTATCTTCCAGCTCTACTGCGTTCACCATCCTCCTTCTACCTACTGTCTTTAGTCTGGTACGGGCTTTTCAATTGTCTCACACGCCTGTAATTATTACATTTCTGCCGCCCCATGTCCATGTCGCTAATACAGAAATTGTGTCGTACAGCTGCTCCGTCCCAATGTTAGTTTAGCAGCTCACAGGGTCGGTAATGGTATTATAATAGTACCGGGTCAGCCGGGCTTACAAGCCGTGACCAGTAGCTGTGCCAGGTTTCCATGCATTACCGTGGACGCACGCCCACAATACACTGAGAAAGTTTAGCACCATATACCCTATACTAATTGTGGGTAATGTCTGTACCATTACACCTCTGATTCCAACACAATCATTGGCCAATGTGCCAATGCGCAGACAATAGCATAACACTTCATATTGGTAGGTTTGCATATGACAAATCAATATATCAAACATCCAATACACATAAACATATTGATTAAACTAGACATATTATGATACTTTAACATCATAGCATAATGCACTAGTTAGTCTATGAAATTACACATACATACATCCAACATATCCGTAAATATTATATTACTTCAAGATGGACATCTAATGATACTCAACATAATAGCATCAGGCATTATTAATGAGTACTAATATTGTATAGCTACAAAATGAGATATACAACAAGTCTAATTGAAGTTACCACTTAGTTACTGCTGTTGTAAGAATTAAATAAATAGTCAGTTGACTATAATCTGTACAACAAATTCACACACCAAAAAGAGACTAGTCTAGTTTAGAAAGAGATGGCAAGCATCTGCTACGACACCTCAAAGTATACCCAGACAATGATAGGCCTTTCACAAGTTTCTACTTCTCAGAAGAGTAACACTTAAAGCACAATGATATTGAACACAGAACTTAGAAAAAGCACTCAAGTAACCTATGACAATGATAGTTCTTGCAATAACCTAGATCAGATATAGACTGAAAGTTCATATGTCTAAAAGACTGTTGCATAGTTACTAAGAAATCCTTCCTAGAAGCCAACATAATAACAATGCATATGACTACAGACATTGAGCTGGCTGCCTACCTGTTCTGAAGTCAGACTTAATCTAAAGGGGAAAAGTCTAGCAGGGGTTTTTATACCTAGCCTAGCAGTAGACACTTATCTCCCCGGAATTCCATTCATAAATTCTTATCTCCTCCTGACGTTACTTGCAATTATCTCCAAGTCTGTCCAGTCATACAAATTCTTTCTGCATGCACACTAGCCTTCACACCTGTGGGTCTGACCATTATTAGCCCCCTAAGTCTTATCAGTGATTTCTTCTTCGTTCATCCGGAGTTTTTTTCCGGATGTGATTACGTTGTGCCTGTTTACAGCAGAGCTGCGTTCTTGCGCCGTTAGGCCGACACATCCGACTTCTGCGGGCATTTGTTGACCGGGTTAACCTTCCCGGGGGTTTCTTAGGACGTTTGACTCTCACTGTTGTGGTGTTATCCCCCATCCCAGCTGGTCCATATAGAACAGCCAAAGATCCTGGTCAGCCCTCAAGGGAAGGCAGGGGCAGACCATGGGCATTCCCCGCCATCCAAGGAGGCTTCCATAATTGCAGAGCCGATACATAGCGCTCTGGTACTGGGCTCACCCAAGGAATCGTCACGTCCTGCACATGGCTGCTTAGCCTCACTTCCGTATATTGGGCCTTCCGTTCACCATAGGCTGTTCTTCTGGAAACCAGAAGTATGCAGTCTGCAGATGACATCCACACAGTGAGCTTTCGATTCGGACTTTCCATGTAATGGATTTGCTATCCAAGCAATATTCCATTTCGTGCCACTAGGACACTTTTCCACCTTTTATGAAGTCCACACAGTGGGCTTTAGATACGGACTTTCCACGTAATGGATTTGCTATCCAAGCAATATCCCATTTCATGCCACTAGGACACTTTTCCACCTTTTATGAAGCCCACACAATGGGCTTTTGATTCGGACTTTCCACGTAATGGATTTGCTATCCAAGCAATATTCCATTTCGTGCCACTAGGACACTTTTCCACCTTTTATGAAGCCCACACAGCGAGCTTTCGATTTGGACTTTCCACATAATGGATTTGCTATCCAAGCAATATTCCATTTCATGCCTCTGGGTCTTCATGCACCTTTAAATGTCAACCTGTATGTAGTTAAAGTAAGCTGCGGTCAACTTGAGCTTGTTGATATCTCCATAGAGCTTGTCCTCAAATGAAGCAGGTGTGGGCCAAAATATCTTTCTCTGTTCTGCATACGTTGGGCAATCCTGCAGCAAATGTTTTGCTGTCATTTTTCCAGTTCTACAATTACATTCATCGGTATCTCCTATCTTTAGTTTATTGAACAAGTGGTATTTCAGCCTGTTATGTCCTGTGCGGAGTCTGAAGATTGCTACTTGTTCTCTTCGGTCGAGTTTGTAATATGCATCATCCTTCTGATGGCCTGGATGCTCAGATTCCCATTTGGTTCTATAAGTGCTTTTTATCAACCTCTTTGCCTCATTATAGGTTATGTCTATGTCAGGCTGTGGTAGTCGTCCGCCCTCTTTTGCCAGTCTGTCAGCCTCTTCGTTTCCAGGTATACTGCAATGTGATGGGATCCACTGTATTACAACTTTTTTGGATTCTGGCATAGACCATGGAGTGCTGCTCTTAGGTCAGTTAGTTCTGTGCTGTTATTGCTCTTGAGTATTGAGACAGCTGACTTTGCATCTGTGAAGATAGCTATTTGCTTCTCTTTATTTTCCTCCATCAGGAGCATTTCTGCTGCAGTTTTCAAAAACCCCCCCCCTTTT
>JACEFZ010021354.1:0-13535 GCA_014155875.1 Cepaea nemoralis
GCAGCTTGTTTCACTTGTTTACAACCAATGCAGGATAGAAGAGATAGCAGAGCCCAGCAACAAGCAGAAAAATTTAGAAGATTGACAGACCACCTTATGTATAAAAGGTTTAGTGGTTTTGGAAAGGAAGACTGAAGCGTAGCAACTTTGTAGAAACTGCAAAACGAAAGATTAGGGCAGATCCTATACTTAACATATCAACAGTCAAAATCATTTACAATGCACACAAGTTCCCAGCTTGGAGACAGCAGCAACTGCCTGAGATGATAGAAAACATTCCTGGTATTGAGAAAAAGAACACTCAGCATGAAACCGAAAGAAGAGAAATAACCCTAAACTATATAAAAGAACATTACCCAAGCAGCAATTGGACCCATGCATATACAGATGGATCAGCCAAAAATTCAGTAGAGAATGGAGGAGGAGGAATTCTCCTAAATTAAAAAATGGGGTGAAAAAAACACATTCAGTGGCAACTGGAAAGTTCTCAAGTAACTTCAAAGCGGAGGTAGAGGCTCTGAAAACTGCAGCAGAAATGCTCTTGATGGAGGAAAATAAAGAGACGCAAATAGCTATCTTCACAGATGCAAAGTCAGCTGTCTCAATACTGAAGAGCAAAAACAGCACAGAACTAGCTGACCTAAGAGCAGCACTCCATGGTCTATGCCAGAAATCTAAAAAAGTTATAATACAGTGGATCCCATCACATTGCAGTATACCTGGAAATGAAGAGGCTGACAGACTGACAAAAGAGGGCGGACGACTACCACAGCCTGACATAGACATAACCTATAATGAGGCAAAGAGGTTGATAAAAAGCACTTATAGAACCAAATGGGAATCAGAGCATCCAGGCCACCAGAAGGATGATGCATAATTACAAACTCGACCGAAGAGAACAAGTAGCAATCTTCAGACTCCGCACAGGACATAACAGGCTGAAATACCACTTGCTCAACAAACTAAAGATAGGAGATACAGATGAATGTAATTGTGGAACTGGTAAAATGACAGCTAAACATTTGCTGCAAGAGTGCCCAATATATGCAGAACAGAGAAAGATATTTTGGCCCACACCTGCTTCATTCGAGGACAAGCTCTTTGGAGATATCAACTAGCTCAAGTCGACTGCAGCTTACTTTAACTGTATTCAGGTTGACATTTAAATGTACATGAAGAAGTATTTAGACTGCCACACTTCATACCACAGGCATGTCGGTTACACAAGCCTCCCAGAGGCATGAAATGGAATATTGCTTGGATAGCACATCCATTACGTGGAAAGTCCGAATCGAAAGCTCACTGTGTGGGCTTCATAAAAGGTGGAAAAAGTGTCTTAGTGGCACAAAATGGAATATTGCTTGGATAGCAGATCCATTACGTGGAAAGTCCGAATCGAAAGCTCACTGTGTGGATGTCATCTGCAAACAGCATTCTTCTGGCTTCTGGAAGAACAGCCTATGGTGAACGGAAGGCCCAATATACGGAAGTGAGGCTAAGCAGCCATGTGCAGGACGTGACGATTCCTTGGGTGAGCCCAGTACCAGAGCGCTGTGTGTTGGCTCTGCAATTATGGAAGCCTCCTTGGATGGCGGGGAATGCCCATGGTCTGCCCCTGCCTTCCCTTGAGGGCCGACCAGGATGCCTTTGGCTGTTCTATATGGGCCAGCTGGGATGGGAGATAACACCACAACAGTGAGAGTCTAACGTCCTAAGAAACCCCCCGGGAAGGTTAACCCGGTCAACAAATGCCCGCAGAAGTCGGATGTGTCGGCCTAACGGCGCAAGAACGCAGCTCTGCTGTAAACAGGCACAACGCAATCACGTCCGGAAAAAAAACTCCGGATGAACGAAGAAGAAGAAGAAGAAGAAGAACAAATTATCGGTATAGAGATTGAGCCCTCTACCGTGGCATCAACACACCGGATGTTTAAGAGCCAGGGCTCTTATCCATTCGGCATGCTGACTTTCAATCGCTATATCAGTGGATTGTCATTTCGTCTGTCCAATGTCTGTCACTTCGACGAGAGCTATATTTTCTCATTTTGTTATATGTAGTTGATCTATTAATTGTTCTGATTACTCTTACCACACAGGTGGGAATTTTAATGTTATGCTGTGATTAGTTTCTATGCAGACCAGATTCTGTTATAATATTGATAAAAGTAATGCATATTTGTTGTTTACAACATCTATAGCACACCAGGGTGAATGTTCTATTTTGCTATTATTGTGAGTAGTAACTAGTAGTATTCTTTAAACATATCCCGTGCTGTTGTTGTTTTCCGCAGTTGTAATATGTGATATATTTTATACAAACCCCAGGTAAATTTTATACGCTACTATTGTGATTGCGTTTGAAGTGTTATGGTGTATATATTACCCCTGTATAGAACCATTTGCTGGCCGAGAAACATCTTCTCCTCAAGGCACATTTGAATGACCCGAAGTCAATATAAAATAAAGATGCCTTCAAGAACATTCAGAGAGTAGTGCAGCAGAAACTTCGGCACATGCGGTACTCCTGGCTGAGCAGCAAAGCTGATGAAATTCAAGGCGTTGCTGACAGGCATGATATGAAAAACTTCTACGACTCACTGAAAGCGGTCTTTGGTCCTACATCACCAGGCACAGCTCCCCTCCTCAGTGCAGATGGGGGAACATTGGTCACCGATAAGAAAGACATCCTTCAGCGCTGGACAGAACATTTCAGCAACATCTTAAATGCAACTTCCTTCTTCGATGATGAAACCATCAACTGCCTTCCTCGAGTTCCCATCAATGATACACTTGATAACCTGCCAACCATAGTGGAAGTAAACAAAGCCATCCAGCAACTCTCCAGCGGCAAGGCACCTGGTCCGGACTCTATCCCGGCAGAGATATACAAGGCAGGTGGGCCGGTCCTAACAGAGCAGCTTCACCAAGTCTTTACAAACATATGGGTGAACGAGACCATGCCACAAGATTTCAAGGACGCGTCAATAGTCCACCTTTACAAACGAAAAGGAAACCGCCAATCCTGTGACAACCACCGAGGCATCTCCTTGCTTTCAATTGCAGGGAAGATACTCGCCAGAATTCTTCTCAATCGCCTCAAGGCCCATCTCGATCAAGGTCTTCTTCCCGAGAGCCAGTGTGGCTTCAGAAAAGAACGTGGAACTGTTGACATGATTTTCGCTGCAAGGCAGCTGCAAGAGAAATGTCAGGAACAGAACTGCGAAATGTTCTCCACTTTCATTGACCTTACCAAGGCTTTTGATAAGTCAGCAGAGAAGGACTGTGGAAGATTATGGCAAAATATGGCTGTCCACGAAAGTTTGTCCAAATAGTGCGGCTATTTCATGATGGCATGCTGGCAAGAGTACAGGAAAATGGTGAACTGTCTGAGCCCTTTCCTGTCACCAATGGAGTGAAACAAGGATGTGTCCTGGCACCAACACTGTTCAGCCTCATGTTTTCAGCTATGTTGACGAATGCCTTCGAGAACAACGACATTGGAATAGACATCAACTACCGCATGGATGGAAAGTTATTCAATCTCAGAAGGCTGAAAGCTAAAACCAAAATTGACAGCGACACCGTCAGAGAGCTCCTGTTTGCTGATGATTGCGCTCTATACGCCAACTCAGAGGCGGACATGCAACATAATGTTTCAGCTTTCTCACATGCCTGTGCCAACTTTGGGCTCAATATCAATTTGGAGAAGACTGTAGTTATGTACCAGCCAGCTCCAGGGAATAATCACACTGTGCCGAATATCAAAGTGAATGGTCATAGTCTAAGTGTTGTGGACAAATTCACCTATCTTGGCAGCACTGTGTCACAAGCTGCCACAATTGATGATGAAGTGAATGCAAGAATCTCCAAGGCCAGCGCGGCCTTTGGCAGACTGTACAAGAATGTATGGGACAGAAATGGAATAAGCCTGCAAACAAAGCTGAAAGTCTACAAAGCAGTTGTATTATCCACACTGCTATATGCTTGTGAAACCTGGACTGTTTATCAGCGACACGCTAGGAAATTAAACCACTTCCACACAGTCTGCCTTAGGAAGTTACTGAAGATTAAATGGCAAGACAAGATCCCAGACACTGAAGTCCTAGAAAGAGCGTCCATGCCCAGTATCCACACTCTACTAATGAAGAATCAGATTCGCTGGGCTGGTCACTTGACTCGCATGCCAGATCACAGGCTCCCTAAACGAATTTTTTACGGCGAGTTGCGTTGTGGTAAACGCTCCCAAGGCGGCCAGAGGAAACGCTTTAAAGACACTCTGAAAATCTCACTGCACGCTTTTGGAATTCATCATGACACCTGGGAGACTGCAGCCAGAGACCGAAATTAGTGGCGTGCATCATTACGCAAGGGTGCAGAAACTTGTGAGGCAACCAGGACTGCAAGAGCTGTGAAGAAAAGACAGAACAGAAAAACCACTGCAGAAAATCCTCCTCCAGAAACGTCAAGCATTCTTTGTCCACATTGTCAAAGAACATTTCGAGCCAAAATAGGCCTTATCAGCCATCTTAGAACTCACGGCTCCATACTTTCAACCCCACTGGATGAAATGAATGGTCATCATCATTCTTGATGGACAAACAACAACATTACCCCTGTGACGGGTAAATGGTTTGCGTAGCCATTATAGGTGCGTTAAGGGCGTGCTTTCATCGAAACTCACATGAGGTTGACACGAGGACTGATCACGAGCAAGTAAGCCTGGGGATCAGGCGCTCTTATATTGATACTGTTAAAAGACTTAATCAGCTGTTCAACTTTCGTGAAGGAGCGGCTGCAAAAAGCCTTGTGATTGCATGGGTGACATTGGACTTAGGACACTGCATTCATCACGAGGGACCACTACGAGGAAGGCAAGAATTGTAGCGAGATCTGTTCGACTACGGGAAAGTCCTTCCGACTCGATAGAGTGAGACAGATAGAGACAGGGAGAGAGACAGATAGAGACAGGGAGAATGAGAGAGAGAGAGAGAGAAGAGAGAGTATAAGTGGCGAACCTGAATGAGACCCATTGTCAAACATTATCTTTATGTTTGTGCATGTGTCTAAGTTGGTATATGTATAAACTGGATTTTATATGTGTAGATCGCCGGTCTCCCTGGCCAAGGTGTTAACGATATTGTTCGTAATCCCGTATATCCAATTGAGGAAAACAGCTGCGCGAGATTCGGCAGCGGATCGCGCCGTGCTGGTAACTTACTGAGGTATGTGAGCCGGTCGTTCAGAAAGCAATGGCAAACTACTGAACGTAAAACTTGCCTTGTACATCAACAGCAGCTGGAAAATGCTGGTGTTGATTGCAACGTCCTGTAAGTGACATGCAATATTTAAAAAATGTGTAGATCCTAGAAACTACATATTCATGATCGTCTATTTCTTGCTCTCAAACAGAGCACCAGGTTACACGATCCAGTCAGTAACAACGAGGAGCAACTTGGCGGAGGAATGACTTTACATTCGCACAGAACACTGGCTCAGCTGAACCAAGGCGAAATCTCATGCTGCCATCTATATTCCGGTTCTACAAGCAACATTGTAAGTTACTTATTTTATAGTATTTATGTGTTGGTGTAAAATCATATTATTGTTAACATTATTTTTATACGACAATCATGTTCACACCACTACCCAGTATATGAGAAGATCTTGTGTCTCGAAATCACCAGTTATCCATCAACGTACCGTAAACAATCATATTCTGTTTGATTTATTAATATTATGAATATCTAGAACACAGTGGTAGTAAGTTTAACTATTAGTTCTATCTGAATATTTTCCAAGTATTTGTAATTGTAAATGTTTAAAAGTTTACTTACGGTACTTGGTGGGAGAGTCGTTATATTAATCAGCGAGGTAAGATTGTCAGGGCGGAAACCAGCCCTGCCTAGTAGTCAGTTAAGAGATGTAAAGCTAGGCATCTAACCTAACTCCTTAGGTATACTAAAGCCCTTACCTTTACCTTTTTTACGGGCCATTCCAGCTGTGCACTGTGTATTCGAGGACGTCTTTATTCAGCCTGAAAGAGACTTTTGTCCCGAGTTAGCTTGCTTTGATCGGGAGCGTCAGGGAATTTAAACCAGCGCATCCACTACAACGCCACTGTGAGTTGTAACTTAATACGAATGGTTACAAATGAAAGCCTTAAATCAGTGGTTCTCAACCTGTTTTTGCCCACGCCCCCCTTCACCATATGTTGAGAATGTCATTCCTCCCCTTTCGTATTTCCTCCCTATAAATTCCCCCCCCCCCCCACCCTGCCCCTACATAGTATACGTAAAAATGGTAGCTAACTTTAATAACACATACTAGAACAAGTTTAGACGTCTACATAAAATGTGATTTGTGGGTCTACTTACGTTATAAGACGAATATCAGAAGGGTGAGGAGTACAGAACCGTAAAGTATGGAGGGAAAAACAATATCAAGTAATCGGTTCTTGTATTAACGCGATCTTGAAATAATCTTCATCCCCCCCCCCACCCCCGGAAACCCTAAAATTCCCCCTAGGGGGGAATTCCCCACCGGTTGAGAATCACTGCCTTAAATGATTTTGTGTGTATGTGTATGTGTGTGAATATATTATGAAAAAGTACAGAACAAATGTATCATTTTTCGATGTAGTCACCACAGCGTTCAATATATGTCCTCCAGCGCCGATAAAGTGCTTGGATTCCTGTTGATAAAAATTCTCTTGGTGACTACTCGGTGTGCTTGACCCGGTCGTGAATAGTCTGTCACAGAAGTCACGCCATTTAGAAACTTCATATTCCACTCATACACTCGCTAGAAATTCTATAGGTTTCATCACTTCACATATAAGAGAAAAACTACTGGTGCATGTCAAAAGTGGGGCGGCCATCTTTAAAATGTCCTTATGACATACCGTATTCGTCTGTACGTGGTGTCACGTGTTTAACACTCTTGGCATCCTTAACAACAATATTGACAGGTTACAACACAATGGCATGGTTATTGTAATTTATATCACACTTTTAAGGTTTTCATTTGAAGTCCCTCCGTATGTGGAAGCGTTGGAGTTGCTAGCCTGGTAGAGAATCCACCACAAACTCACTTAGTTGTCACACAGGCTGTAGCAGAAGCTTCCATACTCAAATTGCAACAGAAGATTCCATACTCAGATTGTAACAGAAGTTTCCATACTCACATTGTAACCCAAATTTCCTTACTGAGATTGTAACAGAAGATTCCATACTCAGATTGTAACATAAGTTTTTCCATACTCAGACTCAAACAGAAGTTTCCATACTCAAATTGTAACAGAAGATTCCCTACGCATATTGTAGCAGAAATGTCCATACTCAGATTGTAACAGAAGATTCCATACTCAGATTGTAACACAAGTTTTTCCATACTCAGACTCTAACAGAAGTTTCCATACTCAAATTGTAACAGAAGATTCCATGCTCAGACTGTAACAGAAGTTTCCATACTCAGATGATTGTAACAGAAGTTTCCAGAATCAGATTGTAACAGAAGTTTAAATATTCAGATTGTAAAAGAAGTTTCCAGAATCAGATTGTAACAGACGTTTCCATACTCAGATTGTAACAGAAGTTTCCAGAATCAGATTGTAACAGAAGTTTCCATATTCAGATTGTAAAAGAAGTTTCCAGAATCAGATTGTAACAGAAGTTTCCATACTCAAATTGTAACAGAAGTTTCCATACTCAAATTGTAACAGATGTTTCCATACTCAGATGATTGTAACAGAAGTTTCCATATTCAGATTGTAAAAGAAGTTTCCAGAATCAGATTGTAACAGAAGTTTCCATACTCAAATTGTAACAGAAGATTCCATACTCAGACTGTAACAGAAGTTTCCATACTCAGATGATTGTAACAGAAGTTTCCAGAATCAGATTGTAACAGAAGTTTCCATATTCAGATTGTAAAAGAAGTTTCCAGAATCAGATTGTAACAGAAGTTTCCATACTCAGATTGTAACAGAAGTTTCCAGAATCAGATTGTAACAGAATTTTCCATATTCAGATTGTAAAAGAAGTTTCCAGAATCAGATTGTAACAGAAGTTTCCATACTCAGATTGTAAAAGAAGTTTCCAGAATCAGATTGTAAAAGAAGTTTCCAGAATCAGATTGTAACAGAAGTTTCCATACTCAGATTGTAACAGATGTTTTTCCATATTCAGACTGTAACAGACGACTTCACACTTTCATTGTAGCATAAGTTTTTCCATACTCAAACTCTAACAGAAGTTTCCATACTCAAATTTTAACAGAAGTTTCTAGAATCAGATTGTAACAGAAGTTTCTATACTCAGACTGTAACAGAAGATTCCATATTCAGATTGTAACAGAAGTTGTTCCATATTCAGACTGTAACAGAAGATTCCACACATAGATTGTACCATAAGTTTTTCCATACTCAGACTCTAACAGAAGTTTCCATACACGAATTGTAACAGAAGATTCTATACTTAGATTGTATCATAAGTTTGTCAATACTCAGACTCCAACAGAAGTTTCCATACTCGAATTGTAACAGAAGATTCCATACTCAGATTGTAGCAGAAGATTTCATATTCATATTGTAACAGGGACGCAGAGGTGTTTCCAAGGCACCAGGGCCGGGTTATATACTGGCCAAGACCTATTGACGCGTCCTCGTCGAGCGTCCTGGGCAACAGGTCCCTTCGGGGTCCTGGCTAAGGTCAGTAGGATCGCCGATTCCTCCGAAGTCGGAGAGTGTCTGCCTGTACGGCGAGGAACCACCAGTCTGCACACCAATAAGCCAGACATGGGACAACGGATACTCACGCAAACCTCAAGTCCTGTATGACATCACACTGATGTTGGACAACAGGATGTCTTCATCCGACATACAGGACTTCGCGTTGGAGCTCAAGCCAACGAACACAAGCAAGCAAGCAAGCATATTGTAACAGAAGTTTTTTCCATATTCAGACTGTAACAGAAGATTACAGCATAAGTGTCTGACTCATGTTGTAGCAGAAGTTTCTAGACTCAGATTGTAGCAGAAGTTTCTAGACTCAGATTGTAGCAAAAGTTTCTAGACTCAGATTGTAGCAGAAGTTTCTAGACTCAGATTGTAGCAGAAGTTTCTAGACTCAGATTGTAGCAGAAGTTTCTAGACTCAGATTGTAGCAGAAGTTCCTAGACCCAGATTGTAGCAGACGTGTCTAGATTCAGATTGTAGCAGAAGTGTCTAGACTCAGATTGTAGCAGAAATTTCTAAACTCAGATTGTAGCAGAAGTTTCTAGACTCAGATTGTAGCAGAAGTTTCTAGACTCAGATTGTAGCAGAAGTTTCTAGACTCAGATCGTAGCAGAAGTTTCTAGGCTCAGATCGGTCTCCCCTCTGCCGTGTGTCCACCTTGACGAGGTAGAGGGGCTTGTGTGTTCCAATACCCCAAGAGCTATGCCGACGGTAGCACAGCTACTGGTAGGGTCACCCATGTCGGACAGGTCAAGGGAGAGGGACCAGACCAAGTGACACACACACCTGCTGCCTTGTAGGTAGACTGGGGATAGTCAAAGGCTAGGGAAAGAACCCCGAACAAATGCTTGTCGAAATCGGATGTACTGAGCGACAGGCTTGACAAAGCCGTGCAACGTAACTTAATTCATGACGTCACAAATTAAAATTAATCGTTATGGTGCTAATCCCGCGAAGTCCCATCAGGCGGTGATAGTGCCGGGCCCCCTGCCTCGAGGGGGTCCACCCATGACTACTGGTGGTCACCTTCCCCTGTGCTTTGGAGTCAAGGCACAGAGGAGTAGGTTAAGAGCTATTGACCAAACACCCCGGACACTCAACATACTACAGTGGAATGCCGAAGGAGTTTATAACAAGAAAGTCTCCCTAACACAGCGTCTTCATAAAGATAGAATAGATGTGGCATGCATTCAAGAGACACACCTCAACGCCAATCACAAATTTTCAGTCAGAGGATATCAGGCCACACGTTTCGACCGTGAAGGACACAAAGGAGGAGTTCTAATACTTACACGAAATACAATACCTTACAGCGAAGTATCTGTGATCTCTGACAACCAAACGAGAAATTATAGGTGTTGATATAATGATAAAGGACGTGAAAATAAGAATTTACAATCTGTATAGCCCGGCAGATAAGGAACTTACACTCTCAAACATGAAAATAACTGACACAAATTGCATTATTGTCGGAGACTTTAATAGCCGTTCAGAAAGATGGGGATACCCAGATACTGACAAAAGAGGAGATGAAGTGGAGGACTGGGAAATAAACTCAAATCTCCATCTACTCAACAAAGTGGATGACACACCGAGCTTCTACTCCAGAAGATGGATTACCACTTCTACTCCAGACTTAGCTTTCTGCACAGGAGACATCCTCCACAAAATCGATCGCCATGTGCTTGACCAGATAGCAGGTAGTGACCACAGACCAATCAAGCTTGTAATGAATATGGAGTATGTTCCACAGGAGCAAAAGCCTTTGCCCCGCTGGAATTACAAACGAGCAGATTGGGACAGATTTGCCATACTAACAGACAAATATTGTGAAAACATAAATACACGATATGGCAACATGAAGCAAATGGTGGAAAGTCTAAATAGAGCAATAATACAGGCAGCCACTGAGTCCATTCCAAGAGGAGCGAGGAAAAATTACAAACCATACTTGACTGAAGAACTACAAATTTTGGAGGACAAAGTTGAAGATGCCAGGAAGACAGCAGAGAGAGAACAAACAACTGAAGCGAACATCTTTCTCAAAGCCATCTCAGCAAAATATAAAAGAACAGTAAATCAAACAACAAGAGATTGTTGGAGGGAACAACCAGAAAACCTGAATTTTGACAGGGATCGAAACAAACTATGGAAACTAGTGACAGCCATGAACAATGAAGGACCTAGAAACAAACAAATAACAATTAAACAAGGAAATGCCTTGCTTACAGGAAAAAAAGCTGCAAATGCAAGAATGGAACACTATGCCAGTGCAAACCACATTGATATTACAACCGAACAGAAGAAAGCAATCAAAGATAAACAGATACATCATAGTAATACAGAGACAGCAGCAGAATATATGATGGCAAATCTAAAAATGGAAGAAATGGAACAGGCAACGAATACCCTAAAAAAGAATAAATCACCAGAAAGGATGGAATCACAAATAAAATGCTAATAGGACTAGGCACTAAGGCAAAAGAGAAACTACTAGCAGTCCTATTACAGCTGGAAGAGGGGAATAGTCCCACAGGCATGGAAGGAGGCTATACTAATACCAGTCCCAAAGAAAGGAAAAGACTGGAAGAACCAAATGGCTATCGGCCTATCAGTCTACTTAGCTGTGTAGGAAAATTAATGGAACGCATTATCAATGGCAGGCTAACATGGCATCTGGAAGAAAACCAACTCTTAATACCACACCAAGCAGGATTCAGAAAGTACAGATCCACTGAAGATCACATAATCTATATAGCTCAGGAAATAGAGGATGCCTTCCAAGAGAAAAAGCACACACTAGCGGTCTGGATAGATTTAGAAAAAGCATTTGATAAAGTATGGAAGGAAGGACTGAAAGTAAAACTGCAAAAAATGCATGTTTGTGGGAAAATGTACAAATGGATCAGCCACTAACTTGAGAACAGAACTGCCAGGACAAAAGTACAAGGACAAACCAGCAAAATGATGCTGTTGGAGCAAGGTGTCCCCCAAGGAGGAGTTCTTTCACCAACATTATTCCTAGCATATATAAACAACATCACGGAAATTTTCCATCCAGAGTACATACATCATCCTTTGCAGATGACCTAGCCATATGGACATCTGAAGAATATATTAGTACAGCTAACAGCAGAATACAGCAAGCCCTATTAGCGCTAGAGGACTGGTCAAAATCATGGCTAGTGAAAATAAGTGAGGAGAAAACAGCATGCACAGTGTTCTCCCTCTCAAATAAAACTCAGCAACCTAAGCTGGTATTGAATGGAAAAATATTGCGCCATGAAGAAAATCCAAACTATCTAGGAGTCACCTTTGATCGTCGCCTGACATGGAAAACACAGGTTGAGAAAAATCGAACAAGAGCAAGGCAAAGAATGGCAATCATGAAAAAGCTTGCTGGTACAACGTGGGGAGCAGATGAGAAAATTCTCAAGAAGTTATATACTGGATGGGTGAGGCCAGTACTGGAATATGGCATTGCAGCTTGGGCAACAGCAGCTAAGTCAAACTTTAACAAAATAAGTAGAGTCCAATATCAAGGAATGCGAATCATAACTGGAAGCCTGAAGACAACGCCTATTAATGAACTAGAAAAGATCACTTGTTTACAACCAATGCAGGATAGAAGAGATAGCAGAGCCCAGCAACAAGCAGAAAAATTTAGAAGATTCACAGACCACCTTATGTATAAAAGGTTTAGGGGTTTTGGAAAGGGAAGACTGAAGCGTAGCAACTTTGTAGAAACTGCAAAACGAAAAATTAGGGCAGA
Organism: Cepaea nemoralis; assembly: GCA_014155875.1. Classification (NCBI taxonomy): domain Eukaryota; kingdom Metazoa; phylum Mollusca; class Gastropoda; order Stylommatophora; family Helicidae; genus Cepaea; species Cepaea nemoralis. The sequence goes on from JACEFZ010021354.1 coordinate 12,507, forward strand.
TCCTATACTTAACATATGACATAAGCCAGGGTAATGGACATTGAGGTGAGTGACCGGGCATGAGGAAGAATGGAGATGAGAGTGGGAGACAGTAAAGTGACTGACCTGGCTATGAGAAAACAGCCAGTCCTGAGAAATAAAATAGTGAGGGTAGAGGAAAAAAAACCCTAGGGCGGATGGGGAGAGAGATAGTGTATTTGGGTGTGAAGTCAAGGGACTTCAGGGAGTGGAGTTTGAGATACCGAAGGAGGCGGTAGTCCACGGACAACGGGGTTGTGTTGTTCCCCGAGTTGTGAAGACAGGCCTGAACCAGAGTGGGTTCTATAGTTGAGCAGTGGCTCCAACCCAATGTGGGGGTTGTATTGTAGGAGATCCAGCCGTGGATAGTAGCTGGATTACCTGTCTTGTGGATGTGATAAGAAGCAGGCCGTGAGAAGGCATTGATGTGTGCTAGTTAAATTGTGAGGAGGATATTTATAGTCTATGGATTACATTGTTTCTGGATATATACATATGTTCCGTGAGTCTGTGTTATTTCTGTAATAAAGGATTATGTGCGCCAACTGAATCTTGTTTCATGACTGGTGAATATGCACTGCGGGGGTGAGTTACATTGCAAGACAGTTAGATATCTCCATTGACACACCATGAGTATCGTTACCTAGACAACGACCATCACACAATAATATCATGAGCATATCATCGTAAGAACTTCGTGATATTATCATCAAGAACGACGTGTGATATCTGGGTCTCGTCGCTTAGTAAGGAGTATCTGGAAGGCTACGTACGGTCAAGAGCATTATAGACAGTGTTGTCATTCTGAGATATTTGTGGGCTCTTCGCGGAGAGAGGGTGGACAGCGGAGTGTGTCCACCGTATAAACACTGAGTTTTTCTCCGTGCGGGAACTGGCTACAGACAGTTCACGTCAAGTCCACTACATGTGAATTGGAACCAACCATATCGCTAAAGCGAGTGGGGGTGTCAGAAAAATAACGGCAGTACAAATCGACCGGGAGAGTCCATT
>JACEFZ010021355.1:0-13374 GCA_014155875.1 Cepaea nemoralis
GACCCCATTCATACTGAATACCCCTAGCGAACTTGTCCTTATTCTAATTTATTATATTTACCACCCCACAGCAAGAAACAATTGTATTTACCAATTCACATGTAGGTGCCAGTCTACCTACATCGGCAGAACAGAGCGGCAGTTGAACAAAACAGTTGCTGAACACATACCTCAATGGATCGACAAGATACTACATACAGGCGATGGGAGCCTAGTGCGGCCGACACACCGGAAGCTTCCAGCTTCATCAATTGCTAGGCATATGCTGGAAAGCGACCATGTGATTGATAGAGACAGTGCCTTTCGCGTGTTGTTTAAATCACAAAATACTACTCGCTTGTTACAGTTTGCAGTAGCGATAATGATCAATCTACATAAGCCAATTTTGTGCAAACAGAAAGACATGTTAGTCAGTTTAAAATTACCGTGGTAGACAATTGACATTACTGTGCGAACATGTGTATATTTCAGCTTGAAGGATTTATCTAGTTATTTTACTTTATGTTGTGTGAATTCTGAAATGCATCGGACGAGATGCAGAGAAATATGCCAGGCAATAAATCGTGCAATCTATAGTTTGTATCTTCGTTATTCAATTTCACCACGGGAAAATATTGTTTTGAAGTTATGTACTTGAAAAATTTCTTTTGGTGTACAGTTGTTTTAATAAAGATGTTTTAGAAGTCATGATAATATGTGTGCTTTACATGATATACTCCATATACAATAGACGCGGGGTGACAGTAGTAATAGTAATAGTAAATCAAATCAAATCAAATTTATTAGGGTCACAAATTGGGCGCGCAGGCCCGTCTTACATTCGGCCCTTCCAATCACTCGTCTTTCGTTCATCAAGAGCATTATACATTTACATAGGAAAAAAATAAACATTGTGAAATGAATGTTGTAAACATAAACAAGGCTAATTACCATGTTATGAGGCCCATCTCCCACCTACCCATACATCACCCCACCCACACAACACGCCCACCTACCCACACACACGCGCACCAAGGGACACATACACACCCCACCTACCCACAAACACGCACACCAAGGGACACATACATACCCCACCAACCGACCCATCCCCCTCCCGAACATCCCCCACCCGCACACACTGCCCTCACCTGATCCCCCAACCAAAACACACTCGCCACCCACAAACATTCCCCCACCAACCCACACATCCCACGCCCATCCACATACACATCCTAACCCACACATCCTCTCCCCACCCACACCTCAAACAACCCATCCCCCAGCCACATCTTTATCGACAACATATTCCCCACCCATGCACACAATCCCCCACCAACCCACACATCACACATCCACTCACACATCCCCAAACCATACACACACATCCCCACCAAATAACATGTCCCCCCCCCCCACAAACACACACACACACACACACATCTCCCTAACCACCCATACATCCCCAATCCACTCACACACACCCCACCACCCACACATACAACTTCCACCCACCCACACATGCCATAACCTAATCCCCCACCACACAATCCCCCACCCGCACATCACATACACCCCCTACCACCCACTATTCCCAACCCACGCACCACACACACACATCCCTCACCAACACATCCCCACTTACACACCACACACATATCCCCCACCCAGATACCACACAATATTCCCACCCACACCCACACAGATACCCTTACCCATCCACCCCACATACCCCCACTCACACACCACAAAATCCCCCACCCACACACACATACCTCACCCACACAATATCCCCAACCAACACACCACACACCTCTCCCCACCCACACACGCAGTCCCTACCCGTCCACCAACAGACACTCACTCACGCAAACATCCTCCACTACGCACCCCCACACACCCACCCCAACCAAACATCTTTATCACAATACCCCTACCCACACACACCCTCCACCCACTTACACATCCACCCCAACACATACAACTCCCTCACCCACCTACACATCCCTAAGCCACTCACACACCCCCACCCACACATTCCCCATCCACACACACACATCTCCCACCCACACACTACATACTTCCCCCAACCACCACAATCCCCTACTCACCCACACATACACCCCACCCATACGCACATTCCCCGCACCCATCACACACATCCCCCACACCACACACTATCCTCCACCATACCACCACAAACATACCCTCCACCCACACATCATTCACACATCCCCCACCAACACACCGCACGCATATCTCAAACCCACACACCATACACTTCTCCCTACCCGCCCTTGCATCCCCAATCCACCCAACACAATCCCCTACCCACACAACCCCGCCTCCCACACATACTTCCTCAAACCATCCACACATCTCCACCCACATAAACACACATCCCCCGCATCCGTCCCATACACATATCCTCCACCCATACACACATCCCCCACACCCATTCCAACACCCCTACTTTCACCCCCACACATCCATCCACACATCCCACCAACACCCACAAATACCACTACCCACCAAAACCCACACACCCCAACCCATCCAAACGCATACCCACACCCACACAACCCCCACCCACACATATCCCCACACTCACACACATCCTCCACATACACTCACACTTCCTCACATCTAGACACATACAAAATGTCTCACGTTAGTATTGAAACTAGTATGAACAAACTCCCACACTTTACTCACACACATACACTGACACTTGTCATGAGCAGTCTCATAAAAATGTTAAACATGGAGAAAAATGTGTACATAAAATGTATGTGACGTAAAAATAGTGATGCTCTCTCTCTCTCTCTCTCTCTCTCTCTCTCTCTCTCTCTCTCTCTCACACACACACACACACACACACACACACACACACATTCACTCTCACGCTCACACATTCACTCTTCCGCTCATTCACTCTCACGCTCACTCATTCACTCTCACGCTCACTCATTCATTCTCCTGCTCACTCATTCACTCTCCCGCTCACTCATTCACTCTCCCGCTCACTCATTCACTCTCCCGCTCACTCATTCACTCTCACGCTCACTCGTTCTGTCTCTCATTCACACTTACTGACTCTCTCACTCAAACTACAATAATGAACATGAGTTTATATTATGCATGATAAATCAAATGGTATTTAACTGATAATATGACAGATGAGAATACACAAACATATGGATTCGCGTGTTACATAACATGCGTGTTACACGACATGCATCTGCTCAGCTCTCTCTCTCTCTCTCTCTCTCTCTCTCTCTCTCTCTCTCTCTCTCTCTCTCTGTATTCTTTCATATACACACTCACACGCATGCGCACGCTCACACACACACTAACACATCAACTCTCCCACTGTCTCACTCTCTAACACACAATCCTTCACACACACACACACACACACACACACTCTCTCTCTCTCAATCACACTCTCTCACACATACACATACACATGCACATGAACGCATGCACGCACACACTCCCTCACTCACTCTCACACATACACGTACGAATGCATGCACTGACACATTCCCCCACCATTTCTAGCTCAATCACTCTCTCCACACACGCACGTGCGCACATACTCTCTCCCTCTCTCTGACACCCACTTTCTCTTTCTCTCTCTCTCTCTTTCTCTCTCTCTCTCTCTCTCTCTCTCTCTCTCTCTCTCTCTCTCTCTCTCTCTCTCCCACACGCACACACATATATATTGAACAATTATAGTTAAACAATTATAATGAACAATTATACTGAACAATTATACTGAACAATTATACCAGTAAATGAATTATGGTGGCATATAGTCGGTATGGATTAAGTATTGAAAGAGTTTTCGGTTAAATGTGTAGGGACTCATTGGAGTTTTTCAGATCTGGAGGCAGATCATTCCATAAGTGAGCACCAGAATAGGCGAAACATGTTTTGTATAGGTCCAATCTAGGCTTTGAGACATGTAACAAATTTAGGCGCTTGCTGTTCATTGCATTAGATTGAATCAGCGGCAGAAGATACTCTGGGGTATTTTGAGATATAATTTTATTCACTAATTTGGCTTTGTTGAAAAGGAAGCGCTTTTGTAGTGGTAGAAGTCTTAGATGATTGTACAAAATATTACTTTTCAACGTGCTTTATGCCAGAAACCAGACGAATAGCGCGGTTTTGTAGAGAACATAGTCGTTTTAAATTAGATTTAGGGCAACCATCCCAAACTGTGGAACAGTAATCGAGATGTGATTGGATATAGCATGTATAGAATATTTTTCGTGTGCTTTCGTCCAGGAAGTGCTGAATTTTAGCAAGTTGGTAAACTTTTTGTGCTATTTTCTTGGTAAGAGCGTGAACATGAGAGCTCCAGTTCAAATGGCTGTCTATTAAAAGCCCTAGTGTTTTATGTTCAGTCACATTAACTATAGGTAACGTGCCCATGCGGAGTTCGAGCGGTGATCCAGTTATGGCTAGTGTCTGTAGTTTTTGTCTGGTCGTTATTAGCATGGATTTGGTTTTGTCGATGTTAATTTGCATGCGGTTTTCATTGCTCCATCTAGTAAGATTATCAAGTTCCTTTTGTAAAGAATTCTCTAATTCACTACGGTTTTCTTGACTAGTATATATAGTACAGTCGTCTGCAAATAGATCACAAGTTGTATTGATATATAAAGGAAGATCATTAATATAAACTGCAAAAAGCAGCGGACCTAGTATTGAGCCCTGCGGCACACCAATATTAAGCTGTGTGGGTCTTGATAGACAGTTGTTGAAGGACACGACTTGTTGCCTGTCGGATAGAAATGACGTAATTATGTTCACCATGTTGGTGCTTGTCTTCATTTGCTTTAGTTTTCTAATTAAAATATCGTGATCTACCATATCAAAAGCTTTTTTAAAGTCTACAAACACCGCTCCACAAATTCTACCGTTGTTGATGTTTAAGTGCCAGTTATCGGTCATTTTTGTTAGAGCACTATGGCAAGAATATTTAGGTCGAAACCCAGATTGACTGTTAATTATTAGATCATTGTTAATTAAATGGTGTAACGTTATTTTATGAATGTGTTTTTCTAGTGGTTTTGATAGCGACGATAGTAAGGAAATAGGTCTATAATTACCCAAAACGCTATTATCGATTGAGCCATTTTTAATTAGCGGAAACACTTTAGCAATTTTAAATGCAGATGGAAAGTAGTTTTTGGCCAGGCACTGGTTATATATGAACGTTAAGGACTCGCTAATGACTGGTGCAGCACAACGAAGAATTCTATTACTGATACCATCTAGGCCGTGTGAGTTTGTTGATTTGAGGTTCAAGAGATATTTATAAACGTCTGCAACAGACATTAACGGAATCTCAGCGGGAATATTTCTGGTGCACTTCTCCTCACAGAATGATGCCAGTGAACTTAAATTACACGATGAGTCTGGTATTGAAGACTTTAGATTCTCTATTTCTGATTGAAAGAACCAACTGAATTTATCGCATGTTATAGAATTTGGTATTGCTGATTCTGTAGGGCGTTTCTTATTGGTTAGCAAGTTAATAGCCTTCCATATATTTGTACTGTTTGAATTATCTACAATCAAATTTTTAAAATGATCTTTTTTTATCCTACGAATTTCATATTTAACTTTATTCCTTAGTCTGCGGTAATTGATGAAGTCTTTATTTTTGTGTGCTGTATCTCGCTCTCTCATGATTTCCAGCACTTCTCTAGTGACCCATGGGGATTTATGTTGATTTTGGACTCGAACTTCTTTGATTGGCACGTGTTTATCGAACACATTGTAGACTGTCTTCGTCCAGAAAGCTAATGCATCGTCCGGGTCAGGAAGTTGGTAAACGTGATCAAGGGCTGCTTTTCTTAAGTCTTGCAAAAATAAATCTTGGTTGAATGCTTTAAAATTCCTAAATTTGATACTTACATGTTTATGTTTAAGAGGTTTGAACCCAATTCTTGACCATGTACAACATACCGGGTAGTGGTCACTAACTGTACAAACAGGAACAGAACATTCAATAATATTATCTGGACAAGTAACATATATATGATCAATTATAGTTGAGGATGTGTCAGTAACCCTTGTGGGACGGTTTATTAGTTGTTTGAAATTGTAAGAAAGAATGATATCGTCCCATGTCTGGTTGGGTTTACTAATATCTATGTTGAAGTCACCTAGTATCATAACTTCTCTACCTGCTGTAAACACTCTATCCATCATTGTAGTGAAGCAGTCATACCAACTGTACCCGGCACAAGGATTCCTATATAGGTATCCAATGTTTATTATGCTATTAGTAATAGAAGTAGTGGTGGTGGTGGTGGTAGTAGTAGTAGTAGTAGTAGTAGTAGTAGTAGTAGTAGTAGTAGTAGTAACAGTAGTAGTAGTAGTAGTAGTAGTAGTAGTAGTAGTAGTAGTAGTAGTAGTAGTAGTAGTAGTAGTAGTAGTAGTAGTAGTAGTAGTAGTAGTAATACAAGTAATAGTATTGGTGGTGGTGGTGGTGGTGGTGGTGGTGATGGTGGTGGTGGTTGTGGCGGCGGTGGTGGTGGTGGTGGTGGTGGTGGTGGTGGTGGTGGTGGTGCTGGTGCTGGTGCTGGTGGTGGTGGTGGTGGTGCTGGTGGTGCTGGTGGTGGTTGTGGTATCATTAGTAGCAACAGCAGAGGTATTAGCAACATCAACTCCAGAAACAGCAGCTATTTCTCTTGACACATGCTGGTCAGACTTAATTCCCTACATTTTTTAAATGTATCACCCATCGCCTTAATAAACCCAATCTGCTGATCATACAGAACTATGTGACACATGTACTTTAAATCAAATATTTGCTTCTCATGTCTAACACGTTTCTTTAGACTGTCCCCCCAGCCAGTATCGATTTCAAACAGGATTAGTGGAGTCGGTGTGAGTCCTGGAACGAGACCACTGGACAAACAACATCAGCACTTACTTTGCTTCTGCGCCCAATAACACGGATAACCTCCAAGTACTGTTTTCAGTTTTAAGGGTAAACAGGTGGGAGTTTGAAAGCGTGCAATTTTTAAAAGGCGTAAAAACTTTGGGAGAATCACTGCAGACACTTGACATAACAGCAGTAGGATGACAAAAGAGTTGTACTATTATAATGTGTCAGGGAGATTGTTTTTAAAAAAAGCACGTCAAAACCAAATTATACAGCAGTAACGTCGTCGTCATCGTCGTAGTCGTCGTCGTCGTCGTAGTAGTAGTAGTAGTAGTAGTAGTAGTAGTAGTAGTAGTAGTAGTAGTAGTAGTAGTAGTAGTAGTAGTAGTAGTAGTAGTAGTAGTAGGAACAAACAGTAACTGCAGTAGTAACAGCAGCAGCAGCAATAATAGCTATACTCAACGACGCTTGCTGGTCATACTCAGTTCCCAAAATGCAGTGGTTCTCAACGGGTGGGGAATTACCCCCCCCCCCCCCCAAGGAGGGGGGATTAAGATTATTTCAAGATCGCGTTAATACAAGAACCGATTACTTGATATTGCTTGTCTCTCCATATTTTGCGGTTCTGTACTTCTCGCCCTTCTGAAATTCATGTCATAACGTAAGTAGACCCGCAAATCACGTTTTATGTAGACACTTAGACTTGTTCTGGTATGTGTTATTAAATTTAGCTTCAAGTTTTACATATACTGTGTAGGGGCACCGGGGGGGGGGGGATTTATAAGGAGGAAATACGAAAGTCAGCCGGCTCCATGGCCGAGGAGGTTAGCAGCTTTCTCCGCTAACCCCGAATACTCTCGTCACGTGACGCGACGAGAATTAGCAGTGGTTCGAATCGCAAAAGTGACTTATGAGAGTATGGAGCCGGTCGCTCAGAAAGTCGTGGCGTGCTGATGAGCGTAATCTAGCCTAGGAATCAACATACATCTGAAAGATGCTGGCTGTTGACCGCAATATCCTGAAACAGGATGGAAACGCGGGAAAAAAATAATACGAAAGGGGGGATGGGGGATGACGTTCTGAAAATATGGTGAAGGGTGCAAGGGTCAAAAAGGTTGATGACCACTGATTTAATGTATCACCCATCGCTCATATAAACCCAATCTGCTGGTCATACAGAACTATGTGATACATATATTTTACTCCATTTTTACTTCTCATCTGAACCAAGATTCTACTACGTCCTGGCACCCGGCCGGTATCGATTCCAAACAGGATTATTGGAGTCGATGTTCGTCCCGGGACAAGACTGCTGGATAAACAACATCAGCAGCAACTTGCTACTGCGCCCCAGACGCATGGATATCCTCCAAGTAGTTTTTTTCTGTTTTATGTCTAATCACGTGGGAGTTTGAAAGCGTGCAATATTTAAAAGGTGAAGAAACTTTGGGAGAGCCACCGCGGACACATGAAATAACAGCAATAGGAGAAATACAAGTTTTTAAATGCCAGTGTGCCAGGCAGATGATAAAATGTCGTGTCAAATGATATATTAGGAAAGCTTTTGATGGTTTTCTGTAGGTCGTTGTTTTAAACAGTTACGGTTTAGACGTCATGGCATATCTGCGTATTAGATGCTATGCTTTTACAAATCATATGTCAAATACTGGCACAGTGGCATTTGTAATAACAGAAGAAGGTGTGTTAGAGGCAATGAAAATAGTAGCAGTAGTAGCACTGGTGGTAATAATAGTGATTGTAGCAGTAGTAGTGGTAGTAGCAGTAGTAGTGGTAACAGCACCAGCTATATGTATGTATGTGGGTGTATTTATTTATGGATGTATGTGGGTGTATGTATTAATGTATGTAAATGGGTGTATGTATTTATGTATATGTGTGGGTATATGTATTTATGTATGTATGTGGTGTATTTATTTATGTATGTGGGTGTATGTATTTACGGATGTATGTGGTTGTATGAATTTGTGTATGTGGGTGTAATGTATTAATAGATGTATGCGGGTGTATGTGTTTATGTATGTATGTGGGTGGGTGTGTTTATGTATGTATGTGGGTTTATTTATTTATGTATGTATGTGGGTGTATGCATTTATGTATGTACGTGGGTGTATGTATTTATGTATGTATGTGGGTGTTTGTATTTATGTGTGTATATGGGTGTATGTGTTTATGTATGTATGTGGGTGTATGTGTTTATGTATGTATGTGGGTGTATGTATTTATGTATGTATGTGGGTGTATGTATTTATGTATGTATGTGGGTGTATGTATTTATATATTATGTGGGGGTGTGTATTTATGTTTGTATGTGGGTTTATGTATTTATGTATTATGTGGGTGTATGTATTTATGTATGTATGTGGGTGTATTTATTTATGTACGTGGGTGTATGTATTTATGGATGTATGTGGGTGTATGTATTTATGTATGTGGGTGTAATGTATTAATAGATATATGTGGGTGTATGTATTTATGGATGCATGTGGGTGTATGTATTTAGGTATGTGGGTGTAATGTATTAATAGATATATGTGGGTGTATGTATTTATGGATGTATGTGGGTGTATGTATTTATGTATGTGGGTGTAATGTATTAATAGATATATGTGGGTGTATGTATTTATGTATGTGGGTGTAATGTATATATATATATATATATATATATATATATATATATATATATATATATATATATATATATATATATATATATATATATATATATATATATATATATATATATATATATATAAAAGGCGATGTATGTATGTAGGGATGTATTTGATGCGTTCGATAACGGTCCATCCGATTGAGATGAAATTTTCTACATGTTTTCTTTTCATTCCCGTGCAGCCAACTGTCATAGTTTGTTAGTGTACAATCAGCTATTTACTTACTAAAATTTAATATTTAAATTTACATTATCATTTATATATAGCGAGGGGACTTAACTTAAGAAAAGTTATTTCAAGGGGCATAACTTTTAATAGCATTGCTATATATTTTATATATAGATTGTTGCATTGTTTTCAAAGATTTATAAACTCTTTGTCTACAGTTATTTACAGGCATATGAGTTATAATAAATAATGATATAATCTTTAAGGCATTTTCAAAGTTTTCATAAAAATAATGCATCTATTTAAATAGTGAAAATTTTCTAACTCATCTTTTTATGTTTAAAGAAGTTATCTACAGTCATGTAGGTGATTAAAAACAGTTTTCATTAAAAATAATGGATGGTGTGTGGAAGGACATTCTTAAGTTACTTTTTTTTTGTTATATGAATTTAATGAGACGCTCCCCGCCAGGAGCTGGGCGAAGCCGCGCCGGGTCAGATAGATAGACAGACAGTCGGGAACGGGAGCTTATATGACTACTTATATGAATTAAATGAGATGCTCCCCACCAGAGGCTGGGCGAAGCCGGGCCGGGTCAGACAGACAGACAGACAGACAGACAGACAGACAGACAGACAGACAGACAGATAGTCGGGAACGGAAGCTTATACGAATTAAATTAGATGCTCCCCACCAGGGCCTAGGCGAAGTCGGGCCGGGTCGGACAGACAGACAGACAGACAGACAGACAGACAGATAGTCGGGAACGGGAGCTTATATGACTACTTATATGAATTAAATGAGATGCTCCCCTCCAGGGACTGGGTGAAGCCGGGCCGGTCAGACAGACAGACAGACAGACAGACAGACAGACAGACAGACAGACAGACAGACAGACAGTCGGGAACGGGAGCTTATATGACTATTTATATGAATTAAATGAGATGATCCCCACCAGGAGCTGGGCGAAGCCGGGCCGGGTCAGACAGACAGACAGACAGACAGACAGACAGACAGACAGACAGACAGACAGACAGACAGACAGACAGACAGACAGACAGACAGACAGACAGGGTGTTTGTATTTATGGATGTATGTGGGTGTATGTATTTATGCATGTGGGTGTAATGTATTAATAGATATATGTGGGTGTATGTATTTATGTATGTGGGTGTAATGTATTAATAGATATATTTGGGTGTATGTATTTATGGATGTAGGAATATATACATATGGCATACTTGCCTGCCTGTTTATCCGTAAATTGTTAAATAACTCAACACTACCACATTCCCTTTCCTTTTATATTCTATATCTCGTAAACAGAAAACAAACGAACAATCATTTTCACATAACCTGCCCAGCTCACAGAACCCCAGACTCAAAATACGTCGTTTATTTCACAGAGTTTCTACGCCAGATCTTGTGCATAGAATACACACGAAGTTTTGGAAAAAGCATTTCACTTTTTAACATAAAGTAATGTTGTTTGGAAGGTATACAGATATTTCATTGTTTTACGATTTTCAACGTTTTTGTTTCGTAAGCTCTTAGAACTGCTGTTTGGGTCTGAATAGTCAAATAATATATTATACCTTCAAGACATTAGTTGGCTTTGTTCGGTCGATCTGTGGGTCGGTCAGTTGCTTGGCTGATCAGTCAGTCGGTAGGTTGGTCGGTCAGTTTGTTGGTCGGGCGGTCGGTTGGTCGGTCAGGAGGTTGGTCGGTCGGTCGGTTGGTCGGTCAATCGGACTGTTGATTAGTTGGTTGGTCAGTCAGTCCGTCGGTTTGGTCGGTCGGTTGGTTAGCTGGTTGATCAGTGCGTCGGTCGTTTGGTTGGTCGGTTGGTTAGTTGGTTGACCAGTCGATCGATAGGTCTGTCTTTCATTTAGTTGGTTAATTGGTCAGTTGGTCGCTCAGTCGTTCAGCTGTTTTGTTGATCGGTCGTTGAATTGCTTGTTGTTGGTTTTATTTTGGGTGGTTGTTGGCATTTGTTGGTTAGTGGTTTGTTGGTTGGTTGTTGGATTTATTTGTTTGGCTAGTTGTTGGTTATTCTTGCTTGGTTGTTGTTGGTTGCTTGGTTGTTGTTGATTGATTGTTGTTGTTGTTGGTTGGTTGGTTGGTTGTTGTTGTTGTTGTTGGTTGGTTGGTCGTTGCTGTTGGTTGTATTCTGTTGGTTGTTTGGTTGTTTGTTTTTATTAGTTTTTGGCAGCTTTTTTTATGTTTGTTGGTTGGTTGGTTGAATGGTTGGTTGTTTTTGTCGGTTTGTTTGTTGTTGGTTGGTTGGTTGTTGTTGATTTGTTGTTGTTGTTGTTGTTGTTGGTTGGTTGGTTGGTTGGGTTGTTGGTTTATGTTACTGTTGGTTGTATTCTGTTGTTGGGATTTATTGGTTTGTTGGCTGGTTTACTGTTGTTTATTTGTTGGTTGGTTGTTGTTGTTGTCGGTTTGTTTGTTGTTGGTTTGTTGGTTGGTTGGTTGTTGTTGTTGTTGTCGGTGTGTTTGTTGTTGGTTGGTTGGTTGTTGTTGCCGGTGTGTTTGTTGTTGGTTGGTTGGTTGGTTGTTGTTGTCGGTTTGTTTGTTGTTGTTTGTTGGTTGGTTGGTTGTTGTTGTCGGTTTATTTGTTGTTGTTTGTTGGTTGGTTCATTGCTTGCTTGGTTGGTTGGTTGTTGTCGATTTGTTTTTTTTTGTTGATTCGTTGTTTTTGTCGGTTTGTTTGTTGTTGTTTGTTGGTTGGTTGGTTGCTGTTTTTGTCGGTTTATTTGTTGTTGTTTGTTTGTTGGTTGTTGTCGGTTTATTTGTTGTTGTTTTTTGGTTGGTTGTTTGTTGTCGGTTTGTTTGTTGTTGGCTCGTTGTTGTTGTCGGTTTGTTTGTTGTTGGTTCATTGTTGTTGTCGGTTTGTTTGTTGTTGGATCGTTGTTGTTGTCGGTTTGTTTGTTGTTGATTCGTTGGTTGGTTGGTTGTTGTTGTTGTCAGTATGTTTGTTGTTGGTTGGTTGGTTGTTGTTGTTGTTGTCGGTTTACTTGTTGTTTGTTCGTTGGTTGATTAGTTGTTTTTGTTGTCGGTTTGTTTGTTGTTGGTTGGTTGGTTGATTGTTGTTGTCGGTTTCTTTGTTGTTGGTTGGTTGTTGTTGTTGTTGGTTTGTTTGTTGTTGGTTCGTTGGTTGTTGTTGTTGTCGGTTTATCTGTTGTTGGTTGGTTGGTTGGTTGGTTGTTGTTGTTGTTGGATTTTTTGTTGTTGGTTCGTTGGTTGGTTGGTTGTTGTTGTTGTCGGTTTGTTTGTTGTTGGTTGGTTGTTGTTGCCCTGTTTGTTTGTTGTTGATTGGTTGGTTGTTGTTGTTTTCGGTTTGTTTGTTGTTGGTTGGTTGTTGTTGTCGGTTTGTTTGTTGTTGATTGGTTGGTTGTTGTCGATTTATTTGTCGTTGGTTGGTTAGTTGGTTATTTGTTGTTGTTGTCGGTTTGTGTGTTGTTGGTTGATTGGTTGGTTGTTGTTGTTGGTTTATTTGTTGTTGTTTGTTGGTTGGTTTGTTGTCGGTTTGTGTGTTGTTGCTTGGTTGGTTGGTTGATTGATTTCTGTTAATTGTTGTTGTTGTTGTTGTTGTTAGTTGTGTTGTTGATGTTGTTGTGT
>JACEFZ010021356.1:5000-12992 GCA_014155875.1 Cepaea nemoralis
ACCTGAAAACCTGCCTGTCTAACAACCTGTCTGCCTGCATAACTTACTTATTTGTCTACCTGCTTTTAGGTCCGTCCTCCGTTTGTATGCCTGTATGTCTGTCTGACTGTCTTCCTTCGTGTCTCCATGTATTTTGACTTTCTCTTTATTTCTGATAACTTCGCCATCTCCACCAGTGCTCTTACACTCTCTGTCTGCCTACCTACCTACCTACCCACCCACCTACCTACCTACATACCTACCCACCCACCTACCTACCTACCTACCAACCTACCTACCTACCTTCCAACCTACCTACCTACCCACCTACCAACCTACCTATCTACCTACCTACCTACCCACCTACCTACCTACCTACCTACCCACCCACCCACCTACCTACCTACCTACCTACCCACCTACCTACCTACCTACCTACCTACCCACCTACCTACCTACCTACCTACCTACCCACCTACCTACCTACCTACCTACCCACCTACCAAACTACCTACCTACATACCAACCTACCTACCTACCTACCAACCTACCTACCTACCTACCAACCTACCTACCAACCTACCTACCAGCCTACCTACCAACCTACCTACCTACCACCCTACCTACCTACCAACCTACCTACCAACCTACCTACCTACCTACCAACCTACCTACCTACCCACCTACCTACCTACCAACCTACCTACCTACCTACCAACCTACATACCAACCTACCTACCTACCCACCTACCTACCTACCAACCAACCTACCTACCCACCTACCTACCTACCCACCCACCTACCTACCTACTTACCTACCCACCTACCCACCCACCTACCTACCCACCCACCCACCTACCTACCCACCTACCTACCTACCTACCCACATACCTACCTACCCACCCACCTACCTACCTACCCCACCCACCCATCTACCTACCTACCTACCTACCCACCTACCTACCCACCCACCCACCTACCTACCCACCCACCCACCCACCTACCCACCTACCTACCCACCTACCTACCTACCCACCCACCTACCCACACCACCCACCTACCTACCCACCTACCTACCTACCCACCCACCCACCCACCTACCTACCTACCTACCTACCTGTCTGCCTACCTACCTACCTACCTACCTGCCTGCATACCTACCTACCTACCTGCCTGCCTACCTACCTACCTACCTACCTACCCACCTACCTACCTACCTACACAAACGTCCGCATGCCTGTCTACCTGCCATTCTATTTATCTATCTGTTTGTCTATCTGTTTGTCTGCCTACCTCTCGGTCTGTTTGTCTGTCTGATTGTCTGTCTATATATCTGTCTATCTACATGTCTGTCTGTCTGTGGTCAGTCTGTCTTTGTTTAAATACATATATCTCTACCACTTTCTCCATCTGCCTGCACGATATCATCTGAAACTATGCTCCCTTGGGTCCTGCGGTGTAACGGTTAGAATGTTGTGCTGACATTCGCTTGAGCAGGTCGAATAAGGCTTCGATGACAACCCGCAACGGGTGAGACAGATTGGATGACTATTTCTCTGAGTACACAGGCCTACAAAAGTGTCATGGTTCTAACACTGCTCATAGCCACATCAGGTTGCTGTTAAAGGACGTGTGCGTTTTTAACTGTTTTAACTGAAGGACTGTGAGTTTTAACTGTTTTAACTGAAGGACTGTGAGTTTTAACTGTTGTAAGTGAAGGACTTTGAATTTTAACTGTTTTAATACTGGTAACTACCATGACTAACTAAACTCTTTCTATCTTTCACTTCACATTTTCTCCTGCACTCCCTCTCTCCTTTCTGCTTCTCTCTCCCTCACCCTCTCACTGCCTACCTCTCTCAGATTTCACATTCTCTCTCTCCGCCACACACACACACACACACTCTCTCTCTCTCTCTCTCTACCTTTTTTCTCTCTTCTTCTCTCTCTATCTCACTCTCCCACTGCCAACCTTAATTTATTTGACATTCTCTCTCTATTTCACCCTCTTCCAATACTTCCCTTATCTCTATCCTTCTTTCTCCCACTATCTTTTCCTTCTCTATCTCACTCTCCCACTCTCTTTCTATCTTTCGCTCACTTTCACTCCCCCATCTCTCTCCTCCTCTCACTCCCTCCCTTCCTCCATCTCTCTGTATATCCCTTCTTCTCTCTCTCCTCTCTCTCTCCCTCTTTTCCTCTCCTTCTTCCTCTCACCCTCTCTCTCCTACTCTCTCTCTCCATCTCCCTGTCTCTCTCACTTAACATTTAAACTCTCTGATGTCTATATTCATGTACCCTCCCTGATCCATCATCTACACCTCTATCCACATTCCATCTCACCCTCCATCCAGTAGTTATCTACACTAACCAGGCATTTCAACAATAATACTAGCCCAGGCCAGATGAACCAACTTACTTCCCGCTATCTTCCAGAATTATCTCCCCTTTCGCCTATGGGCTTATCACTCCCTACAGTACACAATTCCGCCGTTGGATTAAAGAATTAGTGAGTCGACCTTCTTGGCAAGAAGTCAAACAGGAGTGCTTTCTTACCCCTGCATAAAACAACACCGACTTTGTGGAATTACGTTCATTCAGCAGCCGTGGAATGATTTCATATGTAACTTCTTTAACTTCTATCTTGACTGATGTTTTGTATCACCATTACATGTGTAACTTCTTTAACTTCTTATCCTGGCTGGTGTTTTGCATCACCATTACCTATCTCCATCTCGCCAGGAATTTGTAATCAATTTCTTGCTGGGAAAATACAGTCAATTTTTATCTGTATGTAAGTCACTTTCCTGCAAACAGTTTGTAATTTCCAGTGCGCATAATCGGGACGGCTTGTATGCGTGTTTATGTGTGTACTGGCATATCATCATCATCATCATCATCATCATCATCATCATCATCATCATCATCATCATCATCATCATCATCATCATCATGTTATGGACAGACCAGAACAGGTCATTCTTCTGCGCCTCAGAACTGGACACAATAGATTACGCAACCACATGTATACAAAATTCAAGATTGGTGACTCAGCCATGTGCACATGTAGTTTGGCGTCGCAGACAGCAGAGCACATACTCCAGGATTGCCCAAACTACAACATACCCAGGCGAACCTTCTGGCCTAGAGAGACAACAGTGGAAGATAAACTCTATGGACCGCTGAATGAACTAAAAAAGACTGTTAGATTCATACAAGAGACAACATTGCAGTTATAAACATATTTCAGGCGAACGAAAGAAGAAGAAGATCATCATCATAATCATTCCGTGATATCTGTACCACTCGATCGGGTGGCGTGGGCGATCATGCCTCTCAACAAATTACGATCTCCGACAGCATAGATCAATTCGTGTGTTGACTCCCTTCCGTGCCATGACACAAGGCTGTCGAGAATCTTCTCACGCTGTCCTGCTCGATCTTTCTTCCCTCAAATCTTTCCAGTCGTCACGACATGTTCCAGTTTTTGTCTTCTACTATAGTGGCCAAAAAAACGATGACTGCCTCTTTCTGATGTTTGTGATAACTTGTCTTTGCGACTCAGCTTGCCCTAAAATGTCATGACTGCTCATTTTGGCTGTCCAATTAATTTTCAGCGTTCATCTGCAAAATCACATCCCCAAGGTTTCCAGGGATTTCTTCGCCTGTTTACTAATTGTCCAGTATTCGCAGCCGTCTGTTAAAACTGGTTCTATGTAACATGCAAGAACTCTTTTTCTAACTTTCAAGAACAGTGACTTATTGCACAAAACGTTCTTCATTTGATAGAATGTAGTTTTTGCTGGTCCTATTCTGTTCTTATCTCAGTGATGCATCTACCATCTGATGTTATCCATGTGCCTAGATATCTGATAATTTGTTTGGTCACGTTATGAGTGTCACGAGCTCGCCATGAGTTAACCAGATAATAATACCGACGTTTGCTTGGCGTATATTTTCTAGGCCACAACAGTCGTACTAACAGAGTAAACACAGCTGCACGGGATACATCAGGTCAGCCCATATACACAATTGGTGGTGAGTGAGGAGGAAGTGAGTGCGCTGAATCATATATCACTTTGACAAGTCATAAACATATCAGAGGGAAAACGGAAGTGCTTAGCACGGAAGTAACAGTACATATGTCAATTCTGGGTTTCCGGAACATCGAGAAGATTGACGGGGTTATTGGCAACTGTTGTTGGGGGTATACAGGAAATCGCTGGCTTGTTTTGGGAATCTAAACCAGTGATGACAGATCTAACATTGAGGGAGCCAGAGGGAGGATGGATCCCTGACAGGGGATGATCTGCCAAGGTGCCACCTGGGTGGGGGCATAAAGGATAACGTCACGTAGCCAACTTTGGTAGTTTGCCATATAAACCCGAGTTGGGACCAACTAGGGGGACTTGAAAATGCTCTAGTCGGAGTGCCAGGGCACTGCAGTGCTTAGTGGAAATAATATCTACCGTGTGTTAATTAGTGACTTAATTTTACACGTGCCTATAATGGCAGATGTAGATATGATTGATAGGACTGCAGTAGTGCCATTTAAGGTATAACCTAGTATAATATTAGTTCTAATTAATATAGACTGTGGCCTTGTTAAACTATAGTGTGATGATTAGCACTGTTAGTGGAAACTAGTTAGAGTAGAATAGTGATATTAACTCTGCTAGTTAAGAATAGATTAGTGAAGTGGTTGATAAGCTTTACTAGTTGAGAATTGAGTAATGAGGGATAATTGGGATCTTCCCGTAGGTGTCCCTGGTGGGCGGGGTTCCGCATTCTGTTTGCTGATTTTTTCTTTGTCATAGCCTGATTCGGCTCTAGGTGGGTAGCTAATCTGCTCTATGACTAAGTCTAGTTAGCTAAAGATCATTAAGCAAGGTGATAGGCTTACACTCAGCCGAAAGGATCAGTGACTAGTACTATCACCAGATGTGTTGTTTCTATCCTAGGTTCCCTACCAGATCCAAGGAAACTCAACAAGTTTTTGGAAAAAAATCCAATCCCATTCGGAAGAACACCAGTTCAACAATCAATAAAGTTGCATACAGAACGTAACTAAAGCTAGAAGGAAGTTGATTCACCAAAGAGAGTGATGCGTACTGATGCACCACACAGCATCAGACAGTAGTAACTAAATGAGAACAGTCTAATAGTTACCTAGTGTTATATAATCTCGTGTAATAGAACACAAGACATTATACGTGAGGCTAGATAGACACGAGTGAGGATCAATCACATTAACAATTAACATTAATGACTGTGTACACACTACAAAGGACTTGGGCAGTTTTTTTTAAGGAACGATAGGAACGGACATTGTGCAGGGTGCAACCGGTCCATGATTAACTGTTAATACCACCGGTGTCTATTTCGGATGATCATGAAATTGGATTACCAGAGGTCTACAGAGGCAAAGCAGTATCCGGCAAGATGGTTTCGGCACGGGGGTGAGATGTACATGTTCTGACGTAACGTGCTGTGGTCTATCCTTGCTGGGATTCAGCTGACTGGGTTGTGGTCTGAGAGTCCGATTCTACACACTTTATAGAACACGTCACACATTTTCTTCACATACACGTCTCATATACGTTACACTTTTCTTTTAATAAATTATCTTTATTAATTTTTAGAAGCAAGAGTTGTTGAGTATGTTGCGTTGGGGAAGTATGAGAAGGGGGCATAGTACGACAGTGAGAGAGTGATAGGAAAAGGTGTCCATAGGCTGATGGAGTGTGTTGGACGGAAGCTGGTGGATTCTCCAGAATATTGAGAGGGAAAAAATATTATAATGTGGGTGTCGGCTCTCTTCACTCCAGGGACGACACTGTAAAGGAGGACACGACAATGAGAAGAAATAAATGGGAAAACTTAGGAATAACTGGCACGATCGAGGGGAAGAGAACAGGGGAGGGGGGCAGAGAAGTAAATATCTGGATAGCTTGACCCCCTTTGTATGGTCGAGACAAGAACACTGGGCTGACACACGACTCTGGTGATCGAGTGAGATGGCAAAACATGACCGCCCATGCTTACCGGCAAGGCGCATGATGATGATGAGATATCTGAATGTCTGCACTTGGCCCAAAATACTTGCATATGCATGCTTGTATAACAAGTCTAGCAGCAAGAAGTTACTGTAGGTAAAGTGAAGTGTTAAGACCATACCACATCTGTAGGAATTATTACATGGGTGAAGAAATAGGTGGACAATCATTCTCTCCCGTAGCTAATGACGAGAGTGAACATCGAATCCTCGCTCGCTCGGTCGTGCTAGTGCCATTATCATTATAACGTCCTAATTGTTACACAAACACCGTCAGCGACTCCTGCATTTATTATTACAAAAAGTCACAGTAGCTCTCGCGCAGCGGGTTCTCTCGCTGCATAAACAAGGCTGGGAGAGACCGTGTACTGGTGCCAGTTTAACGCTGCATAAACCAGGTCAGAGAGACGTGTACTGGTACCCGTTTAACGCTGCATAAACCCGACAAGAGAATGAGTATGTCCCTTTAACGCGCATAAACCAGGTAGAGAGATAGTACTGAGCAATTTAAGCGGAAAACCAGGTCAGAGAGATGATACTACGCAATTTAACGCTGCATAAACCGGTCAGAGAGAGAGTACTGATGCCTTTTAAAGCGCAAAAACCCGGTCAAGAGATGATACTGTGCCCGTTTTTAAAGCTAAAAACCAGGGGATAGACGGTACTGGTGCCCGTTTAAAGCTACATAAACCCGGTGGTAGACGAGTACTGGGCCATTTAACGCTAATAAACAGTCAGAGGACGAGCACTGGTGTCGTATTGCGCTGGATTGACCTGTGTTCCAGGTCAATTTGAGAGTCCTTTTCCACGGAAATACTAATCGAAGATCAGTTTTATGGGGTAGGCTAAGTATATGTGTGTGTGGTGGTGTGTGGGGTTGTGGGGTGTGTGTGTGTAGTACGACGGGGAGTGCTGTTGTGTGTGTGGGTGTGTGTATGGTGTGTTGTATAAAAATATATCTGAAGGGTGGATGGGAAAAACGTGATCTTTGGAAGCGGGATCTCTCGAAAACGTGATCTTTGGACAGCGGTATCCTCGTAAACGTGATCTTTGGACAGCGGGATCTCTCGTAAACGGGATCTTTGGACGCGGGATCTCCCTTAAACGGAACCCTTGGACAGCGAGATCTCCTGCAAGCGGGAAACCCTTTTGACAGGGGGTCTTCTGACAACGGGGTTTTTTTGACATGGGATCCTTATTTATAAGAGGGAGAACTTTTTGAAAATCCAGCAGAGTGAATTGGTAGGGGTTGGGAAAATATTTTCCCTGTTCACATTTCACACGTTGCATAGGTCTGTGGTCCTGATTTACTCTTTTCACTGCGTGAATGTGCTGTGTGTGGATATCTGATTTATAGTATTGTTTATATACGTATAGTAATTTGCAGTTATATTGTATCGACCCGCTAGCTTACCTCCTGTATAATGGCCACCCCAAATTAGCACAGCAGAAAAAGGCAAAGGGGGAAAAAAAAGGGATTGGGGGTCTGCTCTAACGGATTACATACGGAAGTGGAGAGAGAGTATCGTCAAGCAGAAAGGGGAAAATCAAAGGCCGGTTGGGAAATTTAGAAGGGGAATTGGGAAACTGAGCAAGCAGTAAAAAATTGGAAGTTGAGCAAGCAGCTAGGAAATTTGAACTGAGAAGCAGCTAGGAAATTAGAAGCGAAAAGAAGCCAGAAAAGGGGCACGAGTACCGGATGAGGGAACTCGAGTTGAAGAGTCAATTAATGGAGAAACTTTGGGAGCAGTTTGGGGGTTCCTCCATCCCCGGATCAACACCGTTGGGGGACATGGGTACCATGCTAGAAGTTTCCCCTTTGCGGTCTACGAGGAGGACAAAAAGGAAAATTTACAGTACCTTCAACGCTTCGAGGCTAGTCAGTTTCTTTGGGGCTGGAGCGTAACAAAGGAAACTTAAGCTATCCCCGGGATTAGCGGGACCCCCGGTTACGAGGG
>JACEFZ010021358.1:0-101192 GCA_014155875.1 Cepaea nemoralis
TCTCATAATTCTCAGAACGTAGCTTTCCAGAAAACTTTGAATATGTTGATAGATGTTTTGTTTCGTAATGACGCCGAAGATTGTACTCTTTCTAAACTGCAACACTTTCGCTGAATGTCACAGCAAATGGTTTTCTGGTCCTGTGTTTCCACAAAGAAGTACTTTACTCCCCATCCTTAATTGAAAACGCGACACTCGGCGTCCACTTTTCTTTTCTTAGTAGCCATAATGAAGGGTGAAGACCACGGGCTCTGAAAATGAAAAAGACATTGAATTAGAACATTAAAATCCTTTTGAAACACTGGAAAAGCATATAACATTTATAGGTACCTTTGGTAATAGAATACATCACATAATAAGGTTTGCAAAATATATAAATAGGGCCGGCCTAAATAAGCAGCCTAGAAAAGAGTTTCTCAACCTTTGTTTCGCGAGTGGCAACCAGGGGTTCCACCGAAACAGACTTGAATCGCCTAAATGCAACATTTCTGCCCTTCTGTTTTATTACGTAAAGTAGGACAGACACTTAGAGCATCGCACAGATTTCCTTGAGCAACTTAAACATTTGCGTAAGGATCTGCTCCAGCATAAAGGTTGAAAAATAGTGGCCTAGAGACCAGCTCGATTAACTCCTTGACCGGGGAATTCTTCTGAGGCTGGGATTAATATTTTCGTAATAACACGAGGCTTCTATAACATTTGTATGTTATGTTTGCTACTGTATTGCCTCTATTCACACTTGTAGTTCACTTACCTATCACTGTCAAACAAAGAAATCCTTGTTACATACCTATAAAATGGATTACTGGAAAAAAGTAAATATTTCTGGAGCATCTGACCTCTGTTGACAGCCGGGCGCATCTGGGGAAGAGAAAGATGCTTCTGTGTGTGTGTGTGTGTGTGTGTGTGTGTGTGTGTGTTTTGCAATGGAAACCATGGTAACGTCAGAGCGTAGGCGGCGCTACCACGAACCAGGAAAGGACTTTAGAAATAACCAAACATTACAATAAACAATACAATCTAGATACAATAATTTATAATTGAAAATAGTAAATTTAAGACACATAGCCGTCAGGAGACCTCCGCACGTGTGAAGATCTCCTATTATTCTAAACATAATATTTACATTTAAATTATATCACATCCTCTCGTGTTCCATACGTCAGATCAAGCAAGTTCGAGTACCGTCGGCGGGCCGGATGAAATTACTTCGCGGGCCGCATCCGGCCAGCGGGCCGTAGTTTAGTGACCCCTGCCCTAGAACATTAAACATGGGAGGTAAGGACAAACTTTACAGTTACGTGAATGTTAAGGTGGGTTATTCCCCTTGCATAATGTCAATCAATTAATCCAATCACGTGCCCTGTCGAAAAGCGTGGGCGGTCATGACTCATCATTTCACTCGATCACCAGGTGTCGTGGATCAGCTCAGTGTTCCTGTCTCGTCCATGCCATGTGGCCAAGCCATCCTGGTATATTCCTCTCGGTCTTCCTCTTGGTCTGTTCCCTTCAATCTTGCCAGTTGTCACTAAGTTCTCCAATCCATTTCTTCTCATAACATGTCCAAAAAAATTTGACTGACTACGTCTAATTTCTCTAATCAATTTACGATTTTCATTTGTCTCCTGTAGTACTTGGTCATTGGTTTTTCTGTCTGTCCATGGTATTCTTTGCATTTTCTTCAGAAACCACATTTCTGCAGCCATCAGATTTTTTCAGCTTGACTGCACATTGTCTAAGTTTCACATCCATACAAAAGAACAGGCTCTATGTATCCCCTCAACACTCTTTTTCTCGTTTCAATTGACATCTTTTTATTGGCCAGAATGTTTTTCATCGTGCTAAGGCTACTTTCGCCATGCCGATTCTTGTTCTAATCTCTTCAAGGCATCTTCCATCAGATGTTATGACTGTTCAGAGATAATTGTACCGATTCACTTGTTGAAGAATATTCCCATTTACTTGTATATTACATTGTGTGCATGATGTACCACCTGTTTTTACACATAACTATAATTAAGAGATTCTTTACAATCTGATGCCGGCGTCTGTAACAAAGGGATAGCGAACGCAATTCGCAATCCCGCATATCAGACAGCATTGTGTTGATTTTGAGTGTCGGCTGCTCTGAAAGCAATGACAAACATCCCCCATAAACGCTGTGATTAATTGCGGCGTCCTGTAAATGACATGCATCAACCTCGTTGCATTTGATGGCCAGTGGATCTAGAAAATAAGAACTATAATCTGTCCAAAATTGAATGCCGACATTCACGATCAATTATTTTAAACACTGTATGTTGCATCGTTATGACATTTGTCCTGCCGTCTTATATTTACCTCAACCCAAGGAATATGTCTTTGATAGGTCCAAAAGCATCGAAAGCGGCCACATTTCGTTGATGTTTTGGCGAAAATGTAGTGAATTCACGCTAACAAACTAGTATTACAGTAAACCTCGTCATTTCGGGTAACGAGACAGGTACAAGGCGTAGCCAGATTCGTATGGGAGTGGGTGCAATAAAAAAAATAGCTTAAATGTCGACAGGGTCGACTGCATTGCACCGGGTTTTATTCCACACGGTCCAGTCTCTTTCCGCAGCACGGAAGCGTCGTACAAAGCGCGAACTCCGTAGCTCCAGCGACAACCCTCGGGAGACTCCGAAAAAATTTACTCCAGACATGAAGGACGCGGCCCGGAATCGAACATACAACTTTCGGAGCCTGAGTCGGACGGCTTGACCACTTCATCACGGGGACTCACGAGAGGGGTGCAATGTGTAATATTAGTAAAGACAGATAATTTACAGAGGCATGGGGTAAATAATGTGTAAATTGAGAGGAAAGTAGAAGGAACATATTTCTTACCTTATTTTTCATTTCCTTCTTGTTTCTTCAGCTGCTGGTTAATAATGTGTACACAAGTATTCAAGTCACTAGGATGCAATTAGCTTTTTATATTGAGTTCGTGAAAGCTTCCAAATAGCTGTGCGTTAATGTGCGTATGGAGTGACTAGAAATGATACCGCAATTTAGTCATCATGTGTCCATTTTTAATTATCTGTTCAGCTGTCTGTGTAGTTTGTTCACACGTACACATGGGTGACAGACCCGCTCTGAGTCTTCGTGAATGATTGTCTACTCTGCTGTTTACCGTTCAGAGACGGAACATGATTACCTGTTTTCACTATGAAAATAGTTGTCAGTGTCTCTGTAGTGGGCTTTCTTCTCAACGACCAAGATGTTGGTCCTCTTTTCATTGAAGTTTATAGATTGATTCGTATGCATGTGTGTTGTCCCCTATTTGACAACGTGTTTGCTCTCACGTTTCTTGTTATGCCACAATATGTCAGTTTCCACCGCAATATTACTCTTCTGTTGGTATTCAATACGTTTAATGTGTGTTTCCTTTTTCAGTACCAGTTGTTTGTCACCGCTGAGGGCTTGTGGAATTGAAAATTCATCACTGTGGAAAACAAACTGTTGCCATTGACATTGTGCTGATGCTGTAATGTTTAGGGCCTGCAATTCGTCTGAATAGTTGGAGCAAAATATCCCAGTAAGTGTGCACGTGGATTAAGGTCTGGGATCTGCTCAGACCTTAATCTGTGTCGGACGATTCCAGTAGGTTGATGACTGCTCTCGGTTGCATAAAATTCAATCCATCCTTTCTCCAATAGTCCTCTTCCTGTTTCATCACATGGTCCTCACATTTTTTCCACTAATTTGTATCAATGTTTAATAGCGTGAACTGGATTAGTATCTTGACGTCAGACAATTTTAATGTAGTATTGGCAGTTGCCACCCGTACTTTAATTTAGCCCACACAAGTTCTAAAAGGTTTAAATGAGAATGATACGTCGGAAGTCTCAAGCACCCATGGTTATGCTCTTATATCAACTTGTTGATTTGATATTTCTTGCATCTGTGCGCCTGTTTTACAAGGGACAACAACTGTAGCTATAAATACGTTTCTGGAAATGGTATATTTTCCCTTCGGTGCCATATCTTTATTACTTCCTTTGGGCTCGATGCCGTATGTATTTTTTCTTCTTGGGCAACAACATTGTGATATTATGCATTGTCCATGATTAGACAAGACGGTTTATCAAGGGATGGAAGCACTGTATTCTCTAGCGAATCTCTAAATACATTACCATTCATCTCAGTATGATAATCCCTATTGTCTGTATGCTTTAATACGAACACGAGCCCAGCATTCTGCAGTAAGCCATTATGCGTATTATCAGCATGGGCCATGACCAAAAGTTGTCCTATACTACTGGGCACATATCGCTTTATCTGTCCATCCACTGATTGCCATTCCTTATCACTTGTGTTGTGCGCATTGATCCACGTTTCATCCAAATACACTATGCTATAATTTTCTTTGCGCATTTCCCTTATTTCACGTAGGTATCTTCTTCTCATGGCTCCTAAATGCGGTTGCTAGCAAAGGATATTTCTACCTCCCTTGTACTTTCTAAAAGTGAAGTCCTTATAATTTTCCACAAAGTTGTTTTTGAATAGCTCTATGTTATTGTTCTTTCTCAACCAAACCCTAAGTTTTCTAACAGTCACTGTTTCTTTGGCGTCCAGCATTTTTTAATAATGATGGATAATCCTGGATATAAAATCCAAAATTTTTATAATATAAGGAGTCTCCGCGGCGAAGTGGTCAAGCCTTATGACTCGGGCTCCAAAGGTTGTGGGTTAGATTCCGGGCGGCGTCCTTCGATTCACGAGTTAAACTTTTGGAGAGACCTGTGGGTCGTCGCTAGAGCTGCGGAGTTCGTGCTTTGTACGATGCTTTCCACGCTGCGGAAAGAAACCGAACCATATGGGATAGAACCCGGTGCAATGAAGTCCCTGTCGACTTTTAAGCCACTTTTTTAAAGCATTTTTATCATTGCTCGCCTTATGACATCCTTGTCAAAGCTGTCTACAATAACCGTTCTACCTACCGTTTGGTTATTGCGTGGTGGTTTAATTCCAGGTTATTGCATCCATCGAGGAAATGACCGTTTACTCAAACCATATGCATGCATTGTTCTTTTTTCGGAATTTGTAATAGTACAAAACACTTTCCTGCAATCAGCTTCTTGACAAAAATATGTGAACAACTTCATATCGATGCTTTGAAGTGTACAAAATTTCACATTCAATCCCATTGAAAAATATTTACACATTTCAATGTTAGCGATAAATAGTAAGATTTAAAAAAAAAAGTAATCACTTTTCATGACAGCACCCACATATTGACGACACTTCTGAACACTCCCAGTTTGAACAGCGCTGGGTTCTTGGCATAAGGCCAATCCCATGAACCACGGAGAATATTCAACTTTGGACGCTGATTTTCTGGCTGACGGTGTAACACATTTAAAATTATGAACTTTATCTCTGACCCGTAAATTATATACCTCACATAAACAAACATTGAAATCTGCTGTACAATCGCCAGAACACAAATTTTTTTGTTGGGTGGACATGATGATAAGATTATATGCTAAATCTCATCATTTTCCCTCGGTTGGTTACTGAGATATGGATTTTTGTATGGAGGCAAACAAATATGAATGCACTATAATACTCCTCCGAAGTCGGAGAGTGTCTGCCTGTACGGCGAGGACCCACCAGTCTGCACACCAATAAGCCGGACATGGGACAACGGATACTCACGCAAACCTCAGGTCCTGTATGACATCACATTGATGCTGGACAACAGGATGTCTTCATCCGACATACAGGTTTTCACGTTGGAGCTAAAGCCAACGAACACAAGCAAGCAAGCACTATAATACAACCTTCCAATGCTGCAATTTTCTTGTGATATGAAATCACAGACTGTTTAGAAAACTACAGACTGTGGAGAGAACATTCTTGGCGGTCTTGTGTCTTGGAATGGAAGGGAGTCAGCACACGAATTGAAACATGTTGTTGGAGATCGCAAGATCTTGAGAAGCGTGATCGCCACGCCAGTCAGCAATGCACTTGACGATGATGATTTTGATGATGATGGTGATGATGAGGATGATGCTGATGATTATGGTGGTGTTAGTGATGTGGATGATGATGATGATGATGATGATGATGATGATGATGATGATGATGATGATGATGATGATGATGATGATGATGATGATGATGATGATGATGATGATTATGGTGGTGGTGATGAAGAAGATGATGATGATTATGCTGACAGTGATGATGATGCTTCTGATGATGGTTATGGTGGTGGTGATGATAATGATGGTGATGGTGGTGGTAGTGACGTTGATCGTTGTGGTGATAATAATGATAAGGATGGTGGTGACGATAATGATGATTAGAAATGTGACACGCGTACCAGACAAGAAACCGAGGTTCTAGCAACAGCTCTATTGGATAACTAACGTGCTGTCCAGCCACACAGAAGGGACCGCGTTATTGGCTAGCATTCTGGCCTGCGGGACCGACAGTCAGGACGGTAGAGTCCCCTTGGGGGCAAGAAATATACAACTGACCTGGGATCCCAGATCGGTCCAGTCTAAAATCGTTACAAGGAAATGTCATTTGAAGTAGCATCGGCTGGATTGATATTGAAGATATCATCCGTAGAGTGCTAAATGGCCTATAAAACTATTCGCTTTGCACCATGTACCAAAAAGGCCTCATGCCTCGAAAAGAACTTCTGCACCTTACCTTTACTTTTTTAGCGCTCTCTCGCTTTGAACTCAAGCGTAGTTCACATGCATTACTTCCAGTAGTGTTGGACTAAATTTTGCGTATGGATTAGCTTTCCCTATTAGCAGTGTCCCTCGCCATCAGGCGAACCCACTCCGACTTCAGAGGTAATTGTAATTTACGTCCCAAAGTCAAGGACGATAGGTTAACATTATAGTCCAATTGTCCGCGCAGGTGTTGAACCCCTTACCTCGGCATCAGCACACCGGATGTTTAAGAACATGCGTTCTTATCTATTCGGCCATGCTGACCTACGTCTTGGGAAGTCAAGGCAGGCGACTTGATATTAATCACATCACCCACGGAGTCCTGACTGGTCTATACAAATATGGATCAAGCATTGTATGCTAACATTGTTGCACATCACGGCCCCTGGTGATGACGTTCTCTGCCGAATCACAACTGTAGTTACACTGTGTAACTTACACGTAAAGCCATCTTCGATGACATTGAAACTGAAACTATCAACAACAGTTGTGAGAATCAGCTGGGGGTGTGGGGGGGGGGGGGGGGGGGAATTTGAGATGTGTAGATAGCCTAGAATAAGCAAAGCTGGGCTAAGAAAGATATAATATGAATAACGATGACACAAACTATAGATTGCAGGATTATTGCCTGGCATATTTCCCTGCATCTTGTCAGGTACATACTGCAGTAATTTCACCGTGGTAGACAAGTAAAATTACGGGATTGATTTTCTAAAAGATATAATAGCCTTGAAGATGTAACCGGATATAAACATTTACTAAAGGAAATGCAGTAATGGGACGCTAGC
The DNA here is from genome assembly GCA_014155875.1 of Cepaea nemoralis. Lineage (NCBI taxonomy): Eukaryota > Metazoa > Mollusca > Gastropoda > Stylommatophora > Helicidae > Cepaea > Cepaea nemoralis. The sequence goes on from JACEFZ010021358.1 coordinate 7,505, forward strand.
AATAGAGGAGTGACCATCACGCTTGTCCTGCCTATCTGCCCGGAGGTCATGTGTTCAAAACCCAATCGCAGTGGGCATTTTGTTTTTCACCCCCCCCCCCCCCTCTCTGTCGGCCCCCCTCTCCCCAGCCCCAGCCTAAAAATGGGTACCTAGAAATTCAAGGTCTACGAATATGGGGCTACCAAATATACTCAATACGCCTCATGGCGTAAAATGTTATCCTTTACTTACTTCTACCGTATACCCAATACGCCTTCAGGTGAGGAAAAGGACAAGTTCTACTTTTTGTAAATATCTTATAAAGTTAATTACACTAATTCCAAAGACCTGGTCTCCAGTGAATCAGATTTCGACTTGCAGTTATATTGGATTTGGATTCTATCGTCCTTGACTTCCTCCGTTTACGTGAAAAGATAAATTAATTAAAGGACCCTTTTTCACGCCACGAAGTTTATTGGCTACGTGATGCTAACCCCATGTGTTAGATAAATCGTATTCAGCGTGTGATGTTTTCTACATCATGCCATCCACATTTACTTCCTGGAAATTTCCAAGGTACTTATATTTGGCTGGATCACCTGGAAGTCAGATTAATGGGGGTGGGGTGGAATCCCAGCCTCGAAACGGATTTGAACACCTGACTACCAGACCGGCAGGCAAGCGTCCCAGCAACTTCGCCACCATGGCTTCAGTTTACGTGCAAGGTATCCAGTTAACCTATCTGGTTTGCTAGAACCTGATAGTAGCTTAGCGACCCCAGGCAAAGTTTTTAGGGTCATTGCAACACGTCGATACCTCAACCATAGCAAGATGGAGACACGAAAACCGACAAACGACTGTATTAAGGGGACGTAAATAATAAGTACCTTAGAAGTCGGAGTGAGTTCATATGATGGCTAGGGACACTGGTAGTAGGGAAAACTAATCCACACTTAAAATTCAGTCCAGTGCTACTAGAAGTAGCGTGTGTCGACTACGCTTGAGTTTAAAGCGAGCGAGCGCCAAAAAGATGACAAAAATATCACTAGTTTGTGCCAAACCCTCACGCGCTCTACAGAGATGTCAGTAAACTTTAGTTAACTGTTGCTTTCTGTGGCCGTTTATTCACGCAGACGTCTGAATGTGTAAGAAACAACAGCAGTCGAATATCTGCGTTTTGACACTTGGGGAGCATAAAATATCATTTCCTGCGTGACGTGATCGCTATCATTCCTGACTAATTCTTCACGCTAAAATAATAGTGAGCCTATATCATTCATACGCACTCAACGAAAGCGTATGGTACATTAAATTCCATCATTTATTTACTTGCGAACCTGATATCATCACACAATAAATACAGGCGGTAAGTTTCATGCGAACATACATATGCCGCCTTTCATAATCTAATAACACACAACAGTTTTACACTTCAATACTCGCTCTACTCAAAACTAGTACTCTCGCAAATAGTAAGCATTTGCTCAAAAGAAAAACAGTTCCTCATTGAAACTGTCCCAAGTCCGGTCTGGCGATTCTCAACTCAACCACTGGGCTAGATGCACTAGACCCCGTGCCGTTGTGTAAACCTCGTGTTATCTCAACAGTCTCGTTGTACTGCAAACTGCCCGTGCTAGTATAGGTCACTGACATCTAGTCCGTTCAGGGCAGTGTCCCGTGAACGGGGGTCCCCTTGTATCATCCGGTCTGGACCTACCGTTACTCTAATACACGAATTTTTGTTTTTCCCTTTCTACGTCCTGTAATTTCCGGCCCAATGTGTATTTGGGTGTGTAGAGATTGTGTGGGTTGGGGGGTGGATGTGTTGGGTTGGCGGATGAGTGTAGGGGTGGGGTGTCTGTAAAAGGGATATGTCTGTGTGGGTGGGGTTATGTGAGTGTTGATGGGGGAAATGTGAGTGGGTGGAGGGTGTATGTGTGCGTGGTGAGGATGTTCGTAGGTGGGGGGTGTGTGGTGGGTGGGGGGATGTGTGTGTGGGGGAGGGATGTGTGGGGGGGGATGTGAATGTGGAATGCATGTGGGGGGTGTGTGTGTTTGTGATAGGAATGTGTTTATGGGTGGAGTTTTGTGTGGAACGGGGATGTGTAAGAGATGGGGGAGGTGAGGGAGGTGTGGGATGTGCAGGTGGATGACGGATGTTTGTGAGGCTGGGAGATGTGTGGCTGGGTGGTTGGGGTGTGTGTGGTTGGGAGGGTAGATGAGAGATGCATGTGTTGATGGGCCGGTGGGTGATGTGTGGGTGTGAGTGGTTCAGGGATGAGTATGTGAGTGGGTGGATGTGTGTGAGAGATGAGTGTATGGTTGGGGGATGTGTGTGTTTGTGGGAAAATGTTGCGTGAGCGGCGGATGTTTGTGGGTGGGGTATATGTGGGTGGTGGGGTGTGTGTGGGGGAGGTGTGTGTTTTTTGGTGCTTATGGGTGGGGGATTTGTGTGGGCAGGTGGGGAGATGTATTTGTGGGTGGGGATGTGTGTATAGGTGGGGGACGTGTAGTTGAGAGTTGGCGGATATTGGGTGGGTGAGTGGGTGTAGGTTAGCTGATGTGTGTGTGGGTGGGTGAAGAAAATTGTGAGGGTGCGTGATGTATGTGTGGATAGGTGCGGGATGTGTGAGTTGACGAGGGTATGTGTGTGTGGTTTTGTGATGTGTGTTTTGCTGGGTGGTTGCGGGTGTGTGGGTGGGTGGTAGAGAATATGTGGTGGGTGTGTGCGTGTCGGTTTTGGGATGGGTTGGGGATGTATGTGTGGGTTGGGAAATGTGTGTGGGTGGGGGATCAGTGGGTTTGTGGCACCATGTATGTTTGCCTGAGTCTGTGTGAGTGCGTGGAGGTATGTGTGAGTGGGTGAGGGATGTGTGGGTGGCTGAGGGATGTGTGGGTCGCTGATTGATGTGTGGGTGGCTGCGGGGTATGAGGGTGGATGGGGGATGTGTCTCACAACATTGCAATATGCACTGTTTATGTTTACAACTTTCATTTGACAATGTTTTTTCCCCCATGTGAATGTACCATGCGCTATGTGCATTGTTTATGCTTACAACATCCATTTGCAATGTTTGTTTTTTCCCCTATGTAAATGTAACATGCACATTTGATGAATGAAAGATGAGTGATCGAAAGGGCCGAATGTAAGACGGGCCTGCGTGACCAATTTGTTACCCTTTTAAAATAAATTTGTTCGTTCGTACGTTCTATCTATCTATCTATCTATCTATCTATCTATCTATCTATCTATCTATCTATCTATCTGTCTGTCTGTCTGTCTGTCTGTGTGTCTGTCTGTCTGTCTGCCTGTCTGCCTGCCTGTCTGTCTGTCTGTCTGTCTGCCTGCCTGCCTGCCTGTCTGTCTGTCTGTCTGTCTGTCTGTCTGTCTGTCTATACGGAAACTGCAAACGTTTGAATTCGAATGGCATATATGTTGGAATCATTGGGATGCCAGGCAACAGTACATCTTCTTCTTTAAATTTCGCACTTAAAATTGTAGCTTTGATAATATTGTTCAGAGTTAGAAAATTTTCACGTATCTAATATAGATCCATTATTTTTACGAAAACTTTGAAGATGCCTTAAAGTTTTTATCACTTTGTTAAACCCAGAGACGACTGTGGTGCACAGAGTATATGTTCGGCCCTTTCCCGTTCCCGTTGCGCGAAAAATGGGTTTTAAAATTTTCACGTATCTAAAATATATCCATTATTTTTATGAAAACTTTGAAGATTTTTTTCTTTAGCCATCTAATGGCCTACAAAATTGTTTTTTTAATTCCGAATTCTTGAGGTTCTAGGTTTTCATCACTTTGTTTATACCAGATACGACTGTGGTGCATCGAGTATATGTTCGGCCCTTTCCCGTTCTCGTTGCGGGAAAACTAGGTTCGAAATTTTCACGTGTCTAAAATAGATGCATTATTTCTACGGAAACTTTGAAGATGCCTTAAAGTGTTTGTCACCTTTTTATAACGCATGTGCCTGTAGATTACTTCTTTAAGCATTTTATAAACTTTAAGAAAAATACAACAATTATTTAAATTACATAATATAGCAATGTTACTAAAAGAAATGTCCCTTGATATAACTTTTGTTGTTAAGTTCCCTAAATTAGACGTCTTTCCTTTTAATATTGATTTAATACGTAAATAACTGTTTTTAAAATAACAAACTATGCCATTTGGCACGACGGGAGTGAGAAGAACATCTGTAGAAAATTTCATCTCAATCGGATGGACCGTTCAGGAACGCATAAAGGACACACAAACAAAGACAACAAACATTCTCTTTATATATATATATATATATATATATATATATATATATATATATATATATATATATATATATATAGAGAGAGAGAGAGAGAGAGAGAGAGAGAGAGAGAGAGAGAGAGAGATGTCCAACCATTACAGCCATACGCGCAACACTCCAACACCTCATACAAACGCACACAGGCGAAGAAACCGATATATACAAAGCAATATTCCTCAACACTATACCAAAGATAACAAAATACATATATACAAAACTACTCACAGCACTTTCTTACTACAGACATTTTATATGGACATGCAGAAACTTTGCCTGATATAAACACCGCACATATAACACACACCTAATTTCCTTTTTGTACACACATAAAATACAACAGATATTTCCAGAGCAAATCATTTGTATTCTTCCTTATGGCATTACAATTTTGGTATACATGAGTGCGAGAAAGATGCATGAAACTGGGAGAGAATGTTGAATTCTTTTAGTATTCTTGGTACCTTTCTGTTCTTATCATCATTATTACTATACAACCCCATCTCCCCTGTGCCCCTCCTCCCATTTCTTTTAAGGTTTGTTGTTGCCTTTGCTGCTACTCGACTGATTGTTTCTAACTTTTGTCCTGCCTTTACCATCATTACCAGAGTAGTGATGAGGGCATTGATAGAGTGGAACAAATTTGTTTATGTTGTTTGTCCATCAAGAATGATGATGACCATTCATTTCATCCAGTGGGGTTGAAGGTGTGGAGCCGTGGGTTCTAAGATGGCTGATAAGGCCTATTTTGGCTCGAAATGTTCTTTGACAATGTGGACAAAGAATGCTTGACGTCTCTGGAGGAGGATTTCCTGCAGTGGTTTTTCTGTCCTGCCTTTTCTTCACAGCTCTTGCAGTCCTGGTTGCCTCACATATAACTGCACCTTTGCGCAATGATGCACGCCACGAATTTCGGTCTCTGGCTGCAGCCTCCCAGGTGTCATGATGAATTCCAAAAGCATTCAGTGAAATTTTCAGAGTGTCTTTAAAACGTTTCCTCTGGCCACCTTGGGAGCGTTTACCACAACGCAGTTCGCTGTAAAAAATTCGTTTAGGGAGCCTGTGATCTGGCATGCGAGTCAAGTGACCAGCCCAGCGAATCTGATTCTTCATCAGTAGAGTGTGGATACTGGGTATGGATGCTCTTTCTAGGACTTCAGTGTCTGGAATCTTGTCTTGCCATTTAATCTTCAGTAGCTTCCTTAGGCAGACTGTGTGGAAGTGGTTTAATTTCCTAGCGTGTCGCTGATAAACAGTCCAGGTTTCACAAGCATATAGCAGTGTGGATAATACAACTGCTTTGTAGACTTTTAGCTTTGTTTGCAGGCTTATTCCAGTTCTGTCCCATACATTCTTGTACAGTCTGCCAAAGGCTGCACTGGCCTTGGAGATTCTTGCATTCACTTCGTCATCGATTGTGGCAGCTTGTGACACGGTGCTGCCAAGATAGGTAAATTTGTCCACAACACTTAGTCTATGATCATTCACTTTGATATTCGGCACAGTGTGATTATTCCCTGGAGCTGGCTGGTACATAACTACAGTCTTCTCCAAGTTGATATTGAGCCCAAAGTTGGCACAGGCATGTGAGAAAGCTGAAACATTATGTTGCATGTCCGCCTCTGAGTTGGCGTATAGAGCGCAATCATCAGCAAACAGGAGCTCTCTGACTGTGCCACTGTCAATTTTGGTTTTAGCTTTCAGCCTTCTGAGATTGAATAACTTTCCATCCATACGGTAGTTGATGTCTATTCCAATGTCGTCGTTCTCGAAGGCATTCATCAACATGGCTGAAAACATGAGGCTGAACAGTGTTGGTGCCAGGACACATCCTTGCTTCACTCCATTGGTGACAGGAAAGGGTTCAGACAGCTCACCATTTTCCTGTACTCTTGCCTGCATGCCGTCATGAAATAGCCGCACTATTTGGACAAACTTTCGTGGACAACCATATTTTGCCATAATCTTCCACAGTCCTTCTCTGCTGACTGTATCAAAAGCCTTGGTAAGGTCAATGAAAGTGGAGAACATTTCGCAGTTCTGTTCCTGACATTTCTCTTGCAGCTGCCTTGCAGCGAAAATCATGTCAACAGTTCCACGTTCTTTTCTGAAGCCACATTGACTCTCAGGAAGAAGACCTTGATCGAGATGGGCTGTGAGGCGATTGAGAAGAATTCTGGCGAGTATCTTCCCTGCAATTGAAAGCAAGGAGATGCCTCGGTGGTTGTCACAGGATTGGCGGTTTCCTTTACGTTTGTAAAGGTGGACTATTGACGCGTCCTTAAAATCTTGTGGCATGGTCTCGTTCATCCATATGTTTGTGAAGACTCGGTGAAGCTGCTCTGTTAGGACCGGCCCACCTGCCTTGTATATCTCTGCTGGGATGGAGTCAGGACCAGGTGCCTTGCCGCTGGAGAGTTGCTGGATGGCTTTGTTTATTTCCACTATGGTTGGCAGGTCATCAAGAGTCTCATTGGTGGGAACTTGAGGAAGGCAATTGATGGTTTCATCATCGAAGAAGGAAGTTGCATTTAAGATTTTGCTGAAATGCTCTGCCCAGCGTTGGAGGATTTCTTTCTTATCGGTGACCAATGTTCCCCCGTCTGCACTGAGGAGGGGAACTATGCCTGGTGATGAAGGACCATAGACCGCTTTCAGTGAGTCGTAGAAGTTTTTCATATCGTGTCTGTCAGCAAAGCCCTGAATTTCATCAGCTTTGCTGCTCAGCCAGGAGTCCCGCATGTGCCGAAGTTTCTGCTGCACTACTCTCTGAATGTTCTTGAAAGCATCTTTTTTTGATGTTGACTTTGGGTCATTCAAATGTGCCTTGAGGAGAAGATGTTTCTCGGCCAGCAATTGGTTGATGTCTTCGGAATTTTCATCAAACCAGTCTTTATGCTTTCGGGGGGCTGGACCCAGGATTTCCATAGCAGTGTTGTAAATCGTGTCCTTTAGGGCTCTCCATTCTGTTTCTGTATCCTGTTTTGCTTCAGCATTGGGCTTGAGGCGGTCTTCCAGCATATTTTCAAACGACTGCTGCATTTTCTTGCTGTTTAGGCGGGTGACATTTAGCTTTGTTTGCATTTTTGCCCCTTGAGGACGCCGTGGTGGCCTGATGTGGATGTTCATTTTCGAGACAATGAGACGATGGTCTGTCCAACATTCGGCACCACACATGGATTTTGTCACTCGAACGTCTTGTCTGTCACTCCTCCTGACGATTACATAGTCAATGAGGTGCCAGTGTTTCGAGCGAGGGTGCATCCACGATGTCCTATTTCTCATGGGGAGACGGAAAATTGTGTTCGTAATCAGGAGATCATGTTCGGCACATGTCTGAAGGAGGCGGAGTCCATTGGTGTTACAATTTCCGACTCCATGCTTTCCAATAATGCCACTCCAAGAGGTGGTGTCCGTGCCTACTCTGGCATTGAAATCCCCAAGGAGTATAAGTTTGTCTCCTTTGGGAACAGATGTTAATACATTGTGCAGGTCCTCATAGAACTTATTCTTGACATCATCTTCGTTGGTCATAGTTGGTGCGTAGACACTCACAATGGTTGCGTGCTTCCTTCCATTCAGCAGAGGCAACTTCATGGTCATGAGCCTGTCATTTACAGCCTTTGGAAATCCAGCTAATTTGCCGACCAGGGCCGACTTAATGGCAAATCCCACACCGGATTGGCGTCTTTCCTCGCTTTTCCTTCCACTCCAGAAAAATGTGTAGCCGGCACCAATTTCACAGATTTGGCCTTCTTCTGCAAGTCGTGTCTCGCTCAAGGCTGCAATGTCGATGTTGTACCTGCCCAGCTCTCTCCCAATCAGTGCTGTTCGTCTCTCTGGACCTGACGCGCCGTCTCTGTCAAGTAGGGTGCGTACATTCCAAGTTCCAATTGTTAAGGGAATATGGTTTACTCTTTTAGCTTTGCTTGTTTTATCTTTCTTTGTATGTCGACCGCAGTTTAGGGTACCCACCAACCGCGGCTAGCTGGTTAGGTAGTGATGAAGCAGACAATGTTTAGGGCACCTTTTCTAGCCCCTTCCTCATGCTATGGAGGTGAGCAGTGTGTTCCTATAGAGGGCTGCTCAGTCGCTCAGGGGGCTGCCGAATCCCACTGCTGCTCCGGTCAGTAGAAGACGACCATATGGCCTGAGCCGCCTGTGTGCAGGTCTGCGACTACGGCTGCCAGCGTACCCACGCCTGCCGCTTTGCCGCTCGCCCATCGCCACAGGGCTTGAAGGTGATATGTGACGTTGGATGAAGAATGACTTGCGCGATGACTTGGATTAAAGTGAGGAAGAGTTGCGCAATTCGTCGACCTCACTCTCTCGCCTGAGTCCATCTGAGTCCAGTGGCAAGACAAGTCGAGACGATTGGAGACGAATACAGGTGCAGTGGATGACCAGGGCGCTCTACGTGCCTTGCCGTGCTCATTACGTTCCACAACGCTTTGCAGGTAAACGCCGTCTTGCCCGTTGAATCAGGAATGATTTCTTCCGCGCAGTCTGCCGAATCCTGTCTTCACATGCTGGGTAGGCATACCCTAGTTTACCTCTTGGTTTGACACCAAATCGGATACCCATGCCTGGTTTAGCCAGCCTCTCACAGCTGTTGCCCGGGGGGGGGGGGTGGCCGCTGTCGCATGCTGACAGCTACTAGGAGCCACAGGCACGAGCTGGGTGTCAGACTTGGACCAGTGGGGGATGGGTCCTGAAAGGACATGAGAGCCATCCTTACCAAAGGTGCTACCAATGCCTGACACCCCGTACCCCCCGGAACAAATTAATGAAAGTGTGGCAAGGGAAACAATATATATGAATGTTCCTGTTTCTCTTTGTTACCCCCCTTTCACCTTTAAATATCTCGAATGAATAAATTATTACAATATTACACATATGTCACCTACACGCTCATATGCAATGCTCTGCGCGCGCGCACACACACACACACACACACACGCACGCACGCACGCACGCACGCACGGCGCATGTAAACAACACTAACAATACAAACGCACATGTACTATTATTATCATGCTTCCTTATTGCCATGTTTACCTTTCTGTATTACAAATCTTATTATTATGGTCAGATTGCTTTACATTTCAATTTATGATTATTATTATTTGTATTATTATTATTATTATTATTATTATTACAATCCCTTGTTTCCCCCTTCTCCCCGCTCGTTACTGTTGTTGTTGACGCTGCTGCCGCCCTCACTGTTTGGATCTAAACAGATTACTGCCATTATCATGTTTACCGAGGAGGTGGTGATGGTATTGGCGGGTATTTGAGCCTTTGGTGAGGGGTGACAGGGGAAACAAACATAGTAAAACAAAATTGTTGGGTAACCCCCTTTTCTTATGAAACTATTACCAACTATGTCAATGTATAAATCGTACATATGTCACCTACACGCCCACAAGCAACGCTCTGTTAATATCAATCAATCAATCATGTGCCATGCCGGAAAGCGTGGGCGCTCATGACTCGCCATTTCACTCGATCACCAGTGTCGTGGATCAGCTCAGTGTTCCTGTCTCGTCCATGCCATGTGGCCAAGCCATCCAGGTATTTTCCTCTCGGTCTTCCTCTTGGTCTGTTCCCCTCGATCTTGCCAGTTGTCACTAAGTTCTCCAATCCATTTCTTCTCATAACATGTCCAAAAAATGTTGACTGTCTACGTCTAATTTCTCTAATCAGTTTACGATGTTCATTTGTCTCCTGTAGTACTTGGTAATTGTTAATATACGCACACAAATACTGAATACACAGGACGCATGTAACAACACTAACAATACAAATGCAATGTACTTTTTTTTATCGTTCTTCCTCACTGTGATTATTACCCTTGTGTATTATCATTTCTATTATTAAGGTTCTATGGGTATTTATTCTTACTCAACGAACCTTAGTATTATTACACTCCCCCATTTCTCCCTTGTGGACTGTTTTGAATGACAATGGGAGTGATCACATGCCATGCTCAGTCCTGATCTCTAAACCCAGGAAAGTTAAAGCTGGGAGAGCGCGAAAGACCTTCCGGTATGAGTGGGCCGATTGCCTTCTTGGACGCCTCAGACAAGGGGCATGCAACAGGACTGTTAAAACTCCTTTTTTGCAGCCCCCATGGTGGACCTTAGAAGTAGACCATGCTTGGAAAGCAAAGAGAGCTGCAGTGAAGCAGCTAAAGAAAGTGCGACAGACACCTCGAAGCTCACGAGAGGAAGTGGATACAGCGGAAAATGTCAAGAAAGACAAGGTGGAAGTTTTCAAGCGCTGTGCTGCAGAGGCCAAAAAGGCAAAATGGGAATGTTTCATGAAGGAGATTGGAGGTGATAAAACACTGCGAAAATTCCTGAAAACTGCACACGCAAATGCAAGGAAAAGATCGGACTATGGCAGTGGGAACAATTTATAGAGATGATGGTGTGCGCGTGACAACAGACAAAGGGGGAGGCGTTCCTTCAGAGAATTTTAGAGCAGACCAATCATAATGATGCGGACACCAGGGATGCAGTTAGAGAGGAGTTATCTGGCACCACGAAGAATATGCAGTATGAAGACATCATACGGGTGGAAGATGTTAAACACATTTTGAAAAAGGCAAAAGACACGGCACCAGGGCCCGATGGGGTCAGGTATGGCAACATGAAGGGTTTGAGCGATGCAGATCTGGAGGAGGTGACCGACTGCTTTAAGCAGAGCATTAGGACAGCATCAGTACCACAGGATTGGGTGCACAGCAATCTCATCCCTCTCCCAAAAGTATTCAAGGATCATTCAAAGCTTAGCGGCTTTAGAATCATCACCCTTCAAAATACATTTGGGAAGGTTCTAAAGAAGATAGTCGCTGTAAAGCTGCAAGAGTTTTTGGAAAGGGGGAAGCTTCTTCCAAGAGGCCTGGGGAGCTACAGGCCAGGAAAAGATACCTGGTCAAATGCAGCCACTTTTGCCTTTGACGTTTATGAGGGGTTCCAGAGTAGACAGGAAACGATGGCGGCAGCGCTTGATCTCGAGGATGCGTACAATAGAGTTCGATATGATATTTTGATGACCGCACTGTTGGAGACGGGGGTCAATCCCTGGTTGGTGAACTGGATAGCAGCCGTCCTGCATTCTCGTCGGGTTGCTCTCCGTCTGGGTGCATGGACCTCAGAGCCACATATTTTAACCCCGGGACTGCCACAGGGATCTTCAGTCTCACCGGTGCTCTTTAACGTGTATACGAGCAAGATTGCAAACCTAGAAGCACCAGGTGTTGGAAGAATACTAACATTTGCAGATGATATTCTTGCATATAGGCAGGGGAGAGATAAGGAGCAAACAGCCCAGGAGTTACAGGCGGACAGTAGATAAAGTGATTGACTGGTGCACAGAAATGAGTGCTGTCATCAACCCTGAAAAGGCGGCTGTTTTGTGGTGCTCTCTGGACAACAGGATTGTGAGAGCTGATGTCCCAAGCCTCGCAACAGATGGTAGAAATGTCAGCAGAGAGAACAAACTGAAGTATCTGGGGATCACATTGACAGGAGCCTATCCTTCAAGGACCATGTGGAGACGGTTGTGACAAGATATCAAAAGGGACTCAATGCACTTAAAACTATGGCTGCAATGGACACAGAGCAGAGAATGCTTTTCACACTATACCAGCACTTGATCCTCTCAGTAATTGATTATGGATTAGGACTCCTCACTGTCTCAGAGAGTCAGCTGGTGAGGTTAGAGCGCATATAGAACGAAGCTATGCGGGTCATTCTGGGATGCACCAGAGACACCCCAGTAGTGTGTATGCGTTACATCCTTGGTTTGCCGACTGTTGCTGGTAGGCTCAAGGTGATGCAGGCGAAGGCATACCCAGAGTAGCTGCAGACACAGATCACCCACTGCAGGAGGCGCTGGACGCAGTTAAAGGTCAGCAACTGATAGGAGGGAAATCATGGATGGCTCAGGCGGAGGATACGATCAGACAGGTGTGCCAATTGGAGAACATTAGGCGTGGAGAGGAGTGGGTCAGAGTGCCAGCGGAGCAGTCAGACTTGTGCAGAGTTATAATCACATTAAGCCGGGAGTGCAGGGAGTGGCCAGCAGGGGCCACTGAAGTGGAAATCCAGCAACTAATTCAGGACAATGCTCACTCGGGTGATGTGATTATCTACACAGATCGTTCGGTGTCAAGAGGTGAGAGAAGTGGCTGGGGGTTCATAGCCAAAGCTAATGGTCGACGTTTGGTGCAGGAGAGCCTGGCATATGATACCACAACATCCAGCTTAAAAATGGAGGTGGAGGCAGTCACTGCGGCTCTCCGCTGGATGGAGAATACGACACACACACACACACACACACACACACACACACACACTCACACATCGTGATTGTAACTGACTCAGAAAGCTTGCTGACGAGGGTGAGGACGGGCAGGCTTCGTGCGGAGTGGCTTGCTTCGCTTCGGAGTTCACGGGTGACAAGCATCGCCTGGATCTTTTCTCCGGGGCATGCCGGTGTGCTGGCAAATGAACAGGCGGACAGATTGGCTGGCTCTGCAGAACTTGGTGGAGTATTGATGCATGACAAGGCAGACGTGGTTGCGGCCTTGTGGGAGCACGTGTATATCTCGGAGGAGCAAATGGATTACCATGGTTTGGTAAGAATGAGACAGCGAGGAGTGACGAGGGGATCTAGCCGACGCTCAACGCTCGGAGGAAAGGCGAGACGGACATATAATCAGATTGCTACTGGTACTATTGGTGTTGGAACTCTTCGCTGGCTGCTGAGGATGGGGACGGAGCGCTTATGGGAATGCCCCGAATGCTGTGATGTCGATTCCTAAATCAATCAATCAATCAATCAACCCATGTCTCCCTTATCCACGCCTGTTACTATTGATGTTAAATCTGCTGCCACCCTCACTGGTTGGTTCTAACAATTTTTACCGCCATTATCATCATTACCGAAGTGGCGGGGAGGTACTGGCGGTTTTGGAGCCAATTGGGGAGGATGGTGACAAGGGAAACAAACATAGGGAAACAAAACTTTGGGTACCCCCCCCCCCCTCCCCCCTTTTTTCGCCATATGTAAATATGTCAATGACTGGACGGTTGAAGTATTACACACATGTCACCTACACGCCCACATGCAACGCTCTGTAAATATACGCACACAAATACTGAACACACACATGAAGCATGTAACAACACGAACAAAACAAACGCAATCATTACCCTTTCTGCTTTGTAAACTAGCATACACCTACACCTCCCCCCCCCCTTTCCCACCGTACCGATACTGTTGTTTAATGCGGCTGCCTCCCTCACAGATTTGGTTCTAACAAGATACTACCTTCGTCATCATTACCGAAGATTGGTAGTGGTGGTATTGGTGGGGTTGGAGCCGATAAGTGAGGGTGGTGGCAGGGGGGGGGGGGAAAATTGCACACTTTTGTTTGCCGTTGGTTGTTTTTCTTCTCGTTTACAACAATTTCAAATGTAAATATGTTTCAATGAATAAAATGTTTTGTAATATTGAGCATATGTCACCTACACGTCCACATGCAACGCTCTGTAAAATCACGAACAGTACACATTGCGACGATTTTAACAATCAATAAAAGTTTTTCTTTAAAGAAAAAATTCCTTTACGCATGCCTGTTGCCACAACCTTCTTTGTTTGGGTGCAGATTTCTGTACGTGTGACATAGGAAGGAAGTTTCCTGATGAAATGTCTAATCAAACTCATGTAAGTTGTCCCCAGAGTTTGAGGAAGAAACTTCAGGGCCTTAATAACTGCATCCAATGTAATGTAAGAATCCACTGCTGCATTTTCTTGAGGATGTTGGCGGTTGTCAGAAACTGACGCAGATGTTGCCATTGGCATTAGGCAGTGTATTGGATCTGCGAAACAAATGAAAAAGAAGGCTGCATAATTGCTGAAAGATCTGATAAAAGTTGGGAAGCCAGCATTTGCCTTCAAATGGCAGCAGAGAAAGAGACCTCACTCCTATGATAAGAAAAAACAAACAAATAAAATTCAAGTTTAAAATAAAAGTAAATGTCTTGTGAAAAAAAAAATTACTAAAGATTTCCGTGGAGAGGAGCAATATAATGAGTCTAAAGACTATTTTTCTAAGCCCTACCCTGTAGGGCACACATCCTCAAATCATGAGTGGTAATGATCTCTGGTAATGCATTATACAGATCAATGGTTCTCAGCCGGTGGAGAATTCCCCATAGGGGGGAATTTTAGGGTTTCCGGTCATGGACTCCAATTGCTAGTTATAGATCTCTGCTTCTTGCCCCCAAACAAAAAGTGTCTTGGAATTTCCAAGACGATAGAGCGTTACCATGTAATTTGGTATCAGGCCAACAACACCAAACATGTGATTCTTCACTTCTGTAACTATGTGACCTAGTAATTAATTATAGGAAAGCGACATTTTAATAGGAATTATAATGTAAAGGTTATTGCCAAGCTCACGGCAATCAATGTACTGTTATCTCCTGAAAGCACGAGATAAATCAAGATAGAATGTGTGTGTGTGTGTGTGTGTGTGTGTGTGTGTGTGTGTGTGTGTGTGTGTGTGTGAAAGAAAGAGAGGGGAGAGGGGGGAAAAGAAAGAGAGATGACAGGTGTAACACGCATTCAGCTTGTGGTGGTGGAAATGAAGCATATGCAAGGAAATGTTGTTGACATGCACTATGCCACAAATGTCATGTTATCGTAAATGTGTGTGTGTGTGTGTGTGTGTGTGTGCGCTCGCGTGTGTGTGTGTGTGTGTGTGTGTGTGTGTGTATCTTTGTTTTATATATATATCTTTGTTTCATATATCAAAAAGAAGACACAGATGTCACAAGGTGCACATGGGGTACCATCAATCTTTATTGACGACGCCGAACTAGAGATGGTAGACCATTTTACATATCTAGGATCAGTGGTAAATAGCAAATTATACCTAGATCAGGAAATCAACATCCGGATTGGTAAGGCAGCAACAACAATTAACAGGTTAAGAAAAAGAGTGTAGGAGAACAGGAAGCTTACTGCCAAAACAAAAGTCCTTGTCTATCAAGCCTGTGTCCTTAGTACTCTTCTGTATGGCAGTGAAACCTGGACAACTTACTCACACCAAGAGAAACGTTTAAACAGCTTTCATATGCGGTGTCTGCGCAGAATTCTTGGTATTAAGTGGCAAGACAAAATCACAAATACTGAAGTACTGGAAAGATCAGGTTGTGTGACGGTTTATTCCATGCTCAGTCTTCGTAGACTTAGATGGATAGGACATCTGAGGAGGATGGATGATAGTAGAATACCAAAGGACATCCTTTTTGGTGAATTACAGACGGGTAAGAGATCTCAGGGTCGGCCTCTACTACGATACAAAGATGTGTGTA
The DNA here is from genome assembly GCA_014155875.1 of Cepaea nemoralis. Classification (NCBI taxonomy): domain Eukaryota; kingdom Metazoa; phylum Mollusca; class Gastropoda; order Stylommatophora; family Helicidae; genus Cepaea; species Cepaea nemoralis. Next base: position 23,193 of record JACEFZ010021358.1, read on the forward strand.
AGCGGGACATGATTGATACAGGCATTGATAATGCACATTGGGAGCAAGTCGCCGCTGAACGTGTTGCATGGAGGGCAAACATCAGAAATGGAATAAAGACAAAGGAGAAAATTATTGCAGATAAGTCACACACCGAGCGTGTGAGACGTAAGATGTGCATGATGGTGGAAATGACCATGTGTTCACATGCACCCACTGTGAACGGACATTTACAGCGCAAATTGGCCTTATCAGTCACATTCGCTACCGCCATAGGTAAAAGTTATTATGCCTTTTTAAAGCACAAGCTATCGTCTATCAAGACGGCAAGGTGCCAATGGAAAAAATATCTTTGTTTTATTCACACATGTGACACTTAAAACTAACAAACGGCAACGCTCTGTGATATACACAAACAAGAAACACACATTACACTTTGTAAATATGCATTGATTTGTATCAAATAAACGTTTGAAAAAAAAAAATTGTTTACTAAGATTTCCGTGGAGAGTAGCAATATAATGAGACTAAAGACTATTTTTCTAAGCCTTACCCTGTAGGGGACACATCGACAAATAATGAGTGATAATGATCTCTGGTAATGCATTATACACATCAGTGGTTCTCAGCTTGTGGGTAATTTCTCCTAGGTGGGGAATTTTGGGGTTTCACCGGGGGGGGGGGGGGGGTGGGGGGGGGGGGGGGGGGGGGGGGGGGGGGGGGAGAGAAATCAAGATTATTTCAAGATCGCTTTATTACAAGAACTTATTACTTTGATATTGTTTTTTCCTTCCAATCACAACAGCAAAACATGATGGTGTTGACTGCAACGCCCTGTAAAGGAAATGTAACTGTTTTTTTTTTAAATTTATTAATACAAGGGAAATAATTGCATATGGGTTGAAGTTATATTTCGGCTCTAGCAGTCAAGGGGAACAATTATAGAATTCACTATATTTGTACTGACAGCTATATTGCAAGAGAAGTATATGTTATTCCTGTAACGATTTTATTTATATCTTGTATGGTATCAATTGAATGATACCATAATAAAAGCTATACACAATTGTGAATAGTGTTTTAAATTGTAGACACTAAATTGTGGTATAATAAATATTGCTTAGTAAATTATTTATTTCTGTATCTGCTAGGCTGGGTCTGTCTAAACAACATTTGGAATTGCTCTGGTTTATCTTCACAACGTATAAATCTTTCGCCCTTCTTAAAGCGTTCCTGTTATAATCGTTCCACATAAAAGGTATGATACACATAAAATAAATATTTTGACAGGCACATTTCGTGTGCCTCTTATTTTTAAAAAAAAAAAAGTTCCTGGAATAACCGGTAACACCCACCATATCCTCTTCACGATGCCTGGGCGCAGAACAACGTGCCCAAACTGTGGTCTGGACGACCACTGGGCCAATCCGGTCAGTAGAAGAACGACCATAATGGCCTGAGCCGCCTGTGTGCGGCTGCGACTACGGCTGCCAGCGTACCACGCCTGCCGCTTTGCCGCTCGCCCATCGCCACAGGGCTTGAAGGTGATATGTGACGTTGGATGAAGAATGACTTGCGCGATGACTTGGATTAAAGTGAGGAAGAGTTGCGCAATTCGTCGACCTCACTCTCTCGCCTGAGTCCATCTGAGTCCAGTGGCAAGACAAGTCGAGACGATTGGAGACGAATACAGGTGCAGTGGATGACCAGGGCGCTCTACGTGCCTTGCCGTGCTCATTACGTTCCACAACGCTTTGCAGGTAAACGCCGTCTTGCCCGTTGAATCAGGAATGATTTCTTCCGCGCAGTCTGCCGAATCCTGTCTTCACATGCTGGGTAGGCATACCCTAGTTTACCTCTTGGTTTGACACCAAATCGGATACCCATGCCTGGTTTAGCCAGCCTCTCACAGCTGTTGCCCGGGGGGTGGCCGCTGTCGCATGCTGACAGCTACTAGGAGCCACAGGCACGAGCTGGGTGTCAGACTTGGACCAGTGGGGGATGGGTCCTGAAAGGACATGAGAGCCATCCTTACCAAAGGTGCTACCAATGCCTGACACCCCGTACCCCCCGGAACAAATTAGTGAGAGTGTGGCAAGGGAAACAAAATATATGAATGTTCCTGTTTCTCTCTGTTACCCCCCTTTCACCTTTAAATATGTCGAATGAATAAATTATTACAATATTACACATATGTCACCTACACGCTCATATGCAACGCTCTGCGCGCGCACACACACACACACACACACACACACACGCACGCACGCACGCACGCACGGCGCATGTAAACAACACTAACAATACAAACGCACATGTACTATTATTATCATGCTTCCTTATTGCCATGTTTACCTTTCTGTATTACAAATCTTATTATTATGGTCAGATTGCTTTACATTTCAATTTATGATTATTATTATTTGTATTATTATTATTATTACAATCCCTTGTTTCCCCCTTCTCCCCGCTCGTTACTGTTGTTGTTGACGCTGCTGCCGCCCTCACTGTTTGGTTCTAAACAGATTACTGCCATTATCATCATTACCGAGCAGGTGGTGATGGTATTGGCGGGTATTTGAGCCTTTGGTGAGAGGTGACAGGGAAACAAACATAGTAAAACAAAATTTTTGGGTAACCCCCTTTTCTTATGAAACTATGTCAATGTATAATCGTACTAATATTGCACATATGTCACCTACACGCCCACATGCAACGCTCTGTTAATATCAATCAATCAATCATGTGCCATGCCGGAAAGCGTGGGCGATCATGACTCGTCATTTCACTCGATCACTAGTGTCGTGGATCAGCTCAGTGTTCCTGTCTCGTCCATGCCATGTGGCCAAGCCATCCAGGTATTTTCCTCTCGGTCTTCCTCTTGGTCTGTTCCCCTCGATCTTGCCAGTTGTCACTAAGTTCTCCAATCCATTTCTTCTCATAACATGTCCAAATAATTTTGACTGTCTACGTCTAATTTCTCTAATCAGTTTACGATTTTCATTTGTCTCCTGTAGTACTTGGTCATTGTTAATATACGCACACAAATACTGAATACACAGGACGCATGTAACAACACTAACAATACAAATGCAATGTACTTTTTTTATCGTTCTTCCTCATTGCGATTATTACCCTTGTGTATTATCATTTCTATTATTAAGGTTCTATGGGTATTTATTCTTACTCTACGATCCTTAGTATTATTACACTCCCCCATTTCTCCCTTGTGGACTGTTTTGATCACATGCCATGCTCAGTCCTGATCTCTAAACCCAGGAAAGTTAAAGCTGGGAGAGCGCGCAAGACCTTCCGGTATGAGTGGACCGATTGCCTTCTTGGACGCCTCAGACAAGGGGCATGCAACAGGACTGTTAAAACTCCTTTTTTGCAGCCCCCATGGTGGACCTTAGAAGTAGACCATGCTTGGAAAGCAAAGAGAGCTGCAGTGAAGCAGCTAAAGAAAGTGCGACAGACACCTCGAAGCTCACGAGAGGAAGTGGATACAGCGGAAAATGTCAAGAAAGACAAGGTGGAAGTTTTCAAGCGCTGTGCTGCAGAGGCCAAAAAGGCAAAATGGGAATGTTTCATGAAGGAGATTGGAGGTGATAAAACACTGCGAAAATTCCTGAAAACTGCACACGAAAATGCAGAGAAAAGATCGGACTATGACAGTGGGAACAATTTATAGAGATGATGGTGTGCGCGTGACAACAGACAAAGGGGGAGGCGTTCCTTCAGAGAATTTTAGAGCAGACCAATCATAATGATGCGGACACCAGGGATGCAGTTAGAGAGGAGTTATCTGGCACCACGAAGAATATGCAGTATGAAGACATCATACGGGTGGAAGATGTTAAACACATTTTGAAAAAGGCAAAAGACACGGCACCAGGGCCCGATGGGGTCAGGTATGGCCACATGAAGGGTTTGAGCGATGCAGATCTGGAGGAGGTGACCGACTGCTTTAACCAGAGCATTAGGACAGCATCAGTACCACAGGATTGGGTGCACAGCAATCTCATCCCTCTCCCAAAAGTATTCAAGGATCATTCAAAGCTTAGCGGCTTTAGAATCATCACCCTTCAAAATACATTTGGGAAGGTTCTAAAGAAGATAGTCGCTGTCAAGCTGCAAGAGTTTTTGGAAAGGGGGAAGCTTCTTCCAAGAGGCCTGGGGAGCTACAGGCCAGGAAAAGATACCTGGTCAAATGCAGCCACTTTTGCCTTTGACGTTTATGAGGGGTTCCAGAGTAGACAGGAAACGATGGCGGCAGCGCTTGATCTCGAGGATGCGTACAATAGAGTTCGATATGATATTTTGATGACCGCACTGTTGGAGACGGGGGTCAATCCCTGGTTGGTGAACTGGATAGCAGCCGTCCTGCATTCTCGTCGGGTTGCTCTCCGTCTGGGTGCATGGACCTCAGAGCCACATATTTTAACCCCGGGACTGCCACAGGGATCTTCAGTCTCACCGGTGCTCTTTAACGTGTATACGAGCAAGATTGCAAACCTAGAAGCACCAGGTGTTGGAAGAATACTAACATTTGCAGATGATATTCTTGCATATAGGCAGGGGAGAGATAAGGAGCAAACAGCCCAGGAGTTACAGGCGGACAGTAGATAAAGTGATTGACTGGTGCACAGAAATGAGTGCTGTCATCAACCCGGAAAAGGCGGCTGTTTTGTGGTGCTCTCTGGACAACAGGATTGTGAGAGCTGATGTCCCAAGCCTCGCAATAGATGGTAGAAATGTCAGCAGAGAGAACAAACTGAAGTATCTGGGGATCACATTTGACAGGAGCCTATCCTTCAAGGACCATGTGGAGACGGTTGTGACAAGATATCAAAAGGGACTCAGTGCACTTAAAACTATGGCTGCAATGGACACAGAGCAGAGAATGCTTTTCACACTATACCAGCACTTGATCCTCTCAGTAATTGATTATGGATTAGGACTCCTCACTGTCTCAGAGAGTCAGCTGGTGAGGTTAGAGCGCATACAGAACGAAGCTATGCGGGTCATTCTGGGATGCACCAGAGACACCCCAGTAGTGTGTATGCGTTACATCCTTGGTTTGCCGACTGTTGCTGGTAGGCTCAAGGTGATGCAGGCGAAGGCATACCCCAGAGTAGCTGCAGACACAGATCACCCACTGCAGGAGGCGCTGGACGCAGTTAAAGGTCAGCAACTGATAGGAGGGAAATCATGGATGGCTCAGGAGGAGGATACGATCAGACAGGTGTGCCCATTGGAGAACATTAGGCGTGGAGAGGAGTGGGTCAGAGTGCCAGCGGAGCAGTCAGACTTGTGCAGAGTTATAATCACATTAAGCCGGGAGTGCAGGGAGTGGCCAGCAGGGGCCACTGAAGTGGAAATCCAGCAACTAATTCAGGACAATGCTCACTCGGGTGATGTGATTATCTACACAGATCGTTCGGTGTCAAGAGGTGAGAGAAGTGGCTGGGGGTTCATAGCCAAAGCTAATGGTCGACGTTTGGTGCAGGAGAGCCTGGCATATGATACCACAACATCCAGCTTAAAAATGGAGGTGGAGGCAGTCACTGCGGCTCTCCGCTGGATGGAGAATACGACACACACACACACACACACACACACACACACACACATCGTGATTGTAACTGACTCAGAAAGCTTGCTGACGAGGGTGAGGACGGGCAGGCTTCGTGCGGAGTGGCTTGCTTCGCTTCGGAGTTCACGGGTGACAAGCATCGCCTGGATCTTTTCTCCGGGGCATGCCGGTGTGCTGGGAAATGAACAGGCGGACAGATTGGCTGGCTCTGCAGAACTTGGTGGAGTATTGATGCATGACAAGGCAGACGTGGTTGCGGCCTTGTGGGAGCACGTGTATATCTCGGAGGAGCAAATGGATTACCATGGTTTGGCAAGAATGAGACAGCGAGGAGTGACGAGGGGATCTAGCCGACGCTCAACGCTCAGAGGAAAGGCGAGACGGACATATAATCAGATTGCTACTGGTACTATTGGTGTTGGAACTCTTCGCTGGCTGCTGAGGATGGGGATGGAGCGCTTATGGGAATGCCCCGAATGCTGTGATGTCGATTCCTAAATCAATCAATTAATCAATCAACCCATGTCTCCCTTATCCACGCCTGTTACTATTGATGTTAAATCTGCTGCCACCCTCACTGTTTGGTTCTAACAATTTTTACCGCCATTATCATCATTACCGAAGTGGCGGGAAGGTACTGTCGGTTTTGGAGCCAATTGGGGAGGATGGTGACAAGGGAAACAAACATAGGGAAACAAAACTTTGGGTACCCCCCCCCCCCTCCCCCCTTTTTTTCGCCATATGTAAATATGTCAATGACTGGACGGTTGAAGTATTACACACATGTCACCTACACGCCCACATGCAACGCTCTGTAAATATACGCACACAAATACTGAACACACACATGAAGCATGTAACAACACGAACAAAACAAACGCAATCATTACCCTTTCTGCTTTGTAAACTAGCATAGACCTACACCCTCCCCCCCCCTTTCCCACCGTACCTATACTGTTGTTTAATGCTGCTGCCTCCCTCACAGATTTGGTTCTAACAAGATACTGCCTTCGTCATCATTACCGAAGATTGGTAGTGGTGGTATTGGTGGGGTTGGAGCCGATAAGTGAGGGTGGTGGCAGGGGGGGGGGGGAAATTGCACACTTTTGTTTGCCGTTGGTTGTTTTTCTTCTCGTTTACAACAATTTCAAATGTAAATATGTTTCAATGAATAAAATGTTTTGTAATATTGAGCATATGTCACCTACACGTCCACATGCAACGCTCTGTAAAATCACGAACAATACACATTGCGACGATTTTAACAATCAATAAAAGATTTTCTTTAAAAAAAAACATTCCTTTACGCAGGCCTGTTGCCACAGCCTTCTTTGTTTGGGTGCAGATTTCTGTATGTGTGACATAGGAAGGAAGTTTCCTGATGAAATGTCTAATCAAACTCATGTAAGTTGTCCCCAGAGTTTGAGGAAGAAACTTCAGGGCCTTAATAACTGCATCCAATGTAATGTAAGAATCCACTGCTGCATTTTCTTGAGGATGTTGGCGGTTGTCAGAAACTAACGCAGATGTTGCCATTGGCATTAGGCAGTGTATTGGATCTGCGAAACAAATGAAAAAGAAGGCTGCATAATTGCTGAAAGATCTGATAAAAGTTGGGAAGCCAGCATTTGCCATCAAATGGCAGCAGAGAAAGAGACCATCACTCCTATGATAAGAAAAAACAAACAAATAAAATTCAATTTTAAAATAAAAGTAAATGTCTTGTGAAAAAAAAAATTACTAAAGATTTCCGTGGAGAGGAGCAATATAATGAGTCTAAAGACTATTTTTCTAAGCCCTACCCTGTAGGGCACACATCCCAAATCATGAGTGGTAATGATCTCTGGTAATGCATTATACAGATCAGTGGTTCTCAGCCGGTGGAGAATTCCCCATAGGGGGGAATTTTAGGGTTTCCGGTCATGGACTCCAATTGCTAGTTATAGATCTCTGCTTCTTGCCCCCAAACAAAAAGTGTCTTGGAATTTCCAAGACGATAGAGCGTTACCATGTAATTTGGTATCAGGCCAACAACACCAAACATGTGATTCTTCACTTCTGTAACTATGTGACCTAGTAATTAATTATAGGAAAGCGACATTTTAATAGGAATTATAATGTAAAGGTTATTGCCAAGCTCATCGCAATCAATGTACTGTTATCTCCTGAAAGCACGAGATAAATCAAGATAGAATGTGTGTGTGTGTGTGTGTGTGTGTGTGTGTGTGTGTGTGTGTGTGTGTGTGTGTGTGTGTGAAAGAAAGAGAGGGGAGAGGGGGGAAAGAAAGAGAGATGACAGGTGTAACACGCATTCAGCTTGTGGTGGTGGAAATGAAGCATATGCAAGGAAATTTGTTGACATGCACTATGCCACAAATGTCATGTTATCGTAAATGTGTGTGTGTGTGTGTGTGTGTGTGTGCGCTCGCGGTGTGTGTGTGGTGTGTGTGTGTGTATCTTTGTTTTATATATATATATCTTTGTTTCATATATCAAAAAGAAGACACAGATTATGTCACAAGGTGCACATGGGGTACCATCAATCTTTATTGACGACGCCGAACTAGAAATGGTAGACCATTTTACATATCTAGGATCGGTGGTAAATAGCAAATTATCCCTAGATCAGGAAATCAACATCCGGATTGGTAAGGCAGCAACAACAATTAACAGGTTAAGAAAAAGAGCGTGGGAGAACAGGAAGCTTACTGCCAAAACAAAAGTCCTTGGCTATCAAGCCTGTGTCCTTAGTACTCTTCTTTATGGCAGTGAAACCTGGACAACTTACTCACACCAAGAGAAACGTTTAAATAGCTTTCATATGCGGTGTCTGCGAAGAATTCTTGGTATTAAGTGGCAAGACAAAATCACAAATACTGAAGTATTGGAAAGATCAGGTTGTGTGACGGTTTATTCCATGCTCAGTCTTCGTAGACTTAGATGGATAGGACATCTGAGGAGGATGGATGATAGTAGAATACCAAAGGACATCATTTTTGGTGAATTACAGACGGGTAAGAGATCTCAGGGTCGGCCTCTACTACGATACAAAGATGTATGTAAGCGGGACATGATTGATACAGGCATTGATAATGCACATTGGGAGCAAGTCGCCGCTGAACGTGTTGCATGGAGGGCAAACATCAGAAATGGAATAAACACAAAGGAGAAAATTATTGCAGATAAGTCACACACCGAGCGTGTGAGACGTAAGATGTGCATGATGGTGGAAATGACCATGTGTTCACATGCACCCACTGTGAACGGACATTTACAGCGCAAATTGGCCTTATCAGTCACATTCGCTACCGCCATAGGTAAAAGTTATTATGCCTTTTTAAAGCACAAACTATCGTCTATCAAGACGGCAAGGTGCCAATGGAAAAAAATATCTTCGTTTTATTCACACACGTGACACTTAAAACTAACAAACGGCAACGCTCTGTGATATACACAAACAAGAAACACACATTACACTTTGTAAATATGCATTGATTTGTTTCAAATAAACGTTTGAGAAAAAAAAATTGTTTACTAAGATTTCCGTGGAGAGAAGCACTATAATGAGACTAAAGACTATTTTTCTGAGCCTTACCCTGTAGGGGACACATCGACAAATAATGAGTAATAATGATCTCTGGTAATGCATTATACACATCAGTGGTTCTCAGCTGGTGGGTAATTTCTCCTGGTGGGGGGGGGGGGGGGGAGATTTGGGGTTTCACCGGGGAGGGGGGGAGGGGGAGATAAATCAAGATTATTTCAAGATCGCTTTATTACAAGAACTTATTACTTGATATTGATTTTTCCTTCCCATCACAACAGCAAAACATGATGGTGTTGACTGCAACGCCCTGTAAAAGATATGCAACTGTTTTTTTTTTTAATTTTATTAATACAAGGGAAATAATTGCATATGGGTTGAAGTTATATTTCGGCTCTAGCAGTCAAGGGGAACAATTATAGAATTCACTATATTTGTACTGACAGCTATATTGCAAGAGAAGTATATCTTTATTCCTGTAACAATTTTATTTATATCTTGTATGGTATCAATTGAATGATACCATAATAAAAGCTATACACAATTGTGAATAGTGTTTTAAATTGTAGACAATAAATTGTGGTATAATAAATATTGCTTAGTAAATTATTTATTTCAGTATCTGCTAGGCTGGGTCTGTCTAAACAACAATTGGAATTGCTCTGGTTTATCTTCACAACGTATAAATCTTTCGCCCTTCCTAAAGCGTTCCTGTTATAATCGTTCCACATAAAAGGTATGATACACATAAAATAAATATTTTTGACAGGCACATTTCGTGTGCCTCTTATTTTTAAAAAAAAAAAAAGTTCCTGGAATAACCGGTAACAACCACCATATCCTCTTCACGATGCCTGGGCGCAGAACAACGTGCCCAAACTGTGGTCTGGACGACCACTGGGCCAATCGGTGCCCGAGCCGAAGACCGCGGTCAAAGGTTGATGAAAACACGGTGGAAAACTTTCCACCGCTGGTAGAAGCAAAGAGTCAGCAGTCACCGACACAATCACGAGAACAAGTGGAAACCACAGTGCCGAAGGCGGCACTAATGCCCACGCCAGTAACAACACCAATCGAGACTGAAATCACCAATACCTTGGCCACAAACGACATCACAACACAAAGAACAAATCAACAAAAGGAACAAGACAGCAAAACCCAACCCAAATCCAAATCACCTACAACCCTAAATACACACCCATCCCCAACCCCGACCAAGGAAAACAATTCAGATGAACGGGAGGCCATTAAAAATGACAAAGAGGTAGACAAAGACGGCTTCATTAAAGTGATTCATAACAAGAAGCGCAATAGAATGCAGAAAAACGCAGAAAACAACGATAGTGAAGACGACGATTCTCCAATTTCCACACCAAAAAAAGTAAACAAACCGGACAGCCCCACAGTAAGGACAAATGATCAACAACAGAACACAGAGGAAGAGGACAACATATCCTTAAGACGTTTATTTATCGCCACTGACACTGAAGAAGAAGAGAACTCGGGAACGTCCAAAACGCACTGAACAGCTGTATGCAACATATTTCCTTACTTACTTTAGTAATGTCAATTGTCATTTGCACGCAATATAATTTTCTTTTGTTTATATACTTGTGATGGGTGACGACATAAAAATAATATGTTTAAATATATCTGGTATACGCACAAAACAACAACACATTTGCACACTCATACACAATTACAAACCAGATTTCATCCTGCTACAAGAGACAAATATTCATTCAGATATACATGGCGCACAAATTACAACACAATTAGGACTAAGACATGCACACTTCAGTTTGGCAGTCCAAAACATAGGTTCTGGGACAGCCATACTACAAACATCAGATAGGTGGAACATTTTAAAAACAAATCGGGATAGCCAGGGTAGAATCAGCATAACACAGATAAGTAACACCTCACATACATATACCATTGTCAACATACATGCACCACCAAATTACAACTATCAGCCACAATTTTATGAAGAACTAGACACACTGCTCACACACACATACAGAGGACAGAACATCATACTCTGTGGAGATTTCAACTGCGTCTTACAGGCATTGGATATAATAGGCGGAGAAATGAAGACACAGGTTAGGAGAATGGAAGGAGAAAGCACAACACAGTTAGAAACACTGCAAAACATTTTAGACACACACAATTTAATAGACACATTCAGACACAAACATCCAAATAAGCGAGAAACAACCCACACAAATAAAACACACCACACAGCAAGAAGATTAGATAGGATATATATACCTGCAACACACCACATAGTAAACACTAGGCACCTACAAGAGACATTACAGTACACAGACCACAAAGCCATATTAGCACACATCAGTACAAGCAACATAAACACACAGATAAACAAACGTTCACAACATTGGAAGTTTAATAATACACTTCTAAAGAATACAGAATATGAGGAATACATGGTACAACTTTTACACACATATACCGACCACATACCGGCTGATAACATCGGACAATACTGGGACCTACTGAAAAATACAATACGAAGCAGAACACAACACCTAGCATCCATCATACACAAAGACAGATTAAGACAAGAACAAATTATACAAACAGCCATACAACTAACAAAACAGATGGACAACAAAGCACCACATTTAAACACACTAGAAGAACAATTAGAGCAGCACCAACAACACAGATATCTAGGCGCCCTCCTTAGAACAAAACTAACCACAATCACGCAAGAGTCTCCCAGTAAACAATATTTAGCGATTGAACGGAACGTACAACACAGCAGACAAATAAGCAAAATAATAGACATGCAAGGCACCACACAAACAGAACCCGCGCAAATAACAGAAGCATTCAATCAATACTACACACACCTATTTACAGCAGAGACAGTAGACACACAGACACAAGACAAATTTCTAAAATACAGTAAACAGCTGTCAGACGCAGACAAAGACATACTAGACACAGAACTAACACTAGCAGACATAACACACGCACTCAGCAAAATGAACAAAGACAAGACACCAGGACCGGACGGCTTGACTGTAGAATTCTACCAACATTTCTTTCCTATCTTAGGTGGCCTTCTTCTTAAAGTATATCAAGACGCCTTTGACAAAGAACAACTACCAGACAGTTGCAACATGTCGTACATAACACTCATACCTAAACACAACACAGACAAGACACAGATGAAAAATTACAGACCCATATCTCTACTCAACACAGACTATAAAATACTAACAAAAGCACTGACCCACAAACTGAGACCCTTTATGTCAACACTCATACACCCAGACCAACAATGCGGCGTACCACATAGAAACATTCACCAGCATACACATTTTATTAGAGACATCATCACATACACACAGGAGAAAGACTGTCAGGCCTCTCTTTTGTCCCTAGACCAGGAGAAAGCCTTTGACAGAATTTCCCACTCCTATCTACACAAGACATTAACACAGTGCAATTTAGGCCAGTACTTTGGGAGGTGGATAGCGATCTTGTACCGGAATCCTGAGAGTAAGGTGTTGGTTAACCACACACTCACTGCAGGCTTCCGGCTCACAAGATCGGTGAGACAAGGATGTCCTCTGTCGCCGCTCCTATATGTGCTGGTTTTAGAACCACTACTGGAAGCAATCAGACAAGACACCAACATCACAGGCACATTCATACCAGGCGGAGGAGAGCGGAAGTTGCTTGCATACGCAGACGGACACCGCTTTCTTCCCCACCAACAAAACATCCGTTACAAATATACTTTACACCTTTACACAGTTTGGTAAGGGGAGTGGGGCAAAATTAAACATACAAAAATCACACATAATGGGTCTCGGTAAGTGGCGAAACAAAACAGACTTCCCTCCCGACTTAACAGCCACAGACAACATCAAACTATATGGGATAACATTTCCTAATAACTCCCGACAGATGCACGCACAGACATGGCAAAACCTCACACAAAAAATTATAGACATGCTGCACAGATACAGGTATAAGACATCCACAATATTTCGTCATTCCCAAAATAATATATTTAGTCACAGTGCTAGACCCTCCTAAACAGACAGTCACAGACATCAACAAACACATCAGACGTTTCATCTTTGGCAGCACAATCTATTCCATCAAACATAAGACACTCATACAGGACAAACGAAAAGGAGGAATAGCACTACAAGACATAGATACAAAAATACAAGCGCTTAGAATCCAACACATAGGACATATCCTCAATCAACCTGAAAAACACCCACTAGCACTCTATTACATAGAACTCAGACTGCAACACCTTAGAAGAATACAACTTAATTCACCACACCATTTTGGAACACTACCCGCTTTCTACAAGACATGCATACACGCACTTCAAGGACGCGAGCATTTACTACACCAGACAACAAACCAGATTTACAAATATCTAGTCAATCAACAAGCACCCCCACTACGACTCAGAATAAAAAGGGGATAAAAATACTACATACAAGACTACACATGTACTTTCACTAATGTCCACAATCCGCACATCAAACCCAAAGCCAGAGAAATTACGTACCGTTTAATCTTTAACATGTCACCTACTACGGAAAAACAAGCACGCAGGGCAAAACAAATAACACAATGTCAGCTCTGCAGACGGAACCTACAGGAAACCGAAGATCACATTTATTACACTTGTCCAACAGTCCAAACCGCACTAGACACACTGAGACAACTTATTGAAACATTTACTAAAAAGAAAACAGATATGTATAAAGCAGTTTTTTTAAACACTTTACCCAAATCTTCCAAAGACAACCACACGAAATTGCTGGTTTCTCTAGCAGAATACAGGTACCTAGTATGGTCCTTTAGAAACGCCGCATTTTACAAATACAAAACGTACAATTCACGTTTAATACTGCATATGTTCCAAAACAAAATAACACAAATATTCACAAACACACAGACATAACGAAATAAAACCAGTTTATTTGTTTACTCAATTGAATATCCATAATATGTATGAATGTGGACATGCACGCATATATGTGTACATGCACACATATAGGTGCATGCTTGTATGGTAGAATGTGGAACATAGAATATGGATATACATGTTTTATCTCAGAGGGCTATCATATAATACCGACACCCGGTCGTTTTGACTAACAACAGTGCAGTTTGAACGGGAGCGTCCCAGACCAGTCACTGTTGCGGAATTTTAGAACGTGTGTGCGCCTCGCCACGCGAGCCCTGTGTGCGGTTTATTTTGTAAATACTTTGGAACACTTCTTACTAGGTGGAAACAAGCATCGGAGAGCACAGATATTACACGCCTCTGGCCTAGGGAAACAACGGCTTTGTAGAAAACTGGCTGCGTGTCCTTTGTAAGACCCGGCCACCGGCTTTGTGTGTCTAGTGGCGGCTGGTCACTAGGCAATTTTGCGTTCAGCGGTTTGCTCTTTGCCTATTATTTTCAACAGGATTTCCCAGCACGAATACATAGTTGTAGAATACCAAGGCCAACATGTATGGTATTTGTATATGGGTAGCCAAGTATGGGTAATTCGTGTAGGTATCTAGGTAAATATAACTATTGCTTTGGTTGATACACAGGTAATTATATTAATATATGCACATGGAACCCCATCCCCCCCTCCCCCCCCCCCCCATACACACAATTTAAATAGAATGAGACTGTTAAGTCTATTGCCCTAGATCACTGAAATCCATGCACTATCATCTATAAAAAGCAAGAGAATGTGTGTGTGGGTGTGTGTGTGTGATAGAGAAGAGAGAGAGAGAGAGAGAGAGAGAGAGAGAGAGAGAGAGAGAGAGAGAGAGAGAGAGAGAGAGAGAGAGAGATGGACAGGGGTAACATGCATTCCACGTGTGAATATGGAAATGAAACGAGGAATGTGTGTTTACATGCACTATGCCATAAATGTCATATTATCATAACTGTATATGCATGTAATTGTTTTTAACGCATGTGACACATAACACTAACAAACGGCAACGCTCTGTAATATACACAAACAAAGAAACACGCATTACACCTTGTAATTATACATTGCTTTGTATGAAATAAACGTTGAAAAAAAAATAAAAATAAAGCGTTCCATTGTATGGTACGTTTTGGTGACAGGCCATAGTCTCTAATTGCTAGTTAAATCCCTGATTCTTGTCCCCCAAACAAGTTAGTTAGTTAGTTATTCGACAGATCATACTCATTGCACATCGAACCATTCAGTCCATAAGTGCTCGGATCCCCTCCTCAGCAAATCCCGCAGCGTGTAGCGGCTAACGACGCCAGTTCTGTGTTGGTTTATCAATCTTCTTTGGCTTCCTTCGTAATGTTCTTGTTTGGCCACCCCTCTTTTAATTTGCTGTTCTCGCAGTCTGGCCATGGTTGTAGATTCCCAGTCATCACTTGGTTCACGCAAAATTCTTCTCGTAGAGCATTCAGAATGTCAGCCTGGTCCATGGCGCATCCGCCCTCCACAGCAGCCTCACCTGCGAGCTTGTCAGCCCGCTCATTTCCTTGTACTCCTGCATGCCCTGGCACGAAGATGAAACTTAATCTTTGCCAGCCGAGACCGCTCCACAGGCAGCAACTATTCTCTTCGGATCGACCCCTCCTCTATCCTCTTGATCATGTTCATTGAGTCGCTAAGGAAACATGCCGTAGTGAATGTCTGTGTCTCGAGCCATATTATTGCTTTACTTACTGCCATGACTTCCATAGTCAGGCTACTTGTGGTTTCAGTGAAAGCACCAGAGCCCTCCTTCACAATTCTCCCTCCGGCCCGAGCCGTAAAGGCTCATGAGCTTCTCACATGTCGGACGACAGACCCATCTGTGTAGATGACAGCATCACCGTCTAGCGAATTCTCTAAAATCAACGCTTGTACTTCAGCCTCCACAGCAGCCGGATTTTCTTGTCTGCATTTCATATCTAGTTGGATGCACACTGAAAAGGATGTGCAGAAATCTGTTGGCACTTGTACCCACTCCTCGCCAGGTTTTAAGTCCTCAAGTGAACACACCTGTTGAAGAATGTCTTCGGCTTGACCCATCCACGACCGTCCTCTTTTTAACCTGCTGCCCTTCACCTTCATAATTTCACTATGCAGTGGATGTTGTGTGTTTGCGTTAACTCTGAGGTAGGCGCGTGCTCTGCAAACTTGTATTCTGTCTTCAATGGTTGGAAAATCAAGAAGGTAGCGCATCGCCCTGCATGCTGTGTCCCCAAACAAAAGGGGTCATGGACATTTACAGGGCACTAGAGCGTCATCCTGTAATTTGACATCAGGTCAACAACACCAACAATGTGAACTTTCACCTCGGTAGCTAAGTGACCCATAAATTACAAAGAAGCCACATTTTAATGGGAATGATAATTTAAAGTTTATTGCCCAAGCTCACGGCATTAAATGTACTTCTGTCTCCAGAAAGCATGAGATAGATCAAGATAAAATGTGTGTGTGTGTGTGTGAGAGAGAGAGAGAGAGAGAGAGAGAGAGAGAGAGAGAGAGAGCGGAGAGAGCGGAGAGAGCGGAGAGAGCGGAGAGGAGAGGGAGAGATGGACAGGTGTTACATACATTCGGCTTGTGGAAGTAGAAATGAAACATACGCGTTACATACGCGAAGCATACATAAATGCGTTATCGGAGGGTTGAGCTGAGTTGAGCTAAGAGCCCACATCACTGTAGTTAGAACATTCCCGTATTCGCTCTGTCCCCTCGTTCAACTGTTAGCGAAGAGTCATACTACTAATCGTTCCCACCGCTATCTTATGGACAGTTCTCCTAGTCTTCCCTCTCGGTTTTGAAATTCTTCCTGAACCCATGCCTATCCCCTGCATATCAGCCTATTCCACATGCGGGTTCTCAATATGTTTCCTCACCTTTTCCACCTGGTCCCACAGGCCCTCGATCACCTCTCCCTTGTCCATAGGTAAACTACCATCAAGAGGTCATTCCCTGTCAGCCTATCAGCCTGCTCATTCCTCCGCACTCCTGCATGGCCAGGCCAAAAATCCATACAATTCTCACAACATGTGACCTCTGAAGCAAGGATAGCCATTCCACATGAAACATTTCTTTCTCCACCTTACTAAGCATACTCCTTGAGTCCGTAAGGAATACAATGTGTGTTGCAGTGGTCTCCTCCAACCTATGGATGCCACTGTTACTGCTGCCACCTTCATTATCATGCTGGAAGGTCAGTAGTCTCATATGCCAGACTCTCCTTTGTCAAGCATCGTCCATTAGCCATCGCTATTAAACCTCAGCCACTACGCCTTTTTCTCACCAATGAACCATCGATGTAGATCATCTTGATGTGTGTTACTCTGGATCAGTTGTTACAATTCAACAGTATTGTAAAAGAGTGCAATCAATAAGCGTAAATAGCATAGCCGAGCCGGTTTGGTTCTAGGAAACGTTTAATGTCGGAGCTACGACAGGTGGAGCGCGGCTTGCTTTACCCCAGGAAACGTCAAACTCTCCACCATACGTAACATCAACAGTAGAACTGGAAGGGGTAAAACACAATAACCGACCGAAATTGTTTCGTATAAGCTTCAACCATTAGACTCTGACTAAGTAACACAGTTTGAAAAAAACAACAGTGCTACCTAATAGGAGCTGTGTGAATCTAAATATTGTTCGGAGACAGAAAAACAGCAGAATTCACCTATTTTCCATTCTATTTTGCATACTCTGATGCTGAATATAATCATTGTCAAAGACTCAAGTATAGAGGAGGAAGACCACCCTGAATGAGTGGTCTACCTCAAGTAGATTAGAGGTAACCCAGTGCCCCTACATGAGGGCAGGGTAGGTGATAGGAAGGGGAACTAGTAATTAGTTCTCTCATGAGACACGGAGGTGTCAACCAGAGAGTTAGCACTCTGGTCACGGCATGATCACGGCAACGTGAAACTAGAGTGTAGCTCAAGAGAGGCCACTACTCGAGCGTGCTGAATGAGGCCGCATGCAAAAGCCGTAGTGCGCCCCAAGTCCTTCCGCGTACTGTGTAAACAGCACGCGGAGTAGAATCAGACGGGACACAGACTTCAGAGTGATAACATCGCTTAGCGATGCTTGTTTCGTTAGCCGAGTAGTTAGATTAGCGACAGGGTTAGGAAACGACTAGTGATAGGAAGTTCTGTGCATTTATTCTTGTGTGATTTGTTAGCGACTGTTTGTTGTACATTGATGTGATGCAAAGAGCCAGTGGCAATAAAATGTGTAACCTCTCGTACGACTAGCAAGTCTTTTGTGTGGTGCGAGAGAAGTATCCTAGAATGCCTGTGACATCGGTTGCTGACAATATAGATAATATTATAATAATATAGTATGTCTATAGTAATAGACAATGTTGCGGGAATGAAACTTATACGAAAGAGACTGTTGTTGGTTTTTCTTACATTTTCACATTGTTCCGTATTGTTGTAATTTTACGTTTCAAAATTTAAGCAAATAACACATTTTTTATTATTATTATTTGTTGTTTTTGTAATATTTATGAACCTTCCTATGCTTGTTTATTGTCTTTGATTTTAAATACAAAATAAATATTTATGTGCTTCCTGTAACACCATAACTTTTCTCCAGTTTTATATTTTAAAAACAAAGTTTAAATAATGACTGTATAACGAAGTTACAATTGTTTCGTATGTGCCATGGTGCCATTTTATATGCACCCTCCCTCTTTAATTTTCGAACCTGGCTACGCCCCTGTACTGCGATTATGCTTCATACAGGTAAAGGAGCTTTCTTTTACATTAACTGCATTTCCAAAAAAAAAAAATGTCGAAGACGCTTTTGAAACGTGGTGAATACGTATGGAATGAGCTGCCATACAAACAGCGGTTGATGATAAAAAATACGCTACAAAGAAAGTGCCATAAAAAATTGCGAAAGGTTAGAGCGACGGTTTTAAAGGAATTTCACCGTAAACGTAGAGGTAACAAATATAATTTATGCATTGGCTGATCTGGACATTCTATTTCAAGATGTCAGTGAGCAAAGGGAAATATTGATAACTCAGCCAGCCAGGCTGCAAAACAGCTATCTCAAAAATGAAGATTGTTGGACGTAAGAAAGGGATGATGAAAGACATCTTAAATCTCATGAAAATAGGATGAAATAACAAAAATAACTATAACTTATATGAAGAGATTCACGGGAAATTTAGGAAATTGTTCAAAGAGGCAAACAAAAACAAAAAATGGCTGAGAAAAAGTGAAGTGAAATTGAAACCCAACACAACACCCAGACCACCAAATTAATGCACAAAAGAATTAAGGACATCACTAAGAAACGAACACACACATCGACGGGTTGATTAAAAACCAAAGATGGCCAAATCATAATAGAAAAAAAGGTCAGATTTTAAAATGTATGGTCAGACTATGTGACAGACCTTTATAATGATACAAGAGAAGACCAGTTTGATATTCTGAATAATAATGAAAGACCATCAAGTCTGAGACTGGAGGTTCAGAATGCTCTTAACCATCTGGAAATAACAATACCCGGGGTCCAGACAAAATTAAATCAGAAATTATCAATAGCTTAGAAGACTATAGACTAGACCAAGTCACCAGACTGCTGAACACAATACAGTCAAACCTCGGTTTTCGTCGATAATCCGTTCGAAAACAATCGGCGAAATCCGAAACCGACGAAAACCGAGGCAATCATTTCCATAGGAATTCGTTCTAGAAACTCCAAAATGCATACCAAAAAAACACATTTTACAGAGAATAAATATAGTGTTTAATACTATTCTTCTGTCCCAGACTTGTTCGAATTCACACCTTCGCCGTGCCTAGTAACACTGTATGCCAGTGCACCTCTTAAATTTTTTAAACCACCCTCTCCTGGCCTTTAAATCATCGAGTACACTAGCACACAGAAAGCTATGGCAAACTACTGAGCGTAATCTTGCCAAGAAATCAACAGTCAGCTGAAAGATGCTGGTGTTGACAGCAATGTCCTGTAAAGGATATGCAAACAATAAACATTACCACACATCCCATGCATTTTCTTAATAAAATCGGCATGTAACAACATGATTGACTCCGAAACAGAATAGCCATTTAACTTATTTTGATTTATCCAAATTAATGATAGCTGTTCGATATCTTCAAATGTTTGCAATCTCTATTACGTTAGCACATTCACGCCTTTCGCTACATTAGCCTCCTTTATACTGTTTCCTTTTTCGCCACAATGGAACTTATCGTGGATGGCGACTTCTCGTACATACGGTCGAGTTCAGCAATCTTAATGCCACTCTCGTATATTTAAATGATTTCCTTCTTCAACTCCTCGTGTTCCTGGCCTACTTCTTCGAAGGGCTGCTGGTATTGAAACTTTCTTTGGTCCCATGATGGAGCTGACATTAAAGGGTTAACTTATTAGCAAATGATGCTCACACGACGAGAAGCAAGGCCAAACTGAGCAGAAGAACGCGTGGGTCCCTTTGTTTACGCAAAATTAGTAGCTATGGCATATTGGCACGCCAATGAAATCAGAAACAACAAACGAAAACCGAGACAAATTTTTGGCGGAAAACAAATCCACGAAGACCGAAGACAACGAAACCGAGGTTTTACTGTATATGATAATGGAGACATACATACCTTATGTAACTCTATATTTATAGCAATCCCAAAGAAATCGGAAATCTTGGAATGTTGTCATCATCGAACAATAAGCATAATGAGTCACTGCCAAGTAGCAGGTCAGAGAATATGACGCAATAATAAATTCGCGACGAAATCGCGAAACCAATGTTTAGGAGTATCGAATGGGCTGACGTGGAACGGAAAACACGTCAGGAGACTTGTCAACAACAACAAAAGATTCGGATCACAGAGCTCCACCAGAGAAGCAGCATGTTGAAGTTGTCTGGAAATTAGAAAGATATTTATTGGCAGGACAACCGTACACATGCCCAACACATATTAGAAAAGAGAACCAGAATAGTATGGCATCGTACATGGCAAACGAAATATATTTGATAGATGCGGAATATTAGAATGAAACTCAGAATGTCACAGCAGAAGGACACTTTGACAACCTTGTGAAGGACAGGAGGACTGCGATACGAACTTGATAGTTCTTAGTAGTTAGTCTGGTCAACAGTTGATGATTTATAATTAATGTTATTATGACCGCCCCGTCTGGAAATAACAGACCCGGTCGAAACCAATTATGATTTCATGAAGTTTTCTGATTGATCATGCAGCACGAGAATATGGGCAAATAAATTTGGCCTCATCAACTAGATTGCCGGCCTTAGAGTCCTTTCATTGATGTTCAGTTGATGCTTCATTGACATTGCGGGATTGTTTTCTGCAAACCCTGGACATTTTATATTTCGATTTAATTGGACTTCTCGTTCTTGACTTAGGGACGTAAATTGCAAGTACCTCAGGTGTCGGAGTAGTTTCTCCTGATGGCGAGGGACACAGGTAATAGGGAAAACTAATCCACATGCAAACATCAGCCCGATTCACTCCACAGTAGTTGAAACTGCCAGAGGTTTTAGCACATGTATGGAATACGCTCGAGTTCACAGCGAGCGAATACAAACAAAATTATATTTTTGACGGGGAAAATCCGGAACATATTGACCCGCAGAAAGCATGTTTCGGAACAGTGAATTACTGAATAAAAATCAAGATTGTCCCAGAATACAGTGACGTCTGCCAACACCACACTTGGCCTGTGTATGTTAGGCCTTCTACTCTTTTCAGGTATGCCTAAATGTTTCCCTCGGATCATTGGTTTGAAATCTGTTAACAATGAGAAATCTAAATTTAACCTGTTGAAGAAACATGACCACCACACGTTGAACCCCGGACAGCCTGTATGTGCTTCTGTGTGGATCATAAGTAAAGGCACTGTATAGGACCCTTATACACCCCGTAAGGCGTAGCAGTCATGCTGCACCAGGACTATATGTTGATAGATCAATCCGCACTCTAGTGATAATAGGGTCATCATCATGCCGGCCGCCTTCACATGGGTGGCATAGCGATTTGTGCCCTTGCCCGCAAGACAGTAGGCCAAGCTCAATCCCCAGCAGTGGTCCCTTCTCTCTTCTGCCTTTTATTCCCAATGGAGCTTGACCTTTGAACTAACACACACCTAGCCGTTTGTAGACGTATTCATGTTTGGATTTATGTTGCAACTGAAGTTTTGTACTGGTTGAGGCAGAGATGGCATGCCAACCCTCATTAGTCGCCTCCTACTACATGCATGATAGTTTACAGTGTTACCATTGTATGCTTTCCTTAAGGACCCCTGTAACACACGGGCGTCAGCAGTGGTAGGATGAGTTTAACCCATCACTATGGCTCTGGAGTAGACACAACCTTTGGTTTTTTTTTAATGAAATGGGATACGTTTTATAATTTTCCGGGAAGGAAACTAGTCACTCTTTCTCAGAATATACTGTCAAATTATCATTTACTGCCAATATAGTACCTTGCGGTGTATGTCAGGGATGTCTTGAGCCTGAGGAATTAAGACCGCCTGGCTAGTGTAGTCGCCGCGAACTGTCGCCGCAAACTGTGCAGGTTATTTTTCTTTTTGCCCCCGACAGAAAAATATTTCACACC
This sequence comes from Cepaea nemoralis, assembly GCA_014155875.1. Classification (NCBI taxonomy): domain Eukaryota; kingdom Metazoa; phylum Mollusca; class Gastropoda; order Stylommatophora; family Helicidae; genus Cepaea; species Cepaea nemoralis. The sequence continues at coordinate 45,954 of JACEFZ010021358.1, forward strand.
TTACAGAGGATTCGAACCCGGGTCTGCCGAAGGAGAAACCGGCGTTCTTACCCACTCAGAGTATGTGATGGTTTAATATTTTACACCACAACTACTTTAAGATTTTTACACGTTTAAAATTAGGTTTAGACAAAAATTGCAAGTAAACGGAAGTCATAGCCATTTTCTTATAGAAAGAAATGGCACAATACAGCATCCAAGTAAATTTAACACAACTTAAAGAGGAAAATAATTTCAGCTGCTCTGTGCGAGTCAAAGCATCGGATGGAATACGCCTTGTAGAGGTTAGAGCGCAAATCGCCATTCTCATCTCATCTTATCATGTTCCTCTTGTACCTTGCAGTGTCCAGGTGGAGTATAAACAGCAGGAGAGTGCCCGCTTATGGGCTTCATGTATCGATATTCCCATGCACTCTGTTATTCCCTCCGTCCATCTTTACGTGGTCGGCCTCTTCCTCTGCTTCATCTGGTCTGTACATCATTGCTTGTTGTGGTATACTGTTAGTTGGTAAGCTACGTGCATGGCCAAACCATTTGACATTTGTCCCGAATGCTGTGATGTCGGTTCCTAAATCAATCAATCAATCAACCATTTGACTTGCTGCTTTCTAATAAAAATCTAGCGCAGCTAAATCCCCCACTTTAGTCCCGATGTCTTCATTTCTGATCTTATCTCTTCTTGATACATATAGTATTCTTCTCAGGAATCTCATTTCTGTTATTGTGATTTTTCTTTTCTCTTTTTCTTTCATTGTCCAGGTGTGGCACTGGTAACATAGAGTTGGTAGGAAGATTGTGTTGTAAAGTGCTTTCTTAGTAGTTGTCGAGACATGTTTGTTCTTTGGTATTGGTGCCATTTGTCCTTGAGTTAGTTTGTTTTATTGCATCTATTTTCAGTCTTGTCTTCTGATTTGTGATTTGATATTATACTTCCCAGGTACTTGAAACTCTTTAATTGTTTCAAGGGATGTTCGCTTAGGTGAATTGTTATGTTTTCTTTTTTTTAGTTATAGTCATTACCTCTGTTTTACTTCTGCTAATTTTCATGCTATATTCACTACACATTTCGTTTAGACTACTCATGTGGTCTTGTAATTCAGCTTCTGATTTTGCAATTAGTGCTTGGTCGTCCGCAAAACAGGAGTTCTCTAATGGTGTAATTAGAAGATGGTACTTCTTCTGTGTTCTCGTCATGCGATGTTCTTGCGGATATATATATATATATATATATATATATATATATATATATATATATATATATATATATATATATATATATATATATATATATATATGTGTGTGTGTGTGTGTGTGTGTGAACGCCTGATGCGTCACAAAATGGGATAACAAGGCACTAGATAGTGATGTCACCAAAACCAGTAGTGGAATTTGGAAGTATCTAAGTTCATCGGCCAAGATATTTGTAAACAGCTTGAAAGGTCAAGCTCTGAACCCGAATTGTTTCGGTTTCCTAAAACTCTACCTCAACTTTCGTTGTTCTGTAGCTTTCTCAGGGTCGGGGAATGCCAGATGTAATGTATACTTTAGGTTCGAGCTGTCAGAAAACAACACAGGCCACATAGTTTATAGGTGCATTCGAGATCTGAAATAAACGAAGGTTGTCTAGAGACCAAAAGAGGTACCGTAGGCTGGTAGATTTATGGCAGTGGGAACGTGCTTGAGCTGAAAAATCTAATACAAGGACTATGAACTCAGAAACAAGGTCGTAGCGGGGTGGAGAGAGTTAGATTGATAATAAGATGCAAATTAAACATGCAGATCAGCCCAGCTGCGTGCTGTATGCTGATTGGGTAGCCCTTCACGACAAGGAGAGAGCATGGTCACGTGATTCCAGAAAGGCGCCAACTCGAGAAGTAATATATACTTGAGGATCCAGTCAGTAGAAAAAGAGTCGAGTAGGAGAGAGGACAGTTAATAGTGGACTCCGGGAGCGGCGGGGGCCTGAGCCCTCTTGGAGCAGCCCAAGGAACATAGTAACAGGACTTCAGAAATTGTGGCTAATCCGTGCCCAAGTCTGTATAGTATCTGTAGGAGGAGGAAGTGAAGGAAGACGGACAAGCGCCCAAGCTAGAACTCGTCTGAATCACTGATAGGAGTGAGAGCGACTAAGGATCTGTGAACGGAACCTACCCAAGGCAGATAAGCAAAAGAAGGGAAAGAGACGCAGAGTCCGAGGGTCGTTAAAGTGCAAGAAAGCCACTTGAGTTAAGAGGACCGCCAGCTAAGGAGACCGCTCGTTAGTTGCAGTAGATGGCTAAACGTCAGACAGGACGACCATAGCCAGGAACACTGCGGTTGGAACCACACAGGAGACTAATGTCAAATACAACTGGAAACCGGTGGTGGGATCCATGGCAAATGAGGTTGAAGAGAGCAATCGTATTTCAAATATGGGACCCAGATGATCAACTGGACGGCAGAAGTTGAATGATGTGATTCCTGCCGAAGGGAACAACCCTGGGTCCTTAATTACCCCCTATTTTCCCTTACCTCACATTTTCCACCTCCCCTCCCAACTGATCCCATAGTCAAGCTTTCCATACCTAAGTGTGTTACTGTGTGGTTAAAGGTGTAGTTCCTGGTTCAACCTTTCACACTCATGCTTATACTTCTATTTTTGAAGTTGTGGGCTTTTTATAGTAATGCGTCCCAATCGGTTTGGGGACATGACTTTCACTGGCGGCATTAGGCACAATATTGGATTTGGTTGAGGCACAGGGGTTTGGTAATATATGGAGCTCAATCCACTGATTTTCCGCTGTGTACTACAGGGATCCATAGTGTTGTGTTATGTGTCTCAGGATGGTAAGTCCCGTCTCCGCACTGTAAGGCTCATACTCAGATTTAGAGTTATGTTACTTTCTATTTTCCAAGTAATGGTCTCTCTGTTGTCCAGTCCTGGTCAGCCGGCTGTATAGGTATCGTAGCAGAGTCTTAGGAGTACTCTGTAGGCTCAGCCACAACAGGCAGAGGTCTGGCTATATGCGGCAGACTGCCTATATGAATGTCAGTGATGTAGAGTGTTGATTGTCTTGTCCATAAGTAACCACACTTTGTCATCCGCATAGTTATGAATATGTGCTACAGTATTGGACAAAATAAAGACTGATGCGTATTGTTTTACCTTGTTTATCTAGTCTTTGCTGTTGTATTATGTTTAGTCTTTGTTGTCCCGGTAACGTTGGTTATTGTCGGTCCCATTCATTGATATTGTTACAGTCCTACAGTGTGATCTTTTGTCTGGGGTATACAACAGTATACCCCCCGCTCAAAGAACTCCTGGAAATCTTCTGTCTAATTTTCTATCCCTTTCTTTTGTTATCTGGAGGGAATATATAAGGTGCTCTTTTTCTCTTTCTTCTTATTATCTTTTCTTCTCTGGCCTACTAAAAGTCAGTGTTGCGCTTCTTTGTCTTTGAGCACCCAAGAATAGGAAACTTATGTCCTCCTATCCTTGATATTCATTTTTCCTGTTACAAGATGGCGAGCCTGAGCCTAGGATGTAAGCGGCCTCTGGATCACCCTGATGGTAACTGTTCCATTCCTTGATGATTGTTTTAGGTGGTAGATCTATTTATATTTCCCTGATCTTCATGGTCACGTAGAAAGATCGACGGGTCATATTGGAAAGAACCCAGGTTTGTTCCCCATCCTCTCCAAGATCCCATCTTCATCCCCATCCCCCCATCTGCCCACCCCCATCTTCCCAACTCCGTCCTCCCCATTTTCCCACCCCATCCTCATTCCTTCTATCCCCCCTTAGTCCGCACACCCTCCCCCATGTCTCCATATCCAAAGCACAGCACTGAAGAGAGCCCAGATGCCAGACAAAGCACAGGTCAACTACAAGCATGTCATCGCAAGTCGTCGAAACAACAGGTGACCCTATTATTCACTTATGAGAACCATAACTTCTCAGACGGTACACGTTCGAACCTGAACTTATCGATGTTTTTCTTATCTGGTATGCACATATACCTCTACAGAAGTCACCAAGCTTTGCCCAAAAAGCTACAAAGAAAGTCGACGACTTCGGGAAGTGACATAGCAGGGGAGCAGAACACTCCCATGTTTAAATGAGACCAGGGCCGTGCTTGTCCAAGTACAAACATAGTTGTTCATCACAGGAGGACAGTTTTGAAGAGTGGTCAAGGGATGAACATGGCTATTTCAGAATCCCCGGAGCTGATTGGGCAGTGCATTCAAATGTATCTTCATTGGAATCAGCTGGCCTGTAGGCGGTGACACCGCCAGGCCAGGGCAAACCCTCCACGCCACCAGCATTGACTGTCTGTGAATGTATTCAACTCCCCATGGTGACATCATCCCAGGTCATTGAGAAACATCCCCCATTCCACCAAAGAAGGAGACAAAGGCTGCTGATTCCTTCGGGAGAACAGTTGTGGACTGTTCATGCGACTGATTTCAGCGGTGCCAACTTCTGGGGCCATCAATAGATGTACTTTTCCCCTGTTCCCTCAGAGAAGGAGACACCAAAGCTCCATCCCACCAGCTCATTCCCCCCCCCCCAGCATCAGAGCATCGAACAATCATATTCAACTCCCCATGGGACATCATCCCAGGTCATTGAGAGACATATTTCCCCCACATTCCCCCAAAAAGGAGACATCAGAGATCCATCCCGCCAGTGTATCCCTCCAGCGGCGAAACAACATACATTCTGCTTCCAACATAACGGATGGCTTATGTGGTGTGCCAGAGATACATACATTGACAAGTGAATCAAGAGGGAGGTGTCCCTTGCTTTACGTGTTTTAATCGTGCCAATGGGATGTGACCGATGGACAGTGTTATCCTGGTTACCAGGAAATTCTATTCATTCAGGAAGGAAGCAGAGAGGAAGTTTATTTAGGCAGGGATCAACTTGCTGACTTGACATTTAGTAATTAGTTGAAAGCATTGTGTCTTATTGTTGCCTTTTTGTATTCTAAGCAGGTGACCGGTTGCACATGATTATATCTTTTTCTCAAGAAGGAAGAACACCAGTCTGTCCAAGAACAAGAACCATTGGGGCAGAGAAAGGCTGCAGATTTATCTCCATAGTCATAGAATGTAGAATCCATATATGGCCATATGCCTTTCTATTTCAGATGTTCCGGGCGGTCATGCCCATATTACCCAAGGTAATCTGGTTATGTTGGTTGTAATGGAGATATTTTCCCTTTTTTGACAATGATGATTGTCATTGTGAACATTCTTTTTATTTTTGATCTAACTATGTATTGCATCCATGGAGCTGGGTGTTGATGTTGATGTCAGAATTGCAAGTTTATTTTGTGTACAGAATGCATATTCCTCATCGCCACTCATAGGATACGGTAATATATTTTGGCAGAGGCTGATGATTTATTTTTTGGTCACTGATATTTGATATTTGTTACTTAAAGCATCAGGTTCATGGGATATAACTGGTAGCAGAATTACACTGAAAGGTTTGGGGCCGATGATGATGTCCCAATGACTTATTGTTTACCTAATTAGTCCCAGATTTACACAAGGCCTTGCTTAGCACACCAAGAGTATAGATCTCTCTTGTTCGACGTGGGTCCGTCGAAGAGTAGGAGGGGAATGTGTGAACGCTTGATGCGTCACAAAATGGGATAACAAGGCACTAGATAGTGATGTCACCAAAACCAGTAGTGGAATTTGGAAGTATCTAAGTTCATCGTTGTAAACAGCTTGAAAGGTCAAGCTCTGAACCCGAATTGTTTCGGTTTCCTAAAACTCTACCTCAACTTTGGTTGTTCTGTAGCTTTCTCAGGGTCGGGGAATGCCAGATGCAATGTATACTTTAGGTTCGAGCTGTCAGAAAACAACACAGGCCACATAGTTTATAGGTGCATTCGAGATCTGAAATAAACGAAGGTTGTCTAGAGACCAAAAGAGGTACCGTAGGCTGGTAGATTTATGGCAGTGGGAACGTGCTTGAGCTGAAAAATCTAATACAAGGACTATGAACTCAGAAACAAGGTCGTAGCGGGGTGGAGAGAGTTAGATTGATAATAAGATGCAAATTAAACATGCAGATCAGCCCAGCTGCGTGCTGTATGCTGATTGGGTAGCCCTTCACGACAAGGAGAGAGCATGGTCACGTGATACCAGAAAGGCGCCAACTCGAGAAGTAATATATACTTGAGGATCCAGTCAGTAGAAAAAGAGTCGAGCAGGAGAGAGGACAGTTAATAGTGGACTCCGGGAGCGGCGGGGGAGCCCTCTTGGGGCAGCCCAAGGAACATAGTAACAGGACTTCAGAAATTGTGGCTAATCCGTGCCCAAGTCTGTATAGTATCTGTAGGAGGAGGAAGTGAAGGAAGACGGACAAGCGCCCATGCTAGAACTCGTCTGAATCACTGATAGGAGTGAGAGCGACTAAGGATCTGTGAACGGAACCTACCCAAGGCAGATAAGCCAAAGAAGGGAAAAACATGCAGAGTCCGAGGGTCATTAAAGTGCAAGAAAGCCACTTGAGTTAAGAGGACCGCCAGCTAAGGAGACCGCTCGTTAGTTGCAGTAGATGGCTAAACGTCAGACAGGACGACCATAGCCAGGAACACTGCGGTTGGAACAACACAGGAGACTAATGTCAAATACAACTGGAAACCGATGGTGGGATCCATGGCAAATGAGGTTGAAGAGAGCAATCGTATTTCAAATATGGGACCCAGATGATCAACTGGACGGCAGAAGTTGAATGATGTGATTCCTGCCGAAGGGAACAACCCTGGGTCCTTAATTACCCCCTATTTTCCCTTACCTCACATTTTCCACCTCCCCTCCCAACTGATCCCATAGTCAAGCTTTCCATACCTTAGTGTGTTACTGTGTGGTTAAATGGGTAGTTCCTGGTTCAACCTTTCACACTCATGTTTATACTTCTATTTTTGAAGTTGTGGTCTTGTTATAGTAATGCGTCCCAATCGGTTTGGGGACATGACTTTCACTGGCGGCATTAGGCACAATATTGGATTTGGTTGAGGCACAGGGGTTTGGTAATATATGGAGCTCAATCCACTGATTTTCCGCTGTGTACTACAGGGATCCATAGTGTTGTGTTGTGTGTCTCAGGATGGTAAGTCCCGTCTCCGCACTGTAAGGCTCATACTCAGATTTAGAGTTGTGTTACTTTCTATTTTCCAAGTAATGGTCTCTCTGTTGTCCAGTCCTGGTCAGCCGGCTGTATAGGTATCGTAGCAGAGTCTTAGGAGTACTCTGTAGGCTCAGCCACAACAGGCAGAGGTCTGGCTATATGCGGCAGACTGCCTATATGAATGTCAGTGATGTAGAGTGTTGATTGTCTTGTCCATAAGTAACCACACTTTGTCATCCGCATAGTTATGAATATGTGCTACAGTATTGGACAAAATAAAGACTGATGCGTATTGTTTTACCTTGTTTATCTAGTCTTTGCTGTTGTATTATGTTTAGTCTTTGTTGTCCAGGTAACGTTGGTTATTGTCGGTCCCATTCATTGATATTGTTACAGTCCTACAGTGTGATCTTTTGTCTGGGGTATACAACAGTATACCCCCCGCTCAAAGAACTCCTGGAAATCTTCTGTCTAATTTTCTATCCCTTTCTTTTGTTATCTGGAGGGAATATATAAGGTGCTCTTTTTCTCTTTCTTCTTATTATCTTTTCTTCTCTGGCCTACTAAAAGTCAGTGTTGCGCTTCTTTGTCTTTGAGCACCCAAGAATAGGAAACTTATGTCCTCCTATCCTTGATATTCATTTTTTCTGTTATATATATATATATATATATATATATATATATATATATATATATATATATATATATATATATATATCTTCTTCTTCTTCTTCTTCTTCTTCTTCTTCTTCTTCTTCTTCAGCATTCCAAGCCATTGACGTTCTTTGCTGCAGATACAAGCCGTCTCCATTCGTCTCTCTGGTGGACCTTCTGTCACGGGAAAACTGTACGTTTAGTGATTCCTTGATAACTGGAATATAAACATTAATTGCAAAATATGTGAAGATGGAAAATTATGGACCGTGAGTCAGAATAACAATCGAGCCTTCAGTCTTTAGCAAGGACAAAGTGTGGGTGATTGACCGAATAAGAAAGCAGAAAAATACAGTTGTGACAAGGGGTCAGTGACTGACGATCTTATCGGTCGAACAACGGAATCGACGGATACATCGGGTTGGGGAACACACGAAGACGCTGATCAAAGGGTGAAACTGATTGATGTCCGAACGGGGAATAGCGGAGAAAGACGGGAAAGAGCGCCAGGACCGAATACGGGATTTCACAGACTTTTGATGTGGAGAATTGCGGCAAATTTGATTGTGGATCAAAAACAACGGAGAAGTGGACAATGAGTATAAATAGTTGTCAACTTGTTTTGTAGTTAGTGTGTGCTACCAAACGGGACGGATAATGTCTATGCATCCTGTACTTGGAAAGAAATATACGTCCCTTATTGTTTAAAGGCGATGGGATATTAACGCATCTGCGTTTGTGTATTTCAATTCATGGATTAACATAGATTTTATATAAGGTAATCTAGCCTAAGCGCCATAGTCTAGCATAGGGAAATAGGTGTTTGTGCTTAGCTTTTACCATTTCTTTCTAATAGCGAATAGTTTAGACTTTAGTGCACTCATCTGTCTTATGTCAGAGTGTCTTTCGGAAGCTTCTCATTACGGCTGGAGAAAGACACTCACATAAGAAATAGTTTGAAGCAGACTCATATCACCTGATTATATATATATATATCCCACAGGTTTCACGTATACTTCTGACATGCACAGAAAAGATTAAAGATATTAACGTCACTTGTGCAGTGAAAGAATTTCACTAGAGCAACTTCATCATAGCCATTCACTAATTGTGGGCTGACATAACGAATAGCAAAAACACAGGGGTTTGTGAAAACCATTGAAAGGACTTTCATTATATAAAAGTAGAGAGAAAGAGGAAACATAATTTAATTGGGTACTCACCTAAAAGAAACAGTGAAGAACTATAGAACAGTTTACCTATATTCAAAAAACGGTTAAATAACTGTAGACAGTTGTGATGTGTTTTCACGGATGGATTCTAATAACGTAAAAAAGGAAAACTCTGTCTACTGAAAAGACTTACGGCGATTACATTAATTTACGATGATCCAACTGTGAACATTTTTCCAATATCGGATTACTTCCAGACTCAAGCAGAACGAAGCATCCAGGGTGAGAGCTGTCCATTTATATGTGTGACGTCTGTTTGCATGGCCGTATGAAGACGGGAGAAAGGATACGGCACATACGACTTCCAGAGTCCTATCTTGCACTCACAATAGAAGACACTACCAACTACATATACACAGTCCATACATACACCAGACATAGTTTTACTTAATAAATATTTTATTAATTGTTTGAGGAAACTGTTGTCGGAGTATGTGATGAAGGAATATGAGAGAGAGAGAGAGAGAGAGAGAGAGAGAGAGAGAGAGAGAGAGAGAGAGAGAGAGAGAGAGAGAGAGAGAGAGATAGAAAGAGAGAGATAGAAAGAGAGAGATATATGGAATAGAAGACGGAAGGGAGGAGTGTAGACAGAAGTATGTCAATAATCCCAAAGGATAATAAGCTTAAAGGTGTGCTTGTTGATTCCACGTTCCTCCCGGGACGACAAGTGACACCTTCTCTTGCCAGTCGTTGATTCCAAGTGCTTGTAGATCTGTATGTATCTCTCCGCCGTCTTCTTGGTCTACCTCGGGGTCTACGGTCATTTATTTCTTGAGTGTGAGCGAGTTTTGTTTCCCTATTATCTCCCATTCTTTCTATATGCCCCAGCCATTGCAGCCTATTAGCCTTCATGATACCAGCGATTAGCGGGGACTTAAACAGATCATAAATGTCTCTGTTGCTTCTTCTTTTCCACTCTCCACTTTGTGTATCCCTAATGGGCCCAAAGATGCGTCTTAAGACTTTGTTCTCAAAGGTTTGTAACAAGGCTTCGTCTTCTTTAGTTGTACTCCAGGTTTCAGAGCCATACAGCACAACTGGTCTGATCAGTGTTTTGTAAATTGTGATCTTGGTGATATATATATAATGTGTGTGTGTGTGTGTGTGTGTGTGTGTGTGTGTGTGTGTGTGTGTGTGTGTGTGTGTGTGTGTGTGTGTTATGAACAAGATAGGGGACAGGACACAACCTTGTCGTACCCTGGATTATATGGTGAAGGGTTCTGAGTGTCCTCCAGTTGCTCTCACTATGCATTCACTGTTGTTGTATAAGCTTCTACATAGGTTTGTTAGATGTGTACTCACTCCATATTGGCTAAGGATTTCCCACAGATTGTTTCTATCTACTCTATCAAATGCCTTTTCTTGGTCGACAAAGGCTAAGTGGAGTGTTTCATTGAATTCGATGGATTTTTCTATAAGTTGTCTAAGAGCATAAATTGCATCTGTGCATCCTTTGATTTTCATAAATCCATGTTGTGTTTTGCTTAGCTGGGGTTTATAGTAGTTCGTAATCTTTTTTCAAGAATTTTGCAAAATATTTTCCCAGTATGACTCAAAAGGGAAATGCCTCTGTATCGTTTGCAGTCTCTTTTGCTACTTTTCGTTTTTTTCTTCTTCCCACATTGGGATAATTATGGCTTTTCCCCAGTCTCGTGGTTTCTCTTATTCTACCCAAACATGGTTGAATAGTCTATGTAGCCAAGCTGTTCCTACTTCTCTTGTTGCTTTAAATAGTTTATTTGGTATTTCATCTTGTCCCGGTGATTTATTCAGTGGGGCGAATCTGACGGTTTCTATAATTTATTCTTTCAGTATGTCTGGTTCTAGTTCTTCGGTGGCATCTGTATCGTTTTGTTTGTTTTTTAAAATTCCTGTGACATCTGATGGGATGTTGAGAAGTTGTTCGAAATACTGGTTCCATCTTATTAGGATTTGCTTTTGTTCACTTACTGGTTCTCCATATTCGCTGTTAATTATTTCGGTCAAAGAGTTCTAATTGCACTTATCTTTTTGTAGAGGTTTCTAGTTGCCTCCTTGTAGATTTTATTTAGGGTCTCTCCACACTCCTCCCAGTCTTTTTGTTTTTCTATCTTTACTATTCTATTCACATGTCTTCTCGCCATTCTATATTCTACCTAATCACGTTCCTGTTTGGTCTTCAATCACATTTTATATTTTTCCATTTGGTCTTTTACAGCTTTCTTTGCCTCTGCGTTCCAGCAACTTGTTATTTTCTTTATCCGTGTTTTGTGTTTTTTCGTGGTTCCACATGTTATGTTTGCAATATTTAAAATCTTGATTTGAACAGTGTCTTCGAGTGTTGAGGGGATACATAGAGCCTGTTCTGTTGTATGGATGTGAAACTTGGACAATGTGCAGTCAAGCTGAAAAACATCTGATGGCTGCAGAAATGTGGTTTCTGAGGAGAATGCAAAGAATACCATGGACGGACAGAAAAACCAATGACCAAGTACTACAGGAGACAAATGAAAATCGTAAATTGATTAGAGAAATTAGACGTAGACAGTCAACATTTTTTGGACATGTCATGAGAAGAAATGGATTGGAGAACTTAGTGACAACGGGCAAGATCGAGAGGAACAGACCAAGAGGAAGACCGAGAGGAAAATACCTGGATGGCTTGGCCACATGGCATGGACGAGACAGGAACACTGAGCTGATCCACGACTCTGGTGATCGAGTGAAATGGCGAGTCATGAACGCCCACGCTTTCCGGCATGGCACATGATTGATTGATTGATTTGAACAGCTCCCATTCTTCTTCCACTGTTTTTCTTTCTATAGGTAGTTTTACAAAGATTTCAGTTAGTTCTTTCTCATAATTTTTCTTCACTGCCTCGTCTTTGTGATGTTTTAAGTTTACTGATTCGCATGGCATGTATTTTCCTGGTCTTTGCTGTCTTTTTCTGATGGTTCTTGTTGTGGCAACAACTGCTTTGTGGTCTGTGTTTATACTTAAGTTAGGCACTGCCCTTGCATCTAATATGTTTCTCTTTCTGTTATTTCTTGTTAATATAAAATCAATTTAGCTTTTGGTATCTAGATCGTGTGATGAAACGCGTTTATCTGTCTTGGGTCGTAAGGATCCCGCACTATTTTGGCGCGTCATCGGGGGACTTTCCCAGCTAAAAATAGACTGAGGGAAGCCGATGTAGGAATTACTATCTAGAATCTTCTCGAAACATCGGAATTCGAGTGACCCGTGAGCCTGGGTATCGCACTAAATTCTCGTGCAGAGAGATCTAGAAATTCTAGGCGGGGAATGACGGTTTCCCGAGAAAGTGTCTTTTCTCAAGAAGAACTAGCTTCTCGTGCGCATTGAATTGGCACGAGAGGGGAAATTGGCTACACCTTTCATTCACTTCTACGTTGCTCGGAGAGAGCAGACGCAGGCCTTGTGAGAGAATTTTGTGTGGCGTCTCACCTCAACCATGATTCGGCTGACTGTTATGGAAAGGAAGCTGAGAAGCCCTTGAACAGTTCTGAAGCTGACTGGAAATCTGGTTTTCACCATTCAGGTACATATTTGTTTAAATCATTTAATTTTGTACGTGTGTAGCACACGCCATTGTTCTAACCTCATTACCTATGCGGATGTCCTTGCATACTAATGAGCAAACCGATCGATAACGCAGTTGACGGCTAATCGTGGCTTTGTTTACTGTGTGCTCGCGAATCAGCTGTTAGGAACGCCGGAATGCGATGTGGGCGATCTGGGTTCCAAATATATGTATCATATATTGCCACTCGTTGCATCTATTAGGTTGCTGTGTTAGAATAAAACAGTTACTTGTGCCTGATAGAAACTTAGATTTATGTCAGTCAGTTGCTGAAGCCAGAAGAACAGGTTAGAAAACCAGGTAAGTTGGTAGGTGGAGATTCAGACAACATTTGTGCTTAGTTACTAAGTAAAGGAAGAACTTAGTTCTGTGCCACCAGGAATGATGTAACTATTGTGTAATAACTTAATAGTGAATTCATTGTGTGGAACACCGGATTTCTGTGGTAAGGTAAGTTTGCTTTGGTGATATATATATATATATATATATATATATATATATATATATATATATATATATATATATATATATATATATATATATATATATATGATGTGACATTGTGTATATATATTAGGTCATGACATGTGATACTTCCTGGAGTAATTCCGAACGCCGAATAGCTCGACGCGTGATAACACTGCGTGCCGTGCGATATACATATGCGTTCTGAAATCTTGTCTAAGCTATCTTGTTCTTTCATACTGGCGCTAGTGCGAGTGAATGCTAAGGTGCTGGAAGTATGGAAGAATGCAAGGAGGCTGTATGAGACTGGGGAAATATAGGATATGGGGGAAGTGAAAGCAAGTTATGAAAGTATTGGTTGGTAGGCCAAACCAACGATGAAGTTCGGTCCGAGCCAAGGCTAAACCACTTGGGAGGGCTGAACTGGAACATTACCCTTAGGAACATGTGGGGAACATGTATTCTCAAGAAGGCTTCTTGACTCTAAGGCAGAGTCTGATAAGAAGAGTTTGCTATGGCGTGGGCAGGTGGTCCCACCAGCAAACAGGCTTGTGTACATATTGGATGTGATCATGTACTATTCCTATATCCCGAGGGATGGTATATTGATCAAGATTGTTTCTTAATGAACATTGATGATGTTAGGAACGAGTCCAGGGACTCTTTACCTATTTGTTTAGTTCGATTAAATTAGAACTATGATAACAGCCTACTATCACTACTGACGTTAGCGACGACTGGTAGATGATTATGGATAGGTGAGACCTACGATCAGACTCGTCATTCTGATTTCTTGCTCTGTTTGACGGGCTGTTCTGTGAGGCCAGCTGACATTTGTGAACCCATGCTTTACTACTCTCCATATAGAGATAATGCTTTAGTTATATGCATAACTAAGTAGCATGACTGAGGGTTGAGTAGTTATTGGTAGGATGCATGTGGACTAATGTTTGGGCCAGTATACTCTCACCGGTCGCTCTTCCTTTTCAGGAGTTTGCCTGTTGAGGAACCAGTCAACTATAATTGTCGTTGGCAGAAAACCACTTCGTGTGACACAGCGAAGGGTTCAGTTCTTTACTTATCACGCCCGACTCAACCACACCAGGTACCCAATGTGATTCACCATGCGTGAAGGGGTGCATAAAGAAATACCAGTGCCCTGAAGGTGCACGTGTGGGAAGTGATGGTTTGTGATGTTTTTCTATAGTAGAAGATACTCTGTTTCAGCCAGGAACATTACAGCATTTTGAGTAATCATGCTCAACGAAAGGAAACACCTGACCGTATATTATTACGGTGGTTCTGCCTAAACGCGGAAGTAAATGATCTTCAGACACTTGAATGGTTCTTTGGACAGCTATAGTGGCAGGTCTTGAGAAGAACTACACCAGCTATTAACTTGTGGCAAATGTTACCAGGTGGAAGGGACTATTGATTATAGTCCAACCTGAATTGTTTCCGTGAAATAGATGTCTGATTCTAATAATGTACTGTCTCAGTATGAAGATTATAAACTGTATTCGAGTAGGACTCAGTGACATTTCGGTTGCCATATCTGATTCTACAAGCAGTGTGACTGTGAGAGACCACTGAATTGGTCATTGACATATTCTTCCATCAGGGTTACTGTGATGTGAGGAAGGGACCATTGAATTGGTCATTGACATATCCTTCCATCCGTGTTACTGTGATGTGATGAAGGGACCAGTGAATTGGTCATTGACATATTCGTTCAGCAGTGTGACTGTGCTATGATTGACAGACCATTCGATTGGTCAGTGACTACGTATGTTCATCGAAGTCACGAATACGTGGAGTCAAGTCCAGGAGGATTGTCTCCCAACCAGTGTTGTTAGAGAACTGTATTAACAGTGACTCCGTGGGAGTGATACAGATGCAGTTGGTCCAGTGAAGTGAGGTCCAGCAGTGACTCTATTGTTGTGGATCCACGCTCTGGAGACGGAGTGGTCTCCAAGGTTCTAGTCATCTCACTGGAAGGAAGCCGGGTGAGTGGCGGACCGACTGGACGGGACATCTGCATCCAATCTACTTCTCAACTCGATGAAGACAACTATATCTCTGATTCTGTCTCTACTCTATCCTCTATTTGTGTAAATAGATTATTCTATCAGGATGTTCATTTCAGTTCTATATTCTCAAGGGTAGAATCAACTTTATGTAAGTTGACTTGCTCTTTGTATAATGATTGAGTGTGGTCTTGGACGATGCCTAAGTGTTCATTGTTCCACAGGTGTAGGTAGTTAGTGGGGGTCTAGAATCTGGAGGGGCTTATAGACATAATTAACTAATATGAGATCAACCGCAGAGTAAAAAGGTGTATCTGCCTGTCCAACCCCTGGGGCTAGAATACACGGGAGTGCCAGGGACATCTCGGGTGTGGTTCACTCTCACTACCCAAGGTGAACTCGTTACTCTCCAGAATACAGAGTGGGGGCCCGTCCGGGATTATTCCAAGATCTTTGTGTGTTGTAGACCTCTCACATAGGGATAGGGACTTAGTCTATATCCTCTACGTCAGTCTACATAAGATTCTACTACTTCTACCTATCTCCTAACTGTCTGACGGACATTTGTGTTGTGGTGATTAGTTAGTACTATTGATTATTGATTCATTGTATTGCTTCACCCACACATACTTGAGTACCCACCTCTCATAGTCAAAATGTCTACCCAAGAGATAGACTTGGACAAAGTTCAGGAAACTGGGCGTAAGTCAGGTCTAGAGGGAGATGCTTTGAAATCCTATGTGCAAGAGGTGGAAAGAAATTTTCGCCAAGAGGAAAGAGAGAGGAGGAGAGCAGAAAAAGAACTGGAAGCCAGTAAAGTGGCTCTTGAGGAAAAGAGGATAGCGGTTGATACTGAAATGAAACGGCTTGAGTTGGAAGCCGAGAGAGAAAAACGTGACCATGAGTATCGAATGAAGCTACTTGAGGCACAAGTGCCTGCTACAGGTGTAACTGATGGAGCTATGGGAGGAGGTGTACCTCCTGGCTCAGAGTCAACCAGTAGACGTGACTACCAGGCTATGAAGTGGCCTTTACAGCCGTTCGAACCCGAGAAAGAACGGATAGACCAATACTTAGAGAAGTATGAAGCCATGTCCATTGCAATGGGGCTAGACAAACAGAAATGGTGTTTGAAACTCTCCCAGGGACTCAGAGGCGCCGGTTATGAGGTGTACGCACGCTTGCCACCGGGTTTACAGAATGATTACCCGGCGCTGAAAGCGGCTCTCTTGAAGAGATTCGAGATCACAGCGCACTCATACCGAAGGAAGTTTCGGACTTCTAAGCGAGAGCATGGCGAACTGTTTTCAGCATACAGTGTGAGGTTAAACTCATACCTTCTTAAATGGATGGCCTTGGCCGGATTTAATGAGGAGTATGAAAGTTTGCGTGAGTTGATGGTTGTAGATCAGATGCGAATGCAAATGTCTAACCCCTTGCGAAACTTCTTAGGTGAGAATGGGGCGGAGAGATTAGATATAGTCACCAAGTTAGCCGAAAGATACGTTGAAGTCTATGGCGAGACTGGGGATACCAGTCCAACAGATCCGAGATCGAAAGATACGGATCAAGGTAAGTCAAAGAAGAAGACAAAGAAGACCAATGGTTCGGGAGAACCAAGTAAACAGGGAAACTCTTTAGATAAGATCTCTAATGTCAACCAAGGTAAGAATAGCCCACCTAGTTCTCCAAAGAGGAAGTGGAGTGAACGATGGTGCAAATTCTGCAAGTCCAGCACTCACAACACAAGTGAGTGCAAGAGTAAACCCAAGGACTTTCACTTTGCTTGTCTTGCAGAGGTTAGAGATAGACCATGCAAGAAAGTGAAGTCGGTTGATGGGAATGGAGAACCTAGACGACCTCCAGTGGTTGAGAGAGTAGAAGTGAATGGGCAACAGGTGATGTGCCTCTACGACACAGGATTGCAATTTCCTGCTGTAATTGCATCCCACCTGACAGGCCCAGAGCAACTCACCGGGGAGATGACGGAGATACAGCCAGCCAGTAGGAGTGCTGTAGCGTTACGTTGCCCGATTGCCAATGTGGAGATTCGGAGCAAGTACGTTACTGGACACATTCAGGCGGCAGTAGTACCGGATCCTCTCTATCCCCTAATTCTTGGCCGGAAGTACGTGTTTCTGGGTGAACCAGAACACCCTAGCATCCATAAGTCTAGGCAGGTCAGATATACAGAGGAAGAGGGTCTAGAAAAGGTAAGTCTCCAGAAAACTCACCTGGATGGAATGAGTAGTGCTCGGAGCAAGGATGCGGCGGAGTGTCCTTGTTCAGAATGGTTGCCCAACGATGAAAACCCGTTAACTCAGGGTAAGTTCGAATCTGACAACCGGTCACCGTTAATTCAGACCGGATCAGAGAAGCGGCAGAAGGAACGTAAGTTGGTTCCTGAGAGCTTCAGAGCTAATCTGCTGCGAACGGTACATGTCAGGTCCCCAACCGGACATCTGACTGTAGGGACAACCAGTAAGTGTCTATCCCGGTACTATTGGTGGCCGGGAATGACAGGCGACGTGCGCAGGTATATTAGGTCTTGTCCGGAGTGCCGTAAATGCACACCTGAGAAACGGACAAAGACGAAGATATCCTTAGCGGTTGGAGACCGAGTTCTAGTGCTCCTCCCAATCGAGGGGAACGAATTCGAAATCGGGTGGCAGGGCCCATTCCTAGTGGGTAAAGTGGGGCTCCACAAGCACTATGGAGTGGTGATCCTGGGAAAGTCTTCTACTTTCCATTCCAGTCTCCTCATGCGCTATGAGGGGAAGCCCGATGATAAGTCCACCAGCCCAAGGGCGCAGAGATTCGCTGAAAGAACGGTTCGGGGTTCAGGTCAGGTAGCGGAAAGCCTGTCACACCGTAGGAAGTCCTATATGTATGTGCAGGTACCTTCTTCGGTTCAGCCAAGTGCTCAGGGGAACATGACCGGCCAAAGGAACACCCGCAGTGCTAGCTACACTGAGAACCGTGGTCGGAAGAGGTGGGTTGTGTCGGAACAGACACAGACCCCTGGTTCCTCAACCCGACCGACTGCAGTCCAGCTGGGTCCTCGAAAGGGGAAGCTGGAGTTGCAGAAGTCCAGTAAACTCTGACAGGAACGATCGTTAAATCAGATCGAGACGGGAGCTCTGGTCCGCAAGACACTGCGAGATGTCCGATCGCAGTAGCGGAGTAGGCGTTGATCACCCGTGATACTGAATAGCTTGTCACCCCACCAATGGTGGTAAAAGTATCCTATGAAACATTGACGGGTTCGACTTCCTCACCCGCCATCCGGTCTCTAAGAAGGAAGAAAGAACGACATAGACAGCTTCTGCGTAGAAGTGGAACGACGGGGTCGATCCTCTTAGAGTGGGGGCCTATGTGACGAAACGCGTTTAACTGTCTTGGGTCGTAAGGATCGCGCACTATTTTGGCGCGTCATCGGGGGACTTTCCCAGCTAAAAATAGACTGAGGGAAGCCGATGAAGGAATTACTATCTAGAATCTTCTCGAAACACCGGAATTCGAGTGACCCGTGAGCCTGGGTATCGCACTAAATTCTCGTGCAGAGAGATCTAGAAATTCTAGGCGGGGAATGACGGTTTCCCGAGAAAGTGTCTTTTCTCAAGAAGAACTAGCTTCTCGTGCGCATTGAATTGGCACGAGGGGGGAAATTGGCTAAACCTTTCATTCACTTCTACGTTGCTCGGAGAGAGCAGACGCAGGCCTTGTGAGCCAATTTTGTGTGGCGTCTCACCTCAACCATGATTCGGCTGACTGTTATGGAAAGGAAGCTGAGAAGCCCTTGAACAGTTCTGAAGCTGACTGGAAATCTGGTTTTCACCATTCAGGTACATATTTGTTTAAATCATTTAATTTTGTACGTGTGTAGCACACGCCATTGTTCTAACCTCATTACCTATGCGGATGTCCTTGCATACTAATGAGCAAACCGATCGATAACGCAGTTGACGGCTAATCGTGGCTTTGTTTACTGTGTGCTCGCGAATCAGCTGTTAGGAACGCCGGAATGCGATGTGGGCGATCTGGGTTCCAAATATATGTATCATATATTGCCACTCGTTGCATCTATTAGGTTGCTGTGTTAGAATAAAACAGTTACTTGTGCCTGATAGAAACTTAGATTTATGTCAGTCAGTTGCTGAAGCCAGAAGAACGGTTAGAAAACCAGGTAAGTTGGTAGGTGGAGATTCAGACAACATTTGTGCTTAGTTACTAAGTAAAGGAAGAACTTAGTTATGTGCCACCAGGAATGATGTAACTATTGTGTAATAACTTAATAGTGAATTCATTGTGTGGAACACCGGATTTCTGTGGTAAGGTAAGTTTGCTTTGGTGATATATATATATATATATATATATATATATATATATATATATATATATATATATATATATATATATATATATATATATATATGATGTGACATTGTGTATATATATTAGGTCATGACATGTGATACTTCCTGGAGTAATTCCGAACGCCGAATAGCTCGACGCGTGATAACACTGCGTGCCGTGCGATATACATATGCGTTCTGAAATCTTGTCTAAGCTATCTTGTTCTTTCATACTGGCGCTAGTGCGAGTGAATGCTAAGGTGCTGGAAGTATGGAAGGATGCAAGGAGGCTGTATGAGACTGGGGAAATATAGGATATGGGGGAAGTGAAAGCAAGTTATGAAAGTATTGGTTGGTAGGCCAAACCAACGATGAAGTTCGGTCCGAGCCAAGGCTAAACCACTTGGGAGGGCTGAACTGGAACATTACCCTTAGAACATGTGGGGAACATGTATTCTCAAGAAGGCTTCTTGACTCTAAGGCAGAGTCTGATAAGAAGAGTTTGCTATGGCGTGGGCAGGTGGTCCCACCAGCAAACAGGCTTGTGTACATATTGGATGTGATCATGTACTATTCCTATATCCCGAGGGATGGTATATTGATCAAGATTGTTTCTTAATGAACATTGATGATGTTAGGAACGAGTCCAGGGACTCTTTACCTATTTGTTTAGTTCGATTAAATTAGAACTATGATAACAGCCTACTATCACTACTGACGTTAGCGACGACTGGTAGATGATTAGGGATAGGTGAGACCTACGATCAGACTCGTCATTCTGATTTCTTGCTCTGTTTGACGGGCTGTTCTGTGAGGCCAGCTGACATTTGTGAACCCATGTTTTACTACTCTCCATATAGAGATAATGCTTTAGTTATATGCATAACTAAGTAGCATGACTGAGGGTTGAGTAGTTATTGGTAGGATGCATGTGGACTAATGTTTGGGCCAGTATACTCTCACCGGTCGCTCTTCCTTTTCAGGAGTTTGCCTGTTGAGGAACCAGTAACCTATAATTGTCGTTGGCAGAAAACCACTTCGTGTGACACAGCGAAGGGTTCAGTTCTTTACTTATCACGCCCGACTCAACCACACCAGGTACCCAATGTGATTCACCATGCGTGAAGGGGTGCATCAAGAAATACCAGTGCCCTGAAGGTGCACGTGTGGGAAGTGATGGTTTGTGATGTTTTTCTATAGTAGAAGATACTCTGTTTCAGCCAGGAACATTTCAGCATTTTGAGTAATCATGCTCAACGAAAGGAAACACCTGACCGTATATTATTACGGTGGTTCTGCCTAAACGCGGAAGTAAATGATCTTCAGACACTTGAATGGTTCTTTGGACAGCTATAGTGGCAGGTCTTGAGAAGAACTACACCAGCTATTAACTTGTGGCAAGTGTTACCAGGTGGAAGGGACTATTGATTATAGTCCAACCTGAATTGTTTCCATGAAATAGATGTCTGATTCTAATAATGTACTGTCTCAGTATGAAGATTATAAACTGTGTTCGAGTAGGACTCAGTGACATTTCGGTTGCCATATCTGATTCTACAAGCACTGTGACTGTGAGAGACCACTGAATTGGTCATTGACATATTCTTCCATCAGGGTTACTGTGATGTGAGGAAGGGACCATTGAATTGGTCATTGACATATCCTTCCATCCGTGTTACTGTGATGTGATGAAGGGACCAGTGAATTGGTCATTGACATATTCGTTCAGCAGTGTGACTGTGCTATGATTGACAGACCATTCGATTGGTCAGTGACTCGTATGTTCATCGAAGTCACGAATACGTGGAGTCAAGTCCAGGAGGATTGTCTCCCAACCAGTGTTGTTAGAGAACTGTATTAACAGTGACTCCGTGGGAGTGATACAGATGCAGTTGGTCCAGCGAAGTGAGGTCCAGCAGTGACTCTATTGTTGTGGATCCACACTCTGGAGACGGAGTGGTCTCCAAGGTTCTAGTCATCTCACTGGAAGGAAGCCGGGTGAGTGGCGGACCGACTGGACGGGACATCTGCATCCAATCTACTTCTCAACTCGATGAAGACAACTATATCTCTGATTCTGTCTCTACTCTATCCTCTATTTGTGTAAATAGATTATTCTATCAGGATGTTCATTTCAGTTCTATATTCTCAAGGGTAGAATCAACTTTATGTAAGTTGACTTGCTCTTTGTATAATGATTGAGTGTGGTCTCGGACGATGCCTAAGTGTTCATTGTTCCACAGGTGTAGGTAGTTAGTGGGGGTCTAGAATCTGGAGGGGCTTGTAGACATAATTAACTAATATGAGATCAACCGCAGAGTAAAAAGGTGTATCTGCCTGTCCAACCCCTGGGGCTAGAATACACGGGAGTGCCAGGGACACCTCGGGTGTGGTTCACTCTCACTACCCAAGGTGAACTCGTTACAGATCGTTCCATTTATAGTAGATGTATATGTACGAGTCTTTGTGTTTATAGAATGTGTTTGTTATATAGAGGTCGTGTTGGCTGCATAGCTCTATCAGTCTACTTCCGTTATCATTTAGTTCATAATGTTGGTCTCCAAATGCTCCAAGAAGTTTTTCTATACACGCTCTGTTATTACCTAGTCTTACATTGAAGTCTTCCCATAACTATGATGTTGTCCTGCTTATCTATGTTAGTTAGCACGTCATGAATGTCTTCGTAAAATTCCTCGCATGCTTGTTCATGTTTGTTTGTATTACATTTTGCGTATATTAGTATATATGTTGTAATTGCTTGTTCTTTTATTCCCACTGTTATGATTCTTTCTGATATATATATTTTATTTCTAGTATTCCTCTTGCTAGCCGTGGTTCAAAGACTATTCCCACACCGTGTCTTGCCCTTTCTTGCTTTTCCACTCCAGAGTAGACAAACGTATAACTGTGGTGGATCTCTTTGCATCCTTCCCCCTTTATTCTGGTTTCCGCTATTTCCATCAGTCCAATTTTTCTCTCTTCATTGTTTCTATAAGTTCTTCTTCTTTACTAGTTTGTTACTTAGTTTAGTCGATGCATCAACATCACGGAACACAGGTGCAATCCATAAGTGCTCCGTTCTCCTCCTAACTCAAACCTGAGTCTGGAGAAACTCAGCTCAGTGCACGAACACCGTAGCACCGGCGAGGATCCTGAAATACTTTGGGTAGATTTTTAACTTGAAATTTTGCCCGGGCAGCGCCTTTAGGCTACTCTTTTTTGATTTCCAACTGCCAAGGGATTTTTTACGTGCGCAACAATACACACGGGCGTCCGATCTCACTACTCAGAGACCAGGGGAAATTTTTTTATTACTAGATCTCTCATCTCTCATCATGTTCCTCTTGTACCTTGCGGTGTCGAGGTGAAGTATAAACTTCGTGAGAGTGCCCGGTTATGGGCTTCGTATATCGACATTCCCATGGATTCTGTTATTCCCTCAGTCCAACGTTTACGTGGTCGGCCTCTTCCTCTGTTTCCATCTGGTCTGTACATCATTGCTTGTTGTGGCATGCTGTTGACTGGTAGCCTACTTGCATGGCCAAACCATTTGACTTGCTGCTTTCTAATAAAATCTAGAGCAGCTTTAACCCCTACTTTAGTCCTGATTTCTTCATTTCTGATCTTATCTCTTCTTGATACGTTGAGTATTCTTCTCAGAAACCTCATTTCTGTTGTTGTGATTTTTCTTTTCTCTTTTTCTGTCATTGTCCAGGTTTGGCATTGGTAGCATAGAGTTGGTAGGAAGATTGTGTTGTAAAGTGCTTTCTTAGTAGTTATTGATACATGTTTGTTCTTTAGTATTGGTGCCATTTGTCCAATGAGTTGGTTTGCCTTATTGCACCTATTTTCGATCTCGTCTTCTGATCTGCCATTTGATGATATTATACTTCCTAGGTACTTGAAGCTCTTTACTTGTTTCAAGGGATGTTCGTTTAGGTGAATTGTTGCTGTTTGTTCTTCTTTAGTTATAGTCATTACCTCTGTTTTGCTTGTGCTAATTTTCATGTTATGTTCCCTACACATTTCGTTTAGACTATTCATGTGGTACTTCTTGGTTTTTCTACGAGCAGTATTACTAGATGTCCACGTGAAAAAATACCGGTCATCACCGGGGCTTGAACCCGTGACCTCCAGCACTCGAGACGGACACCATACCTCGAGACCACACAGTCCTCGCCCCCCCCCCCCCCCCCCCCCCCCCCCCGCCTAATATTTACTATTAAACCGTAGACATTTATTGTGAATATTTTTGTTTTAATCGCAGATCTATCTCATAGTCCATTAACATTGCCGGGTTTATATTCATTTGGGTTAGTCCGTTAATACTTCTTAGTTTTTCTACGAGCAGTATGAAGATGCCCTGGCGGCTTGCTAGTCCAGTCGCAGGTTTAGGACAAAATTCTGACCATAGGGAGTCCGTCCCCTATGGCTCGCCATAGCCCCGTTAGCCCTTAATCGCAGTCTACACCAGCTGGATGTGGGGGTTGACTTGTGCAGTCTGCGGGTCATCGACAGGCTATTAATTTTCACTTTTCACCCCTCAAATCGCCATTGAAGAACAATATTTTGAAAGATGCAACTCAGTACACAAATAAACAGGGTATTGCAATGACAAACAGAGTATTATGGTGATATATTGAGACTGAACTGCTGAAAGTATGTGAGACTTCTATAATATAATAAAGAAACAAGCTGAGACAAATCTGAGGGCAGCAACAATGTGGTTCCTGTGGAAAATGCAAACAATGCCAAGGACAGACAAAAACAAACAGACACATAAGGCAGTGCTTCAAGATGCAGACTGAAACCGCAATCTGATTAACGAAATTAGTCGTAGGCAGTCAAGATTTGTTTAGCACATTATGAGGTGAACAAGAGGAAGGTAGTGAAGTAAATACCTGGATGGCTTGGCCACGTGGTATGGTCGAGACAAGAACACAGAGCTGATTCACGACTCTGGTGATCGAGTGAGACCTCGAAACATGACCATCCACGATTATCGACATGGCACATGATGATGATGATGATGATGATGATGATGATGATGATGATGATGATGATGATGATGATGATGATGATGATGATGATGGTGATGATGGTGATGATGATGATGATGATGATGATGATGATGATGATGATGATGATGATGATGATGATGATGATGATGATGATGATGATGATGATGATGATGATGATGATGATGATGATAGTATAGTGGAGGCCGCATCCACGTATTTCAGCATCCAATATGGCTGCCTATAGTTTGTTATGAAGTTTTTTGCCGAGTGGGGTAAACAATTTTTTTTGGTAAAATGGCTGTCTGGTCCGGGTGAATTTTTTTTGGTGGGTAAGTTTGTTTCTGTAAAAGTAATTAAGGTAGTGTAGGTGGCGGGAGCACGGATGAGGGGTGGAGCTGAAGGGGTGGTTGAAGGGATGTAAGTTATATATTTTGGTTGGACGTGGTTACAAAACGTAGGGTATATGAATGTTAAATATGTGGTGTTAACTGCCAAGGGCGGAGTGTGACGGGTCGTCTTTATACTCGACGAACCATGGGTATTGATAAGCGGTGTAGATGGTTACTATCATCTGAACAAAAGTAAAGAGGGTCGTAGGAGTCTGACACAATGGAACAGAGAGACAAAACGAAAAACAAACAAAAAAGTAACATTTTCAAGTGTTTTTATTGGTATACAACATCAAACTACATTTAAAAATGGCTTCGTTTACGACCCAAAGGGGATCAGAGGGAGCTGGTTATTGTAGAAAGATACCTGGTCCTGTAGAGGCCTGTCTTGACTGTGGTTATTATTACTAGAGGGTGAATGGAAACGAACATCAAAATCAGATATGAATTAATCGATGGTAATTATTACTAGAGGGGGAATGGGTTCAACAATGAAACAATCAGGGTCGTGGGGTAATACGAACGCATTCTCCCGTCTTAGGGATAAAAGAGGCCGCCGGGTGGTGTTATAGGGGGGTCTGGTAATTGTACGGTGTTGGCTCGACGTAGACTTGCAGGGGACGGTTGAGGTGGAGGAGTCTGGTGGGGTGGTGTGGGATTAATAATATATTGAGGGGATGGTGATCTAATTCTGACTGGGTGGGGTGGGGTGATGTATGGAGGACTCCACCTTAGCAGCAGCGGTGAGGGTGGGGGTGTCAGTGGTTGCTGTCGCCGACGGTGCCTGCGGGCCCGCAGAACACGTCGCCGGAAGAAAGGAAAGGATATCCTGATCAGATCATCGGTTGTCAATACGACTCGCATCACATCCCCCAGATGGGCGTCGACAACCTCTCTGAAAGTATGACCCATACACGTATGAGCCAGTTGGTTGGGCTGCTCCTCCAAGCAACCAACACAGTAGGTCATGATATTCGTTTCCAGCTCCGTGATGGCAGCCTCATTGTCTGTAACAAGCAGACATATATAGCTATACTTGAATATATAGATATGGTAATTAGACAATTATATAGGTGGTAAGAGAACAAGAAGAGCAGTAACCACTACATCAGCCTGGTAGTATTGCATGTAAAAAAACAACTCAGCAGTTTTTGGTATCACAACAGGGAAACCCCACCCTTTTTTTAAGCAATTAATGTGGTGAGGTCACAAACTGATGTTTTTTTATATGTTCTTTTGCCACGTGTTCAGGCTTATGAGAAGTAAAAAAAGAGAGGTGACGAATACAAACTGCCAAGTCATCAGATGTGGTGCCGTGTGCACAACGCAGACAGTGTATAAATACTAGGCGTCCCTTGTAACCAACTATTCTGTCCTCGGCGTCTAGAAGTATCGTTCTCTGACAACCACAAACACGGCACTATGTGGCAAGACAAATACGGTAAGTTGGTGTTTGATAAATCTACCACATAGTCGTTATGTGTCTCCAAGTACCTTAATATGATAAACCTAGTATAATACAATAGTATATGGTGCTAAACATATATAACCGAAGAGACAAGTCATTTCTTCATATAGTATACTAGGTTGTGTCGATGTGAAATAGTGCTGATACCTAGAACATAATGATATGATGGTAGCATATCACATAGGAATTTTCGAAGAGGAAGGTGAAAGTGTGTCCTGTAGGGTCTACATACCCGTTAACGCTAGTAATATATGGTCTACATGGGTGCATGTCAGATACATAGTTATTATTTATATTATGTGTATCTATAATGGTGTTATACTACCTTAATCTTATCTATGCTTGTTGCAGATACGTATGCCCAAGAAAAACTAATAAAGGACCTATGGAGCCTACTAAGAGCAGAACCAAACAGTTATTGTATGGGGTGTCTTAATACCCCGCAAAATCAAGAAGCCGAGAATCCATTCGCTCATTCTTGTGATGATGGTGAAGGTGGTAGCTTTGCGGACCTACTAACGGTTCGACTACGGGATGTGCTAAAACAACACTTCACTAAAGACGAAATAATTACATTAAGCCTGAATAGAATTGAGGAGAGCATCCTCGATTATAATCGTCAAAACGAAACTCCAGAACCATCCCCAGCCAGGGGTGAAAGATTAACGTCACCGACATCATTATCGTTCAGTCAATCCACACTGGTGGATGAGTATTAAACCTTTTCTAAACAAAGAAGAAAAATTTAGATGGGTGATGATAGAAGCGAGGGTGGTTTATAGTACCTCATTGGTATTCTTTTTTTTCTCAGGCTGTGTTTCACACTGACTACAACGTACTATAACAGTCCAATGAACACTACTGACACAAAGAGCACACGTCGTAATTGATCGCCCTAGTGGTAGTGTGAAGAAAAGACTGAATATCATCACACACACCACCAAATGAATGCTGGTTGAACAACAAGAAAAGATGTCTACACAGCCCTAGACCAACCTCTAGGTGTGGTAAGAGAGGTGGTTACTAAAAATTATACACTGAACAAACAGAGGACAGTCAAGAACAGTCTCAACAGATGTGCACACCCAGCTGGGGTACTCATTAAACATACTAACTCCGGAAAATGTGTTACTGTAACATTCGATAGTCCAAGGCACTATGACTCATTCCGAGTCCAGATGTTTAGGTATTACAACAGACACCACATCGAAACTAGACAAGACCAGACTGGGTCGCCTGTGGAAGACTTGTTTACAACACCACTGGTGAAGATTCACTTATATCTCACGAAAAGAAAGCTTCTCGCCCAGGGACAGGTTGACAATATTACCGCATGGTTAAAAATAGACTTTATCGACCTTGAGAAACTCGCTACAGACAGTCACGAGTAGACAAAACAAACACCACGTCTGAGCCTACGACTACGACCAGAAAGATAAATACCACAACTGTGGGGTTGCCACATACTCGACACCATGCTTCAAACAGAGGGGTCAATGACCAGGTTGTAGGTCGATTACCCATTGGTGCCTACGTACAAAACATGTCTAAACATGTTTTGGTTCAGTTTGTAATATAGGTCGAGTGTTTCTAGATATAACTCGATGAAACCGGTTTAATCTGGATTTTATTTACTCAACCAGTGGTATAAAAAGCCGAGGTTGGTAACACTCAAGTATTGTAAGCTGAAGATGACTACAGACCGAACAACTGTGCCTGCTAACTGGGTCTATATGACTCGAGGTGGTGAGACTGTTAGACCAGTGGGTACTGGTACCAAGGCTGTGTTTGTCTCATCGTACAGAGGTGCGACTACGTTACATATAAGAAGATTTTTTGGCGAATCCGATATCAAGTTTCCGACCAAAATAGGGATGACACTTACTCGCCAAGAATATGAACAGATGATCGGTATGCAGAGTGAGATTCTAGCTGAGTTTGATCGATTCACAACCAATCGAGGTAACCAAATCAAGCAAGTCAAACAAGTCAGTAACCAAGACAACCAAAACAGTAATCACCTCATCCAAATCAGTAACCAAGACAATCAAGTCAGTAACAGATGTGGTCAGACGATACCATATGACGAGGCAGCTACATCATATGTCTATGATATTCAACAGGATACTACACCAGCATATGTCTACGATACTAAGATTACAAACTTCAATAACCAACCAGGGGACCACCAACCAACCTATGCCTATTCGGACAATCTTATACCGCTGATCGACCCCCGAAAGAAGGCAACAAAGAGAAAAGGTCTATAGAACACAACACCGTACATCACTGTTCATTTATGTGTATGAAGAATTAAAATACAAAAAAATTAATAAATTTAAAAAATGTTTATTGTCTTTTTTTGTTTGTTTTTAAATATGTATGGTGTCTCTTGATTATATAGGTGTGTACTTGTGTGTGTGTGTGTGTGTGTGTGTGTGTGTGTGTGTGTGTGTGTGTGTGTGTGTGTGTGTGTGTGTGTGTGTGTGTGTGCGTGCGTGTGTGTGTGTTCATAAAATTATTAAACTACTATGGATCATTGGAAAATACAAAATATCAACTTACCAAAACACCTTGATCCAAGTTAAATGTACAACAAATCTGGTGGCAGTGCTGAGTAGGTTCAGTTGTGGAGATCAAACAACACAGATGGTACTAAAAGCGAATTGTTTCAAGTCGATTGTATAATTCAAGGATTCTACTCACAGGGAGTGAGTAGGTTTTGGTTGTGGAGACTCAGTTCCATAAACGACTTCGCTTTATACGGTTGTAAACGATACTAAGGTCATGTTCCCACCAGAACCACCAGGAATCTTAGTCAGCAGAATAACACATAAGAAATCTGATGTCTGATGCATACATGACCTCGGAGAAAGAAAGTAATTACGTTGTTCGTAATCTCCAAAAACGAATACCAGGTCATAACCTTGACCTTGACCAGAGACTATTCCGTGAGAACTAGCATCACCAGCGTATTTTCCCACCAAAACACGACAGCAACTTACAGTTCTAAATAAAACGGATGTTTCAAACAGTGAATACTAGGTCATAACCTTGGCCTCGGCGAGAAAGTATTGCGTGAGATAACAGCACCCAGTTATTTTCCCACCAAAGCAGACAGCTCTGGCATGTAGACATTGTGTTGCCGGGTGGGGGTAAAAGTGCTGACTGTGATGTATGCTCAATCAACCAATACCCTGTTTTTGGTGTGTCTTCAAAACTTTTTGCACTTGGTAGGAGTAGGGGGAGGGGTATGTCTGGTGTGGGTGTATGATAAGACTTACACACGACCCCGTGGTGGTTTGGAAATGTGGGGTGGTAGCAGTGTTAGGTGTGGGTAGTTCATGTATAAATAACAGAGTCTCCTGTAGGCCGTCATTCTGATTCAGTCTACAATACCACAACAACTCTCAGTAGTAGTGATGTCGGTGGTACCCAGTGTTGGATTTTCCCCCACTGAATATTTTGTTACAATCACTGCAACTATCAGTGTGGTAGTGTAATAATCACTATTATACTATCTTTGTACTAATACTACCTTAGTGGTGAAGTGTGATATGAATTATCATGGTGTCGTTGTAGCGATAACTAAGGCTATGTGATAGCGTCTCACAACAAGAACTCTTGAACTATTACATCAGAAACTGAGAAGCTGTCAACACCGGTCATACAACGATGGTAAACAGGTGGTTACAAACCACAATTCACCACACACAGGATTGCACAGGGCTGGGATTATCATGGTCTTGATGTACTGATAGACCATGCTCACAAAAAAAAAAACACACAGTTGGTTGAGGTATTCAGACATTCCAGTAAGACTACTACGTGGACCCCCTTACCAATACGACGTGTTCCATCAATATGGCCAGTACGACCAAGTCTACTTTCAGGTGTTCAGTGTGTGACACAAATTTTTGTGATATGTATAAGTTCACTCACCACATTCGGACCATTCACGAGGGGAAAGACCAAATATATACCTGTCAGTTATGTGGTAAGTTGTATAATACGAAGACTGGACTACAAAACCATAAACGAACACATCATCAACCGGATATGGATACAACAGAACCAATTACTTCACCTACCTCTACAACGGCGACGATACCACCAATATCATCATCACACCAGCTGAACACACCACCTGTATATGCTCAGAATCCTTGTAGTGTAAGTCAAGTACCAGACTGCTACCGATGTTCAGTGTGCGACAAATCCTATTGTGATAACTATACCCTTAATCGTCACATTCGGACCATTCACACTGAGAAGCACCAGAAATACCCCTGTCAGTTATGTGATAAGGTGTATAATACGAACGATGGCCTACAATAACACAAACGAATACATCATCACCGGTCTATGGATACATCAGAACCAATTACTTCACCTACCTCTTCAACATCAGAGACGACACCACCAACTGAAACCAATATAACTAACAGTCAGATACAACCAGACGAGAATATTCTTGAACAACTGGTAGAAGACGAAGCGGTCATCTTAGCAGCCGGGGAACCAGAGACACTACACATCCTTCCACCGGATATTCAACAAACATATAGAGAAAATTGGGAAACTATCAGGACACGTCACAAGATTAACAAGTATTTATCGACATACACCTTCTTTATTAGCCCGGAGATACAGACCCCTATCAAGTGGACAGATACGTTGTATAAGATTTTCAACGCTCAAATTACTCGCTTTAAGCTAAATTTTAGCTTTCATTTAGAGTTACGACATAGAGAAACACAAGATCTTAGATTCTATCATGCATCATTTAACAAGTCTTCTGTTTTAGAATTTCCAGCGCTAATCAATAACAGACACGACTTTGATGCCTTCCTTACAACAGTACACGAACATGACATTCATTCCTATGCCATCCAACAACGCACAGACACCAAATATACACTAGAGACAGTACCTGGCTTATGTTTTTACCTCTTTCATATCCCTGAGTTTCCGATAGGTTGCTGGTTAGGTGACATACCACTACATATTACACAACACAAAGCCATCAACACACTACAACGTATGCAAGGTAAGAAAATGTACACAGATAACTTTTGTTTCTTTAGATCCCTAGCATTATTCAAAGGCGCGAACATAAACAGACTTCAGACACCTACCAAACGTTTAGTTAATGAGCGGAAAGAACATCAGCATATAGAGTCAATATGTGGTTTTCCTGGTATTAAACTACTTCATATCACCAGTTTGGAACAATGTTTTGGAATTAATATAGATATTTTCGAATACAACGAAAACCAAGCCTTAGTCCCAAAACTTAGAGGGAGTGGGAATTATGAGACCACATTAAGACTATTATTGTTTAAAGACCATTTTATGTATATTAAAGATATTGACAAATTAGCTCGTTCATTTAGTTGCCCACAATGTGGGAAATTATGGCCGAGGTTTATAAAATGGAGAGACATTGGAAGACATGCACTGGAGGGGAAACCAAGACTCGGTATAAAGGAGGGGTCTACACTCCATCAGAAACAGTGTGGGAATTAATTGCAGAGCAAGGTATTTCGGTCAATACCGCGTATGTGTACCCGTATAGGATTGCCTATGATTATGAGTGTTATTTTTGTAGTTCCAAACTACCTAACGACAGAGAGTCTACTAAATATTTAGCAAAACATATTCCAATGTCATGTTCAGTAGCATCCAATGTTCCTGGGTTTGAGAAGTCTGTTTGTTTTATTTCAGCCGGTGATCCGCAAGCGTTGGTTAATAGAATGGTTGATCATCTGCATGAAGTAGCAGCGAAAGCATATGAATGTTTGCGTGATAAATTTAGTGGGGTGTATAGAAAGTTGGGTGAGATGAATCAGTCAACACTGCTGACTAAGTTAGATGGGTACTTACAACAGATCCCTGTGATAGGATATAACTCTGGTAAGTATGATTTAAATATGATTAAGCCATATTTGATCTCATACTTTACTACAACAGAGGGGTCTTCGATCAAATTTGTAGTTAAAAGAAATAATAATTTTATGTGTATTGCCACTGAACAGTTGAAATTCCTAGATATCAGTAATTATTTAGCGGTAGGATTTACCTACTCAAAATATCTAGCGGCCTATGGTGTTGAGGAGACCAAGGGCTATTTCCCTTACGAATTCATAACAGATTTAGACAAATTAAAAGAAACAAAGTTACCACCTCATACAGCTTTTTTTTAAAGCTTAAAAACCGTAACATTTCCGAGGTAGAATACACAGTTTGTCAGAAAGCCTGGATCGACAATAAGATGACTACATTAGAAGACTTTCTCGTGTGGTACAACAACAAGGATGTTGGTCCATTTATCAAGGCTTTAGATGCGCAAGTTAGTTTTTACACAGAGTTAGGTGTAGACATGTTTAAGGATGCCATTTCTGTCCCAGGGGTTACTCTAAAGTATCTCTTTAAGACCCTCCCTAAAGAGGTAGTATTCTCGTTATGTTGCAAGAAGGAGGAGAAGTTACACAAGTTGTTAAGAGACAATATTGTGGGTGGGCCTAGTATAATTTTTCATCGTTACCACGAGGCCAATGAGACCCGTATCAGGGGTAATAAACTGGTAAAAGGTATTAAAGGGTTTGATGCGAATGCTTTATACCTATGGTCTCTTATGCGAGATATGCCATCAGACTTCCCTACTATTAGATATAAAGAGGACGGGTTCAAAGCCCATAAGGTAAACAAGTATATACAAAAGTGTAGAGCATGGTTAGCATGGGTCTCTCATAGCCAGAACATATCCTTGAAGACACAATTTAATGGGGGTGAAATGCGGCTGGGCGATCGACATATTCGCGTAGATGGGTGGGACAAAAAGACTAAGATAGCTTATCAATTCCATGGTTGTATATTTCACGGTCACCCAAGCTGCCCTCTAACCAAGGGAAAAACTATTAACCCCGTCAATAATAAACCACTGGTGGAGTTATTTAAGAAGACACAAGAGATTCGTGGTTATCTGGAGACTGTCGTTAAAGTTAAAGTAATAGAAATGTGGGAATGTGAGTGGGAGACACTAAACAAGACTGATAGAAATATTAAAACTTTCATAGACACGAATTTCCCATTCGTCACACCATGGTTTGGGCGCTTCCCCATAACAATGACTAAGATTCTCGCTGCTGTAAAAGATGAGAGTCTTTTTGGACTGATAGAATGCGACATCCATGTACCACCCTCTCTCAGAGATCATTTTTCAGAAATGGCACCCATCTTCAAAAACATAGAGGTGGGTAGAGATCATATAGGTGCGTTTATGCGTGAGTACGCCGAATCACATAAGTTGCTGACACGACCACGTCGCACATTAATAGGTAGTTATATTGGGGAAAAGCTCCTGTTGACAACCCCACTCCTAAGATGGTATCTGACACATGATCTAGAAGTCACTGAAATATATCAAGTGATTGAATATAAACCTGTTCGTTGTTTTAAACAATTTGGGGATACGGTGTCTGATGCCAGACGTGAGGGAGACAGACACACCACCGAGACTATTACGGCAGAAACAATGAAGTTGTTAGGTAATGCCGCTTACGGCAAAACATTAACCAACAAGGCCAAACATACTGATGTCTCCTACTGTCACGGAAAAGACACGAAGAAATTAGTAAATAACCCATTGTTTAAGAAAATGACCCCTCTTACTGACGACGTTGTTGAGGTCGAGACAGTAAAGAAGAAAACGGTGTGGGATCTGCCTCTACAGATTGGCTTCTTTGTCTACCAGTATGCCAAATTAAGAATGTTAGAGTTTTATTATGACTTTCTCGACGTATTTATAGACAGGGTGGACTTTCAGCTTTGTGAAATGGACACTGACTCTCTATATTTGGCCCTTAGCGCCGATTCACTCTCTGATGTAGTTAGACCACACCTACGAGAAGAATATGACAGTCTACAATCAGTGGATCCCGTCTGAAACCTGCCCTGTTCATAGAATTACCCCTAGTACCAGTACCTGTCAGGACTGTGTGGATATCAAAGCCTATGAAAAGAGAACCCCTGGTCTTTTTAAACTAGAGTACGAAGGGAAGGGGATGGTCTCGTTATGTAGTAAGACGTATATTTGTGTCGGAGATTATGATAAAATCAGTACCAAAGGTCTGACCAAAAACCACAACACTCATCTAAACAAGGACACTTTTTTGGAAGTACTCAACACCCAAACACCAAGTGGGGGAACCAATATAGGCTTCAAGACACAAGACTCTGCTGTGTATACATACACACAACACAGAGATGCTCTATCTTATGTGTATATAAAAAGAAATGTTCACAGTGATAATGTGTAGACTATGCCGCTACTTATTTAATTGTTTAAAACAATTATTATGGTCGTATGTTTTTCATGAATGTTTTTGTTTTACATTATATAATTACCGATATATTTTATAGACGATGGATGTTAATCCGTCATCTGTACGTTTCATAATCATATTTACATTTGTGTTATGGTCGTATGTTTTTCCTGAATGCTTTTGTTTTAAATTATATAATTATCGATATATTTTATAGATTATGGATGTTAATCCGTCATCTGCACGTTTCATAATCATATTTACATTTGTGTTATGGTCGTATGTTTTTCCTGAATGCTTTTGTTTTAAATTATATAATTATCGATATATTTTATAGACGATGGTTATATAAATATTTTCTTAACTCGGTTCCCTATATAACCGAGTTAAAATAGTAATAAACATGACACATGATATCGTCCACGCATACCGATACGATGCATACTACGGGTGTATTCTGGCGTGGTGGTATAACAAGTGTCTAGATTTATAAGGTTCTTAGATATTAACATAACAGAACATACAAAAAAATAAAAAAACACGACATGAATCTGTTGGACTACACTTGCTTTCACATAGAGGGAGTGAATTTAAAAAGACATATATAAAAGAAACAGCTGTCAATGAGCAACGAACCACTTTCGCATGGATCCACGATCAGTGGTCTATTAACGCCACTATTGATTCGGTGATGTTACACGTAATCTTATGGGTTAGGTTAAGCTTCGGGGCATCCTTATCTACAGACGCAGACAGAGATAGCCGTTTTGTTTACTATATCAGAAATAGACTATATTACGATAGCTTTTAGAAACATATACGGATTATTATGTACTACATTATATAAATTAGTCCGTCTATTGCGTTATGTGTAAAAAAAAAAACGGTGGTATGACCACTTGTGGACGTATTACAATCTCACACTAACACAATTTCCTGAATATAAGCTTGTAATATTTTTAATAATATTGTTATATACACTCAGTTATATCTTCGCGTGGTTTGTTTTCGGTGTTGAATGATGTTGATGTATTGTGTTCCCCTCTGTTATTACATAATATTTATGTTTAATTATTTCACCATGTAATCATAATATTTCAATCATTATTATGTTTCCATACATTGTGAACGAATAATAAACATATTGTTATACGCCTATACTTCACTGGACTTTGTCGTTTTTTGTTGTTTTTGTTTGTTTGTTTTTGTATTTTTTAAAGTCGTGTTGCTTTTCTCTGATGTGGCTTACTTATTGACGAAAGTTAGTGGTGAGACACAGACATACAAAAACATACAAGACAAACGGGTATTACCTTCAGTGTCCAACACCCCATCTTGTCATCAAAGCAGCATGGTGCGTCCTACACCTTGGTGGGCGGCAGTGAGTAGTTGTCATGTGTTTGTACATCGCACACTTGTTCTATTTTTCTCTGGCGTCATTTGCAATTTTCACCAAAAATGTTCTTTTGTTGTGTCACTCGGTGATATCGATGGTGGTGCCTTCTGTCTTTCGATAAAATATACCCATTGGTTGTGTTCTTGGTAGACGTTTAGTTTTGGTGATAGAAATATTGGTAGAATTCTACAGTGCAAGCGCCATTTCTTATTCTGTCCCGTTTTGGCAGCTCTGCACCTCATCTCACGGCTGTTTTTTTTTCTACTTATAAACTATATGGTGCTTCTATACTCGGCAACAAATATAACACTGGTCCATACGAAAACGAAGGTCTATTTTACACCACTAAACTTCTGTTCTATCACGACACAAAACAGTATAGTGTTTTAGCCTATACTGATATTTTCAACTTCCCTCTCTGAACAGCAGCAAATAACTAATGCGAGTGACCTTTCTTCAAGACACAAAGTACTGATGACTTTTGTGATTTCTCACGATACGAGGAAGACTGATTAGTTTCCAGACTTTCACTGGAGCCAACTACTCTGGAAACAGGGGGATTTGGTAGTAAAACCAGTACACGACTGGTTGTTATTGTCATTACCATAGCCTCCCAGGCAACGGCATTCCACCTATCTGTTGGTAGGATCCCGATTTCTCACGATATGAGGTAGCGTGATTAGCTTTCCAGACTTTCACTGGTGCCATCTACTCTGGAATCAGCGGGGTCTTGGTACTAAAACCAGTACACGTCTGCCTGTTATTCTCATTAAGATTTCTTCCCAGGCAACCGCGTTCCACGGCTCTGTTGATAGGAGCCCCGAGTGGTTTTTCTATAATAGTTGGAATGTTTAGTGAATCCTTGGTCTTGGGTGTAGTTGAATGTACATGTGTGGGCGCTTGTGTTTGACTGTCGGTGTGTGTGTGTCTGTTTGCTTCGTTGTGTCTGTTTGCTTCGTTGTACTTGTGTGTCTGAATGTAGAAGTATAGGCGTTCCTGATTGTATGGATGTGTTTATGTGTGGTTGATGTCTTTGTAGGTGTATGTTTGTCTTGTATTACCAACCAATGATAGTCCTCTTCAGTGTTCTATTACCCCGCAGACAGAGCAGTAACCCACTACTACCACCTATTCTAATCATACACCCTCCCAATGGCTAACACATCAACGTTTTTCTTCACTTAATGAACCAACCCCATTCATACATTTTCCCTACACAAACTCCTGGCTATTATCTTTTTTAACCACTTCCACAAAAAAATTACCCGCCATCCCCGCCTAAACCGCTCGTACCTTTTGTTCCAACAAAAACATTACCCGCCATCCTAAACATGACTTCCAATATTTCCAGCCCTCGCGAGTGCTCTGGTCCTATGGCTCATTTTTAGGGCTCCTATCGCAATATATTACTAATCCCAGACTCCTAGTTTCTTTCAGATTATAATGACTCTCTACACCTCTTATTACATTTATGACCATCCCTATATCGACCACTAATACTCACCCCTTACCACACACAATATCCATTACAACTTTATAAGATTTCTAATCGGTGAATAAGCTACTATGAACATACCACCCTTTAATTTCACTAAGACACTACTATCAAACTTAACATCACACATTTAACACACTTGGTACCGACATTTTACACCCTTCCTAACTTAATTATTTTTACATTCTCACCAACCATCAAGAATTTTCCCCGACTACGAGGCCATAACATGTGGTTGGAACCCTCGTTTTCATTACACCCACATCTGCCCTCTTACCCACCATCCCCACCTAAACAAGAATTCTACTGTCTTATTTTCACTGGCAGAGACCATACACACCGATCCGTCACACCCCCGCCCTTGACAGTTTATACACCACGCTTTCACTATCTCACCACGCATAGTTGTATAACATATTTAACATTCATATACCCTATGTTTTGTAACCACGTCCAACCAAAATATATAACTTACATTCCCTTCAACCACCCCTTCAACTCCACCTTCATCCGTACTCCCGCCACCTTCATACACCGCCACTAATTACTTTTACAGAAAACAAAATTACCCCACCAAAAAAAAAAAACCACCGTTCCAACTTGACGAACAAAATCCCTTCCCACCAAAAAAATTCACCCGGACCAGACAACCACTTTACCAAAAAAAACTTTTTTACCCCACTCGGCAAACAACTTCATAAACAACTATAGGCAGCCATATTGGATGCTGAAATACGTGGATGCGGCCTCCATTATACTACTGATGATGATGATGATGATGATGATGATGATGATGATGATGATGATGATGATGATGATGATGATGATGATGATGATGATGATGATGATGATGATGATGATGATGATGATGATGATGATGATGATGATGATGATGATGATGATGATGATGATGATGATGATATGTCCTAGAATCTAAAGGTGTGTAAAAGGGGCTATTATTTACTTCTCGTATAATATACCAGCATCGCCGGTCGGTTTGCATAGACTAGTGTGTGTGTGTGTGTGTGTGTGTGTGTGTGTGTGTGTGTGTGTGTGTGTGTGTATACACACAAACACACACACACACACACACACACACACACACACCGGTCTCCGTGGCTAAGGATCTTGCGAATGCGGTTTGTGAGCTCGTATACCCGGGTTCGAAACACAGCGGTGCTGGTTTTTTTCGAAAAAGGTATAGGTACCGGTCGTTCAGAAAGCAATGGCAAACTACTTAACGTAAAATTTGCCCAGGAATCACGAATATCGAAAATGCTATATATAAATAGCGGAAACCAGAATAAAGGGGGAAGGATGCAAAGAGATCCTACCACAGTTATACGTTTGTCTACTCTGGAGTGGAAAAGCAAGAAAGGGCAAGACACGGTGTGGTAATAGTCTTTGAACCACGGCTAGCAAGAGGAATACTAGAAATAAAATATATATCAGAAAGAATCATAACAGTGGGAATAAAAGAACAAGCAATTACAACATATATACTAATATACGCAAAATGTAATACAAACAAAAATGAACAAGTATGCGAGGAATTTTACGAAGACATTCATGACGTGCTAACTAAAATAGATAAGCAGGACAACATCATAGTTATGGGAGACTTCAATGTAAGACTAGGTAATAACAGAGCGTGTATAGAAAAACATCTTGGAGCATTTGGAGGCCAACATTATGAAGTAAATGATAACGGAAGTAGACTGATAGAGCTATGCAGCCAACACGACCTCTATATAACAAACACATTCTATAAACACAAAGACTCGTACATATACATCTACTATAAATGGAACGATCTAGATACCAAAAGCTAAATTGATTTTATATTAACAAGAAATAACAGAAAGAGAAACATATTAGATGCAAGGGCAGTGCCTAACTTAAGTATAAACACAGACCACAAAGCAGTTGTTGCCACAACAAGAACCATCAGAAGAAAACAGCAAAGACCAGGAAAATACATGCCATGCGAATCAGTAAACTTAAAACATCACAAAGCGAGGCAGTGAAGAAAAATTATGAGAAAGAACTAACTGAAATCTTTGTAAAACTACCTATAGAAAGAAAAACAGTGGAAGAAGAATGGGAGCTGTTCAAATCAATCAATCAATCATGTGCCATGCCGGAAAGCGTGGGCGGTCATGACTCGCCATTTCACTCGATCACCAGCGTCGTGGATCAGCTCAGTGTTCCTGTCTCGTCCATGCCATGTGGCCAAGCCATCCAGGTATTTTCCTCTCGGTCTTCCTCTTGGTCTGTTCCTCTCGATCTTGCCCGTTGTCACTAAGTTCTCCAATCCATTTCTTCTCATGACATGTCCAAAAACTGTTGACTGTCTACGTCTAATTTCTCTAATCAATTTACGATTTTCATTTGTCTCCTGTAGTACTTGGTCATTGGTTTTTCTGTCCGTCCATGGTATTCTTTGCATTCTCCTCAGAAACCACATTTCTGCAGCCATCAGATGTTTTTCAGCTTGACTGCACATTGTCCAAGTTTCACATCCATACAACAGAACAGGCTCTATGTATCCCCTCAACACTCGAAGACACTGTTCAAATCAAGCATTTTAAATATTGCAAACATAACATGTGGAACCACGAAAAAACACAAAACACGGATAAAGAAAATAACAAGTTGCTGGAACGCAGAGGCAAAGAAAGCTGTAAAAGACCAAATGGAAAAATATAAAATGTGATTGAAGACCAAACAGGAACGTGATTAGGTAGAATATAGAATGGCGAGAAGACATGTGAATAGAATAGTAAAGATAGAAAAACAAAAAGACTGGGAGGAGTGTGGAGAGACCCTAAATAAAATCTACAAGGAGGCAACTAGAAACCTCTACAAAAAGATAAGTGCAATGAGAACTCTTTGACTGAAATAATTAACAGCGAATATGGAGAACCAGTAAGTGAACAAAAGCAAATCCTAATAAGATGGAACCAGTATTTCGAACAACTTCTCAACATCCCATCAGATGTCACAGGAATTTTAAAAAACAAACAAAACGATACAGATGCCACCGAAGAACTAGAACCAGACATACTGAAAGAATAAATTATAGAAACCGTCAGATTCGCCCCACTGAATAAATCACCGGGACAAGATGAAATACCAAATGAACTATTTAAAGCAACAAGAGAAGTAGGAACAGCTTGGCTACATAGACTATTCAACCATGTTTGGGTAGAATAAGAGAAACCACGAGACTGGGGAAAAGCCATAATTATCCCAATTTGGGAAGGGGAAAAAAAAAAACGAAAAGCAGCAAAAGAGACTGCAAATGATACAGAGGCATTTCCCTTTTGAGTCAAATGGGAAAATATTTTGCAAAATTCTTGAAAAAAGATTACGAACTACTATAGACCCCAGCTAAGCAAAACACAACTTGGATTTATGAAAATCAAAGGATGCACAGATGCAATTTATGCTCTTAGACAACTTATAGAAAAATCCATCGAATTCAATGAAACACTCCACTTAGCCTTTGTCGACCAAGAAAAGGCATTTTATAGAGTAGATAGAAACAATCTGTGGGAGATCCTTAGCCAATATGGAGTGAGTACACATCTAACAAACCTATGTAGAAGCTTATACAACAACAGTGAATGCATAGTGAGAGCAACTGGAGAACACTCAGAACCCTTCACCATATAATCCAGGGTACGACAAGGTTGTGTCCTGTCCCCTATCTTGTTCATAACACACACACACACACACACACACACACACACACACACACACACACACACACACACACACACACACAACACACACACACACACACATTATATATATATATCACCAAGATCACAATTTACAAAACACTGATCAGACCAGTTGTGCTGTATGGCTCTGAAACCTGGAGTACAACTAATGAAGACGAAGCCTTGTTACAAACCTTTGAGAACAAAGTCTTAAGACGCATCTTTGGGCCCATTAGGGATACACAAAGTGGAGAGTGGAAAAGAAGAAGCAACAGAGACATTTATGATCTGTTTAAGTCCCCGCTAATCACTGGTATCATGAAAGCTAATAGGCTGCAATGGCTGGGGCATATAGAAAGAATGGAAGATAATAGGGAAACAAAACTCGCTCACACTCAAGAAATAAATGACCGTAGACCCCGAGGCAGACCAAGAAGACGGTGGAGAGATACATACAGATCTACAAGCACTTGGAATCAACGACTGGCAAGAAAAGGTCCACCAGAGAGACGAATGGAGACGGCTTGTATCTGCAGCAAAGAACGTCAATGGCTTGGAATGCTGAAGAAGAAGAAGAAGAAGAAGAAGAAGGAAGAAGAAGAAGAAGAAGAAGAAGAAGAAGAAGAAGAAGAAGAAGAAGAAGAAGAAGAAGAAGAAGAAGAAGAAGAAGAAGAAGAAGAAGAAGAAAAGAAGAAGAAGAAGAAGATGAAGAAGAAGAAGAAGAAGAAGAAGAAGAAGAAGAAGAAGAAGAAGAAGAAGAAGAAGAAGAAGAAGAAGAAGACGATATATATATATATATATATATATATATATATATATATATATATATATATATATAATATATATATATATATATACTATATATATATATATATATTATATATATCTTATATATAAAAGGCAATCTCCGTATTTATGTATGTCCTTTATGCGTTCGCGAACGGTCCATCCGATTGAGATGAAATTTTCTACACGCCTTCCTTTCATTCCAGAGCTGCCAACTGATATATTTTTTTAGTGTGAAATCGCCTGCTTACTCAGTATTATTTCATTTTTCATTTTTCATTATAATTTCATATATCTCAGGGGACCTAACTCTGTAAAAGTTATTTCAAGGGTCATAACTTTTCTGTATAACTTATAGTCATATTGTGGCATCGTTTTCAAAGATTTATAAACTCTTTGTCCATAGTTATGTACCGGCATATGAGTTATAATAAATAATGATACAATCTGTAAGGCATTTTCAAAGTTTTCATAAAAATAATGCACAATGCATAACATTGTAACTCATCGTTTTTTGCTTAAGAAGTTACTGTAGTCATGCAGGTGATTAGAAAGCGTTTTCATTAAAAATAATGGATGGTGTGTGGAAGGACATTCTTTTAAGTTACTTTTTTTGTTGTATGAATTTAATGAGACGCTACCCGCCAGGAGCTGGGCGAAGCCACGCCGGGTCAGATAGATAGACAGACCCACCTTTTCGCTGCAGTTGTCTACTCCTCCTTTTCCTTCTTCTGCTGATGCTGCTGCCGCCGCTCCATTTACCCAAGTTAATTGTTGGGGGAAGATGTAAAGATCTTTCAAGTGCTCTTTCTAATGCTTTTTGTAAGTTGGTCTTCGTTTATCTAAGGTTGTTCTAACTGCAACCAATAAATGATTAGACAGACAGGCAGACAGACAGACAGACACACAGACAGAGAGGGAGGGACGGACAGACAGACAGACAGACAGTCAGACAGACAGACAGACAGACAGACAGACAGACAGACAGACAGACAGACAGACAGACAGACAGACAGACAGTCGGGAACGGGAACTTATATGACTACTTATATGAATTAAATGAGATGCTCGCCATCAGGGGATGGGCGAAGCCGGGCCGGATCAGACAGACAGACAGACAGACAGACAGACAGACAGACAGACAGACAGACAGACAGACAGACAGACAGACAGACAGACAGACAGTAGGTAACGGGAACGAGAACTTATATGACTACTTATATGAATTAAATTAGATGCTCCCCACCAGGAACTGGGCGAAGCCGGGCCGGGTCAGCTAGTATATATATATATCCGCAAGAACATCGCATGACGAGAACACAGAAGAAGTACCATCTTCTAATTACACCATTAGAGAACTCCTGTTTGCGGACGACCAAGCACTAATTGCAAAATCAGAAGCTGAATTACAAGACCACATGAGTAGTCTAAACGAAATGTGTAGTGAATATAACATGAAAATTAGCAGAAGTAAAACAGAGGTAATAACTATAACTAAAAAAAAGAAAACATAACAATTCACCTAAGCGAACATCCCTTGAAACAAGTAAAGAGTTTCAAGTACCTGGGAAGTATAATATCAAATCACAAATCAGAAGACAAGACTGAAAATAGATGCAATAAAACAAACTAACTCAATAGACAAATGGCACCAATACTAAAGAACAAACATGTATCGACAACTACTAAGAAAGCACTTTACAACACAATCTTCCTACCAACTCTATGTTACCAGTGCCACACCTGGACAATGAGAGAAAAAGAGAAAAGAAAAATCACAACAACAGAAATGAGATTCCTGAGAAGAATACTATATGTATCAAGAAGAGATAAGATCAGAAATGAAGAAATCGGGACTAAAGTGGGGGATTTAGCTGCGCTAGATTTTTATTAGAAAGCAGCAAGTCAAATGGTTGATTGATTGATTGATTTAGGAACCGACATCACAGCATTCAAGACAAATGTCAAATGGTTTGGCCATGCACGTAGCTTACCAACTAACAGTATACCACAACAAGCAATGATGTACAGACCAGATGAAGCAGAGGAAGAGGCCGACCA
The DNA here is from genome assembly GCA_014155875.1 of Cepaea nemoralis. Lineage (NCBI taxonomy): Eukaryota > Metazoa > Mollusca > Gastropoda > Stylommatophora > Helicidae > Cepaea > Cepaea nemoralis. The sequence continues at coordinate 90,068 of JACEFZ010021358.1, forward strand.
CGTAAAGATGGACGGAGGGAATAACAGAGTCCATGGGAATATCGATAAATGAAGCCCATAAGTGGGCACTCTCCTGCTGTTTATACTCCACCTGGACACCGCAAGGTACAAGAGGAACATGATAAGATGAGATGAGAATGGCGATTTGCGCTCTAACCTCTACTAGGCGTATTCCATCCGATGCTTTGACTCTCCCAGAGCAGCTGAAATTATTTTCCTCTTTAAGTTGTGTTAAATTTACTTGGATGCAGTATTGTGCCATTTCTTTCTATAAGAAAATGGCTATGACTTCCGTTTACTTGCAATTTTTGTCTAAACCTAATTTTAAACGTGTAAAAATCTTAAAGTAGATTCATATCAGATACCGCCGTTGTGGTGTAAAATATTAATCCATCACATACTCTGAGAAGTAGGAGCGGCTGGCTGAGTGGCTAAGAACGCCGGTTTCTCCTTCGGCAGACCCGGGTTCGAATCCTCTGTAAGGTGTGAAATTATTTTTCTGTCGGGGGCAAAAAGAAAAATAACCTGCACAGTTCGCGGCGAATAGTTCGCGGCGACTACACTAGCCAGGCGGCCTTAATTCCTCAGGCTCAAGACATCCCTGACATACACCGCAAGGTACTATATTGGCAGTAAATGACAATTTGACAGTATATTCTGAGAAAGAGTGACTAGTTTCCTTCCCGGAAAATTCTAAACAGTATCCCATATTCATTTAAAAAAAAAAAAACGTTATCTACTCCAGAGCCATAGTGATGGGTTAAACTCATCCTACCACTGCTGACGCCCGTGTGTTACAGGGGTCCTAAGGAAAGCATACAATGGTAACATTGTAAACTATCATGCCAGGACGAGAGGAACAAATGCATGGAAAATTGGAAGCAATGAAGAGGAAATGAGAATTGACAAAATGTTAATTGAAAAGAATGTTAGTCGAAGAAAATGTTTAATAGAAAAACTGTTTATAGAGAAAAAAAAAAACTGTATACTCACCTCACGTACGGACCTGTGAATGTTTACGGAAATCTCAGGTGTATTTTTATAACGGTGCTGGATGTTACGGTACAGTGAACACATAGAAAGAAGGGGGCGGGGTAGGAGGCGTGTAAGATTGACCACGGCCCCATTGTGTTGTTGGTCTGGGTGGACTGGTGTGCAGGAACACGCGTACTACATAGACACACTTCAACAGACAAAATGCTAGTGTATGTGGACATGCAAGAAGAGAGAGAGGGAGAGAGAGAGAGAGAGAGAGAGAGAGAGAGAGAGAGAGAGAGAGAGAGAGGAGAGCGAGAGAGAGAGACAGACAGAGAGAGACAGAGAGAGGAAAAGTGCCTGCGACCTACCACATGGGGTATATTGTAACCTACGAAATAGTCAGTATGGTTGCTAGTCATACAACGCGCTTCAGGAGCCCCTCGCCCAGTCCTAGAGTTGTTGGGGTTGTGTAAGATCCAATCACTGGCAATGCACGTGAAGAAGGTATGCAGAGAAGCCAGATGTAAGAGGAGAGAGAGAGGGAGAGAGATAGTGAGAGAGAGCGCGAAAGGGGGGAGAGAGAGGGAGAGAGAGGGAGAAGAGAGGGGGGGGAGAGAGAGTGGGAGAGAGATACCCCATGTGGTAGGTCGCAGGCACTTTTCCTCTCTCTGTCTCTCTCTGTCTGTCTCTCTCTCTCGCTCTCCTCTCTCTCTCTCTCTCTCTCTCTCTCTCTCTCCCTCTCTCTCTTCTTGCATGTCCACATACACTAGCATTTTGTCTGTTGAAGTGTGTCTATGTAGTACGCGTGTTCCTGCACACCAGTCCACCCAGACCAACAACACAATGGGGCCGTGGTCAATCTTACACGCCTCCTACCCCGCCCCCTTCTTTCTATGTGTTCACTGTACCGTAACATCCAGCACCGTTATAAAAATACACCTGAGATTTCCGTAAACATTCACAGGTCCGTACGTGAGGTGAGTATACAGTTTGTTTTTTTCTCTATAAACAGTTTTTCTATTAAACATTTTCTTCGACTAACATTCTTTTCAATTAACATTTTGTCAATTCTCATTTCCTCTTCATTGCTTCCAATTTTCCATGCATTTGTTCCTCTCGTCCTGTCATCACCTTCTAATGTAGTCACAGGAGTTCTCCTTGACTGTATGTTGTGTTTGTGAATGTGTTTGTTTGCTGATGAAGGCTAACCGCCGCAACGTTCTGTATGTGTCGTAACTCTGTTATGTAAAGCTGCACTACTTTGTGTCATTATATATTGTTTAAACTTTCACAGCTTTACCGCAGTTCCACCAAATTTTATGTAAACTATCATGCATGTAGTAGGAGGCGACTAATGAGGGTTGGCATGCAATCTCTGCCTCAACCAGTACAAAACTTCAGTTGCAACATAAAACCAAACATGAATACGTCTACAAACGGCTAGGTGTGTGTTAGTTCAAGGGTCAAGCTCCATTGGGAATAAAAGACAGAAGAGAGAAGGGACCACTGCTGTGGATTGAGCTTGGCCTACTGTCTTGCGGGCAAGGGCACAAATCTCTATGCCACCCATGTGAAGGCGGCCGGCATGATGATGACCCTATTATCACTAGAGTGCGGATTGATCTATCAACATATAGTCCTGGTGCAGCATGACTGCTACGCCTTACGGGGTGTATAAGGGTCCTATACAGTGCCTTTACTTATGATCCACACAGAAGCACATACAGGCTGTCCGGGGTTCAACGTGTGGTGGTCATGTTTCTTCAACAGGTTAAATTTAGATTTCTCATTGTTAACAGATTTCAAACCAATGATCCGAGGGAAACGTTTAGGCATACCTGAAAAGAGTAGAACGCCTGACATACACAGGCCAAGTGTGGTGTTGGCAGACGTCACTGTATTCCGGGTACAATCTCGATTTTTATTCAGTGATTCACTGTTCCGAAACATGCTTTCTGCGGGTCAATATGTTCCGGATTTTCCCTGTCAAAAATATAATTTTGTTTGTGTTCGCTCGCTGTGAACTCGAGCGTATTCCATACATGTGCTAAAACCTCTGGCAGTTTCAACTACTGTGGAGTGCATCGGGCTGATGTTTGCATGTGGATTAGTTTTCCCTATTACCTGTGTCCCTCGCCATCAGGAGAAACTACTCCGACACCTGAGGTACTTGCAATTTACGTCCCTAAGTCAAGAACCAGAAGTCCAATTAAATCGATCTGTTTCTCGATCTTCATTTGGTAGAACTGTTTAACCTTTTGCCTGAAATTAACAGCGGAACTTGTCAAGCAAAAGCTGCTTATCACAAAATTTAAAAATGCAATGAGTTACTATCATTGAATGTCAGAAAAAGAATACTGACATGTTATATGGAGATTGTTGTGCTTCATGACAGTGAATCATGGAAAGTGAATGAAAACATAAGGAAGAGCTTGAAAGCAACGGGGGGTGGTTCTCGAGATGAATGTTGCGAACACCTTTGACTAACACATTAATTAACAGCGATTGCCTGAAAGAGGCTAATGAAAGTATAACATTACACACAACGATAAGAAAGAGACAAACACGGTTCTTTGGCTATATAATGAGAATCGAGGCAATGGAAAACATCGTGACGACTATAAAGATCAGTGGCAGAAGAGGCAGACGCAGGCCCAGAGAAATGATGCTGGATATGCTGAGGCGGTGGCATGGCGGAATATCATTATCAGAGTTCATCAGGAACACCAAGGATAGAGATCTGTGGAGAGACATGAACGCCTGAGCCAGTTGGCTTGGCACATGATGATGATAATGAGTGGCAATATTAACTTGTGTAACTTTGATTCTAAGAGGAATGTCCCGGTTTCTCAGTTACAAGATCTGGCAACCTTGCTTTTATGCATACCTGAAACACATAGAAGGCCTTATTTACACAGGAGGCCTGATTTACACAGGAGGCCTGATTTACACAGGCCATGTGCCTGTGACTAAAGGCGAATACAGTAAATGGCAAACACTGGCAGGTCTGTCTATGGAAACAAACAATACGTTTTGTTCCCATCGTTTTCATAATGTTACGAACTCACCGGGACTCAACGTTGTGACTAGGCTTCGTAACAGCCACAGGACAATCGCAGACTTGATGAAAGGCCTGTTTGGATAAGCAGGCCAAATGTTTTCCCAACTGTTGCTACTCTCTCTCTCTTTCTCTCTCTCTCTCTCTCTCTCTCTCTCTCTCTCTCTCTCTCTCTCTCTCTCTCTCTCTCTCTCTCTCTCTCTCTCTCTCTCTCTCTCTCTCTGTACATTTGTCTATACGTCCGTCCGTGCGTACTTTCCACATATATGCATGCATGCACGCTCGCACGTCTGTCTGTCTGTATGAAAATGACGAGGTTACCTCCTATTATCCTAAAGGCATAATTAATTAATTTACTGTTATTAAAAATTACAAACACGTTATCCATCATATACACTCAAGTCCCAAGTGGCGTACGGTATGCCAAAAGACACCGTCAGCACATTCCACAGACAATCCGTTTCCTTTGTGCCATGGATGCTAAAGAACTTGAGGAACAAATTATGAACGACCCGATTCCCTAACACCCCCTGTAAAGATAACGGTAGTGGGATAGCCACGCCTAGCCAATTCCCTCATTCATACGAAGTCCAGGGGGAAATAATTATGAAAGTGATCCCGTCACAGCCCATTGGTTGCCGGGTCTCCTGCCGGAGGCTGATTGGTTAGTTCTGCTGGCACAGCAGAAAGTTCGGCGTGTGTTGTTGACTTCTGCTTCAGTTTGTCGTGTGCTTACAGAGGGTGAACATGGCTACCAGCGGCTCTGCTGCGGTGAGCCTTACATACGTGATTTTCATTTCACTGCAAGGATTTATATCTGCTCAAGTTCTGACACCACCCTATTTCAATTTAGCTCAAGGTAGAAACATAACTGCAACGGCAACATGCGGTGTTGGGGTGTCAGGTCCGGAGCGTTACTGTCGACTGACCGGTACCACAACGTTTGGCTCATCTACAGAAATCATCCAAGGTATGTCTTGCGATTACTGCAATCCGGAGAATCCAAATCAAGATCACAGACCTGAATACGCTATTGATGGAACTGAAAGATGGTGGCAAAGTCCTCCGCTGTCTCGACTTGGAGTTGAACTCAACCAGGTTAACCTCACAATCAGTCTAGGACAGGTGAGTTGCATTTACTGTGTGTCAGTCAGCTGTTGTATTTAACGCAAGTTTCTATCTCTGCCTATACATTCTGTACTGTTTGGACTGCCACAGAAGAGCAACGCCGAACATTGCGTCCTAAGTGTCGGTGTACAGGTTTTTGAGTTTCAAAACGTGTTTCCATTGTGTTTGTGAATAACGAAGACGCAAACAATGCATTTGGCACATTTTATTGTCTGGCATATTTCGCTTGATCTCGCCAGGTGCATATTGATGCAGTCTTTGAATAAGACCAAGACGGAAAAAAAAATTATTATTAGTATCGCTGTTTTGATACAAATTCAAATATTAAATTGTTCCTGAAAGTATCCATGGTCATAGATGTGTAGTTCCATTTTCCCCCATTTTCTTATTTCAATGCTTGTTTCATTCATTATATTTTCCACCACAGCAAAGTTAAATAATAGAGCCTTTGTAGTTTGTCAAAGGCAAGGCAAAGTCATAGGCTTTGAACTGAACAAAGGTATTGAAAATGCTTACCTAGTCAAAGTTTATTTTTGTGTAGCTAGGGCAACAGATCACTGACAAATTAATAGTATAACATTTGTGAAGGGAGACAACATCTGACTCTTGGCTCCCCCCTCCCAACCACTTCGAGGATCAAGCCTAACATTGGGTTTCCAATCCTCAGATTTTGTCTACCTTCACAAATGTTTTGACCCCTTTAACTTCTTGACAAGTTGGACTAGTATCATGACTCTTAGATGTCTTTCTCCTGTCGTCAATAAAATAAATAAATATTTGTTGCGTATCCCTTACAGGACGTTGCAGTCAACGCCAGCATTTTTCAGCTGCTGTTGATGTACTAGGCAAGTGTTACATTCAGTAGTTTGCCATTACTTTCTGAACGACCGGCTCCCATACCAGCACGTTATAACACAACGCGACACCGTCAATACACACCCTGATTTTATTTAATTGGAAATACAGCAAGCCCTTGCTTTTTCTATAAGATTTAGTACCAAAGAAAAAATAGGTTTGAACCAAATAAAAATGGATGGCGGAAAATGGTACGTAGAAATATGTCACAATTATGACTTAAAAGTTGTTAACATGGTAGCAGATATGTTATATTATATATCAAATTAAAAGGAGTTGGATAAGGAAAACTTTTGTATATAAGCCAATGGCAGATGCATGAAGTCGCTTATAAGCAGACACATTCGCGTAATGGCTTGGATGTCGTGTTGACAGTGGATAAGCACGATTGGATGAGGGTTCAATGCTTACTCAAGAGAAAAGCAGGCCACTTATTCCTCCGTGTACTGAGTACTAAAGAATGTGATGGTCCTACCACATACCCACAGCAGCTTCCTGCTATGCAATGTTTATACAAATATATATCTGCTATTTGTGCCCTTGCTGCATACTTTGTATATTGCACAGTGCAGTATTATGTGAATTGCAAGTCACAAGCCCTTAGTTCAACTGCAAATTTCATGAGCCTCAGAAAGCAGCATGTATTTCATGAGTTTCTCTCAAGCCAGTTGTCCTGTTGGGGCTACTTCAAGTACCTCTTTTCCTAAACCTCTACTTGCTCCAGCTTGCACTGATTTTTATACAGTAGTAAGAGCGTGGGTCGTTCAGAATGCAATGGCAAATTACTGAACGTAAACTTGGCTAGAAAATCACAAACAGCCCAATCATGCTGGGATTGACTGTGACTCCTGTAAAAGGATATGCAACTAACTTAACTATTTGCTCCAGTCATTTCCATAAAATGTATCTTTGTTCAGTAATTTGTACATTTCCTGTTGAAATAAGACTACAGCAGTTGTTGTACATTGGTATCTGTCCTTGGATAGCCTGTTTAGTGATACTATTTTGTTCAACCCTTTTTTTTTCTGTTCTAGACTCCAGGTTTCCATTTCTTTTTCTCCTCTGTACACTAAACTTATTGCATCAACTATATATAATTTTGCCCCCTTCCTCTTCAGTTGTTTGGAATTCTGGAATATTTTAATTTTCATTGTGCTTGTTTTACAGCAGCGCTATGATATTTGCCCCTTTCAGACAACATGTTTGACTTCTTCTCTGCTAGTCTTCCCAGATCTGTTTATTTTGTTTAATTTTATATATCTCACCCAGAACTTACTGGATGTAAACTTGCCAAAACATCATTTGAAATTACTTCTGCACAGCCATCCACATGTAAACCTAACTACTTCTACACTGCCCTCCACATGTAAATCACATTTCTTCTACACAGATATCTGCGTGTAAACCTAACTATTTTTACACCACCCTCCACATGTAAGTCAGAGTACTTCTGCACAGCCATCCACATGTACACCTAAATACCTCTGCACTGACCTCCACACGTAAGTCAAAGTACTTCTACATAGCCATCCACACGTAAACCTTTTGACTTATAACCGCCCTCCACATGTAAACCTATCTACTTCTGCACAGCCATCCACATGTAAACCTGTCTACTTCTACACCACCCTCCACATGTAAACCTATCTACTTCTGCACAGCCATCCACATGTAAACCTAACTACTTCTACACCATCCCTCCACACGTAAATGCTGCACAGCCATCCACATGTAAACCTAACTACTTCTACACCGCCCTCCACACGTAAATGAAATTACTTCTGCACAGCCATCCACATGTAAACCTGTCTACTTCTGCACAGCCATCCACATGTAAACCTGTCTACTTCTGCACAGCCATCCACATGTAAACCTGTCTACTTCTGCACAGCCATCCACATGTAAACCTGTCTACTTCTGCACAGCCATCCAAATGTAAATCTGTCTACTTCTGCACAGCCATCCACATGTAAACCTGTCTACTTCTGCACTGCCATCCACATGTAAACCTGTCTACTTCTGCACAGCCATCCACATGTAAACCTGTCTACTTCTGCACAGCCATCCACATGTAAACCTGTCTACTTCTGCACAGCCATCCACATGTAAACCTGTCTACTTCTGCACAGCCATTCACATGTAAACCTATCTACTTCTGCACAGCCATCCACATGTAAACCTAACTACTTCTGCACTGCCCTCCACATGTAAACCTGTCTACTTCTGCACAGCCATTCACATGTAAACCTGTCTACTTCTGCACAGCCATCCACATGTAAACCTATCTACTTCTGCACAGCCATCCACATGTAAACCTGTCTACTTCTGCACAGCCATTCACATGTAAACCTGTCTACTTCTGCACAGCCATCCACATGTAAACCTAACTACTTCTACACCGCCCTCCACACGTAAATGAACTTACTTCTGCACAGCCATCCCACATGTAAACCTATCTACTTCTGCATAGCCATCCACATGTAAACCTATCTACTTCTACACTTCCCTCCACACGTACATCAAATTACTTCTGCACAGCATCCACATTACTCATCCTCTTGCCTAATGTAAGCAGTGTTACTCAGCGTTACTTACTCCCGCTGATAATTAAGCACGGCAACGAGACCCAGTTTCAGGCTTCACTGAGAGCACTCAGGCCTGGCTGGCGGAATATTCCGCTCACATAATTGTCTCATTAACGCACATGCATACACATGAAGATCGCTGAACAACTCCACCCCTGCCGCCATGAGCAGTAGTTTATACTGAAGAGAGAAAGAGTGGAGAATGGTTGTTATCCGTTTCGCTACATGATAAGAGAGAGAGAGAGAGAGAGAGAGAGAGAGAGAGAGAGAGAGAGAGAGAGAGAGAGAGAGAGAGAGAGATATGAACAGTCGAAAGATAACAGTTTAAGTATATCAAGAACCAAAGTAAGCCCTTGTTGCGTTTTTGGTGTGCAGTACGCTTTGAGCTAATTCGACATCATGTACCATGCCGATATGCGTGGGCAGTCATCTTTCGCCATCTCACGCAATCACCAGAGTCGTGGATCAGCTCAGTGTTCTTGTCTCGACCATACCACGGAGCCAAGCCATCTAGGTATTTGTTTCTCTGCCTTCCCCTTGTTCTCTTCCCCTCGATCTTGCCATTTGTCACCAAGTTCTCCAATTGCCCACTTTTAACGAACACAGGAGTGAAGGGACTTTGAGAAAAACCGCCATTCAAGCTGAGACCATGGCAGTCAATGCATGGTTTAGAGTCAAGAGTCGGCAATGGCAAAATATCGTAGTCAAGAAGTAACCAACAAAACAATATCGTCAAAATACGGATATCAATAGAAGCCAGACAATTTTGGATTTCGCCATGCTTGCAATTAGATCAACTTTTGGCATTGGTTCTGCATCCAGTAGCGTGTGTTTGATTTTTTCTGTAGTCAACGCAATGCTGAATCTCAGCATGGCCAAATGGATAAGAGAGCTCGTTCTTAAACATCCGATGTGCTGATACCGAGGTAGTTGGACTAAATTGTTGACTTCTCGTCCTTGACTTGGGAACGTTAATTACAAGTACCTCTGAAGTCGGAGTGAGTTCGCCTGATGGCGAGGGACACTTGTAATAGGGAAAAAACTAATCGAAAAGCAAAAAAAATCAGTCCATTGCACAAGAAGTAGTAGCACGTATATGGACCACGCTTAAGTTCAAAGCGAGCGTTAAAAAAAAGTCGCTTAAAAGTCGACAAGGTCGACTTCATTGCACCGGGTTTTATCCCATATGGCTCGGTCTCTTTCCGCAGCGCGGAAAGCGTCGCACAAAGCACGAACTCCGTAGCTCTAGCGACGACCTACAGGAGTCTCCGAAAAATTTAACTCGTGAACCGAAGGACGCGGCCCGGAATCGAACCGACAACCTTCGGAGCCCGAGTCAAACGGCTTGACCACTTCGCCACGAAGGCTCCCCCAAAGCGAGCGTACACATAAAAAAAAAGACATTTGCTGTTAAGTTATATGGGTTGTTTGTCGAAAAGGGGGGGGGGGAGGAATTCATTTAACATCTGAAGTAAAATTATATTGGAGAGAGGAAAATGGGAGGTAACAAAATAGCTTTTTAAGTAATTCCTATGTCTGGAGTAAGATTAAATTGGAGAGAGGGAGAGGCGTGAGATAGAGCGACACACAAACGTACACGGGTTGGAAGATAAGGTTGCCTACATTTACAGTAAGATTATTTTCGGAGAAAGGGAATGCGAGCTGAAAGAAAAGTCAGTAAGATTCCTAAATTTACATTAAGATTAAATTGGAGAGAGAGAGAGAGAGAGAGAGAGAGAGAGAGAGAGAGAGAGAGAGAGAGAGAGAGAGAGAGAGAGAGAACCACACAAACACTCACACTCTCTCACACACACGCAGCGCGCGCGTGCACGCACACAGATACCAGTATTTAAGTGTACATGATTCCTGCCCATTCTTTGTTATATGAATACACAAAGTCACACAGACCAGGCTAGCTTTAGCCCCTTTCACAAATTAGAAACTACTGAAGTGCGACATGTGTGTACACTCATTGGCATGTTCTTACTCACAGTAACAACTCGTAACATAATTTTCAAGAGCAGGTTACTAGCCGTCTCCTTTACACTTACGATTTCCATTACAGCGGTCTAGAACTCTTAAACTAGAAGTTTCCGACTGTGTGTTCTTTTTCTCTCACTTGCTTTGCCTCGTTCTCTGATACTGACGCCTAAGATGACCTGCAAGACTAATCGGCATCTACGTGGCAAGCATACTTAACTCACGGCCTGGGTGCGTGCCTTACGGGTTATCAAGGTTCATGTGCTATCTTGAGATGGGGGAAGGGTAGGAATGGGGGTTTCTGTCTCTTTTTTGTTTTCGCCGCTTCAAACTTCTTTCGTTTGCTGGCTTCTGTTGACCTAATTTCAAGGCGCCTGCTACTGCTTCTTTTCGGCATGATGGTGAATATTCTGACTTCGTTAAGACTAGCTGTTTGGAATGCGTCTTAGACTGGAGTACTACAACAGCTAGCGCTCTCTCTCTCTCTCTCTCTCTCTCTCTCTCTCTCTCTCTCTCTCTCTCTCTCTTTTCTCTCTCTCTC